>CM041791.1:57442436-58042436 GCA_023375725.1 Nephotettix cincticeps | reverse complement strand
CGAATTACGAATTCGTCAATCAACGTCAATCGTCAATCGCAACGGGTAGTTTGGGGGGGTTATACCACAAAAATGGGGTTTTTGCGTTTTCCCAAGTCATTTTTATATTTTTTTATTTTATCTTTCACCATTAGAATCAGCTCAAAAAACTATACAATTTAGTTCCTTTAAGTTTTGCTCTATCTCAACGTTTACTGAGATATTAAAAAATCTAAACACAGTACATTGTGAGGGCTCCAATGCTAATGTTATGGAGGGTAAGGAAAAGTTAATATTTCCCTTTTAACCAATAGTTTTGGATGAAAGTTCATGTATTTAGCTTCACGTAGTTGGAATCCATACTTTTATGCTAAAAAATCATTGTTTATGTGTTTCTCACAACTGCAAATTTACATACTCTTTCCAATGTTAATCTTATGCAGAATAGGCAAATACTCTAATTTATCACCAGGTATTGATTGATTTTTTCATCTTTTCATATACTTGTATTATTATTGACATATCTTTGAGGAGGAAATTCGCTGAGTACGCAGGTCTGCTGCGACGGGGTATTTATGCATCTTATTACATGCAGATTTACCAATTTAATGAGTTAAAAGGTAATCGTTGTCAAGTATCTAGAGATCTAACGTCCAATAAATTAAAAATTACTTCTCAACTTTCCAACAGTCAAACACACTACATACAATTAAGTCTGTTTCAGACCACTTTAGGTACAAATTCTATTTCTATTTTTTTGAGATAATATAAAATAAATAGGGTAAATTGTGTGGGCTATTTTATTTATTCCCACTATAAATTTAATTAATCTTCTGATCATCCTTATTGTGACAGTGGTTTACTTGAATCGTAGCGATTGCTAAGTAAAACAATATTGACATAATGGCCATGAGGCAGGATTACCTTTTGCATAATTTATAACCTCCTTTAGGTATAATCCGGCGTAACATCATCATACAAAGCTATTCTGTTGACGGACACGCACCGGACCAGATCTGATGGATCACGGATTTCCGCGGTGGAGATCCTTGTGTGAAAGTGATGTTATGCAAGTGTCAGGGTCTCAGAGAGTTTGTCCGAACATTGCACCTGACGGCGCAACCGCCCCCCCCCTCACCCGACCGATGGCACTTGTTATTCGCGGCGCTTCAACTTGACAGCATGCCCTCAGCCCTTGTAAAAAATTTCTAACCCTAAACAACTAGCGTAGGTAGTAAGAAGACCGAGGTTTGGATCGTTCCCCATCAAAACGTTAAAAATACTTCTGGCGTAGAAATACACGAAATAAACTAGCCTACAATATTTATAAGAACTAACTTCATAGAGTTTTACTTCAATTTATCCGTGGCAGGAGAGTGGTAGGGTCCACTATGCTGCATTTGGTAACTCTCGGTTCGGCACGGTCCTCATCCATCGTTTCCTCTCATCTCACCCCATCACCGTACTCCACTAGAGAGGCCTGGCGATATTTTAAGTGCTTTCTTTTCTTCGGTGGCTAGTAAATACAATAAACTACAGTATCGGGTTAACGTGTAGGCCTACCCACGATAAATGTTCCTCTGGCTTGAGATAAGATCCCGGACACAGTGCCTAGCAATCAACTACAACACCCCAATGGCAAAGTCCGCCACAGCGCTACCAAAATAACATTGAGTTAATAGATCAAGCATTGTAGAATGATTCAATAATAATCTGATTGCAAGAATTAATAATAGAATTAATAGAAAATTGTACTTTACATAGGATATATATTGTGCTCTTGGTGGTAGGGCTCACCAAAAAATAATGATGTTATCCTTCAGAATTACTTCAGTTAAATAAATAGTTTTAAAACGTGTTGTCTCGTGATTCTTGATGTACAGTAGGCCTACAGTAGCTTTACACTATCGCAGGGGTGTTACAGGCCGTCAAGTTTACTCATAAACAACACAAACACGGCGATTTCACAGACATTTTACCGATACCGGATCGGATCGGATAGGATCGGTTCACAAGAACGTTTTATTGACGGCTCAGCACTATTTTGCTATCCCGTTTACGGCAGGTAGGGCTCCACTCACCTCACTACACTAGGCCCACTTCATACCATGGTGCTGGACCCTAACTGGTTACAGTTTTGTGAAACAATGTGAAATGGACATAAATTCTTAGGTCCAAGCGAAGGGTGGAAATCTGGAAAAGGGTTGAACGTTCATTTGTGAGGATTAAAAATGGCCAGCTGGAAGGCCCCGAAGTGGCACGATCTCTCTTTCAGGTAGCCGCTTCAGATGGAGGGAGAAAGGGAATATTTGGTTCCAGTTTTCGTTTATAATATTTAAGATTTTCAGACTTTAGCCTATGCATTGAAAATGTACGGGCTATGAATAATAATTATTATAACTGAAATACATGAAGTACCTTTTGACATAAATAAATTAATGTTTTACTACAGTTTACCTTTATAATAATGCATTTATATAGAATACAAGAAATACAAAAGATGGCGAGAAGTGACCCAACAAATGATTGGGTAGGGGTAGGGCAAATGACCGCACACCCTGATAACAGTGATATCGCCAGTCTAGCCTAGGTCCTTGTGTGCGTCGTGCGTTTGTCTGATGCCGGTAGCGGAAAATGTTTGTGACGGTGTGCAATTATTCGTTGTTCTTGTGTTCTCGTGCTATATGTTTATGAGTAAAATGACCAATTACATTGGATGAACTTTACGCCCTGTGCCACCTGCGGGTTGCGGTGAGCCTACTGCGATAATGCAAAAACTACATGAAGAATCGTGTCACAGAAGGTATTTAATTCATTTATTTTAAAATATTAGATTAATATACAAGTTAAAATTTAGATTAATAGCAGATTATTTTAAACGTTTTGCTCTCTAATATCATATTGCAACCTATTCAGTGTTAAATGTCAGGTCCCGTTACAGTCAGGTCCCGCAGATCCCTCGCCTCGAGTAACACTTGCAATTAATTGGTTTTATTGGATTGTGAGTGTTATAGGATTAATGCAGTAAGTTTTTATATTTCTTAAACACATTAAGTGTTAGTGTATAACTTCATTAGAATAGATTAGATCATTGAAAAGGCAACCATGAACAATGCAGGTATTTTAAGCCAAGTATGAATGAGGATTGAGTGTAAGATGATTGTGGCGCGATCTTATAGTCTTACTGACTACGGCTGACATGTTCCTTGGACAGGACTGTTAATTAATAGCCCCCAGCAGGAGGAATGTCCCATTTCTACATTTGAACTGGAATCTGCCCAGCAGCATGGTTAACTGATGTATGCATAAGGAAAGCCTTACTGGCGTAGCCTTACAGACGTTATTTTTAATTTTCTATATACAATCGTGTTTATAACTCATTTATAATACAATTAATGCATTGTAAAACAGGGTTATTCAAAGCCTTGTTTTACTCTTGCATGGCTGGGGTCCTTCGTCACTACGACTACAATAGGCTTACATCATGCTGGAACGTGTTAGTATGGTTTATGCCTACCCTACAAGGGGCTGACCCATGGACTCGGTGTATAATATAAGAATGCAAGCTATCACCGTGTGTGTAATGGAGTAGTGTCTGATAATTTAAGCAATTTCATCAGAAGTGTTCAACAACATTCTCGTTATTTAGAGTTTAAATGGATGGACGCGCTAAATATCTGAAGAACCGCAATACTTATTACTGCAATACTGTTAAGCGAAAATGTTTGCTGTTACAAAATTGTATATACCAAATAATCATATCATCTTATTGACTTTCCTGACATCTTGACATTAAGAGCACTGCCATTGAACTGAATATTTAAACCGCTCTACGGGATGGACCATGTCATAAGGAAAGATGGTACGTTATTAATTATATACAAGCATCGTGTTTATCTCATTTATAATACTGAATTATAATAATTTAAAAAGGTTTTCGTTTGTTTTTTTTTTTTTTCTATACAATCATTATAACTCATTTAATTTTACAACAATGATTTAAACATGACCTGGATATTACCTATCACCGGGGCTGTGTACGACTAAATAATTTTACATAATAATGTTTTTTATGCAAATGACCCATCGTTAAGAAAGAAGAATAAATCGTGAGTAATTTTATGTTTACAATTTTCTAATCAACAACCGTTATATATTTTAATAAAGAAGAAGAAATAAATTGAAGTAACCGCATACTACTATGCAATAACATGTCGAAATGTTGATGTAATTTTGAATACAAAAGCATAATCAATAAAAACGTCAATCCCTTTTGAAATAATACGTGGTAATATGTAATAAGAAGTAACATAACATTTAACTCTAAGTTCTGTAACGCCTTACGAACATTCAATTGTGAGATATACATGATTATAACACAAGGTCTAGACATGTATTCAGGACATCACAGATTGGCGGCCATGGAACGCCTTCCCTGATTGGCTGATGTTTCCACATTGAACTGAATTCCGGAAAATCCAGAAACAAAATTCAAATCTAAATTTGGATGTTTTTTTAGCGTCGAACGTGTTCTACTCGGCGGACGAGTTCATGAACCACACAGAAAATAACATCTAATCTGTTCTATGTAACAACAGTAGGTGCTTTTGGGTTTTTAGCGAATTTCCCATAGGGAAGAAGCTATTACCGTAGGTCTCATGGTGAGACTTACCCCATGAGTTTCTTTAGTTCCGAGAAAAACAACAAAATTTAAAAAAAATGTTTTTTTTTTTTAGTGTGTGTTTATGTGTGTGTGTGTGTGTGTGTTTTTTTTTTTTTGTTTTTTTTTTTTTTTTTTTTTTTTGTGTGTTTTTTTTCTTTTTTTTGTTATTTTTTTTTTTTTATTATATATATATGTGTGTGTGTTTGTGTGTGTGTGTGTGTGTGTGTGTGTGTGTGTGTGTGTGTGTGTGTGTGTGTGTGTGTGAACACGATAACTCTCGTAAAAATGGACGATCAAGACCAAATTTGGTAGAGACGTGTATTCCTACAAATGCACGGACGAGTTCATAAACCAGACATATCGGTCAATGGGAACGGGTAGTTTTTGGGGGTTTTGTACCCCAAAATTGGTCTTTTTGCGTTTTTCACATGTAATTTTTAAACATTTCTAATTTTATATTTCACCATTAGAATCAGCTTAAAAAACTACACAGTTAAGTTCTTTAAAGTTTTTCTCTATCTCCAACGGTTACCGAGATATTAAAAAATCTAAACACAGTACGTTGTATTTGGGGCTCCAATGTTAATCTTATGGAGGATAGGGAAAAATTAATATTTCCCATATTAATGAATATTTTTGGATAAAACTTGATATTTAGCTTCATGTGGTTGAGATATATCTATTTATGCTTAAAAACAATAGTTTATGTGTTTATCATGGCAGCAAACCTGCATACTCTTTTCCCATAATAATCATATAGGGAATAGGCAAACTCCTTTATTTATGGACAGATGTTGATGAAAGTTGGTATAAATGTTAAGATAAAAATTATTTATGGTAGAAATGCCTAATTTCAGTGTTCCTCACAGCAGCAAACCTGCACACTCTTTCCCATGTTAATCTTATGGAGAATAGGCAAACAATTCTCATGTTTATGGACAGATTTTTATAAAACTTGTCATATATTATTATTATTATTTATAATTGATTTGGAAATTCGCTGAGTACGCAGGTCTGCTGCGAAGGGGGTATTTTGTGTGATCTGGCTGGTTCTTCGTTTTGACTGTGCCATAACTGTTTTACTCCCTAAATGTTATTGTTTCGTTTTAAGTTTTAAATCTTAATATTTTAATGTTTTTGACGCTTGCTACACAAATGTTCATTTTGTCATTACAGCAATAAATCGGATAAGTCGGAAATTGTATCCTGTTTTTGCCTTTAATTGCCATTTTGAAAGCATATTTTCCTCG
Organism: Nephotettix cincticeps; assembly: GCA_023375725.1. NCBI lineage: Eukaryota > Metazoa > Arthropoda > Insecta > Hemiptera > Cicadellidae > Nephotettix > Nephotettix cincticeps. The sequence goes on along the minus strand of CM041791.1, from coordinate 58,036,544 downwards.
TGTTTGTAAACTTATTGTCAACATCTGTAAAGTGTGTTGACATTCAATGCATAGTGCAGCCAACTGTAATGTTTCTAGCTTCTACACATTTTTCTCCTTTATCGTCATCTTCTTTTTCCTTCCCCCTCATCCAGATTTTGAATTATACTCTGTACAATTTCTTCATCAGTCAGATGTTCACTAAGTTACGACATTGTTATAAAAAATATAAGAAAACATAAAAAACTTAATGTAAAAATATTAATAAGTTGTGAATACACAGTATAAAAGTAAACAGTACCGCACATAACTGGCATTGTGCCGATATCTGATTTGAAACGGAGATATATGATTGGCCGGTTTTAACTGGCAAAGTTTTGTGTGTAATCGTAACCGTAACTAACGAAGTTTCTTAATGTATCGGAAGTAGTGGCACATGTGTATCGAATCAGTAATTATAACTGGCACATTTTGTGTATTGATCAGTACCGTATAACTGGCACATGTCGTGTGCCGATCAGTACCGTATAACTGGCACATGTTGTGTATCGATCAGTACCGTATAACTGGCACATGTTGTGTGTCGATAAGTACCGTATAACTGGCAAATGTTGTGTGTCAATCAGTACCGCATAACTGGCACATGTTGTGTATCGATCAGTACCGTATAACTGGCACATGTTGTGTGTCAATCAGTACCGCATAACTGGCACATGTTGTGTATCGATCAGTACCGTATAAGTGGCACATGGTGTGTGTCGATCAGTACCGTATAACTGACACATGTTGTGTATCGATCAGTACCGCATAACTGGCACATGTTGTGTATCGATCAGTACCGTATAACTGGCACATGTTGTGTGTCGATAAGTACCGTATAACTGACAAATGTTGTGTGTCAATCAGTACCGCATAACTGGCACATGTTGTGTGCCGATCAGTACCGTATAAGTGGCACATGGTGTGTGTCGATCAGTACCGCATAACTGGCACACGGGGTAAAGGGTCGTTATTTTAGATGGATATTTTTTTATCTTTGTACCAATTTTATGTTCGGCCACAGAGAAAAAAATATATACATTATGGAGTCATTGGTCTACAAATCTGTATGCTAGTGTATGCGCGAAGGGTTGTAGGCGTAAGCTCTCATTCACAGCCAAAAGAGAAACACAGTATTTAGGCTAATAACAAAATATCACTTTTATTAAATTAAATTAAATATATCAGTGAACCAATACATAATTTCTCCATGCAAACCAAACATTACATACATTTAATAAATCTATCACATTACTTAGTGCTTATTAAAATAAGACTTAAAAATGTTTTAAGAACAGTCATCAAATTTCTTTCTGAAGTCTCTTTACATAAAATTGAAATATGTTGGGTCATTAATCATTACCAAAATATTTTAAGTTTTCACCTTTAATTTTTTAAGTTGGGTTTATAAGAGAGAAATAATTGGTCGGGGTCGAACGTAGGCAGACAGAAATAAGTAAAAAATCAGTATTTTGATTCAGGGATCCTCAAAATATATTTCCACTCTCAACTTACATTCGAAAATGTTGACGATATCAATAGGTAGGCCGACATTCTCCATATAGTATGTATAGGGGGGAAAAGTAAAACATATTAGAACAGTACTTTACACAAAAAATACATTTGAAGTCTAATTTTAAAATGAAACTATCTTCCTGTATACAAATAAGAATGGGGTCTTATTTTTCTTATTTTTTGGTCAAGGTTCCTTATCTTCTGTGACCAGAACGATATCGTCCAAATATGAAGACCGGGGCGATCGAATTGGCACAGGTTTTGTGGGTTCTGGCTCAAGGTTCAGCCGGCATGGTTGATTAGTGAGGATTAAGAAGGGTTAACTAGGAGCTTCCGAGAAGAGGAGCCTTTAAGAAAATAATGTGTTCGGATTTATAAGCTCCGAAATATTTATGAGCCTTTTATAATTAATTGTTGCATCATTAAAAAAAACACGTCACTAACAATTCAGGGGAATTTTCCCATTCTCACTTTAGAAAAATAATTATCATCCTTACTCGGACACTTATACTTTTCAAATTTATACTTTACAATTCTATGTTTTGTTGTAAGTCAAAACTAAATCCTATTACATAGTCTAAAAATAAGGTGCATTTAAATATAAGGTTAAACGAGTATTCTTTAAATATATCAAGCGCATACCAAAAAAAGGAAAGAAAGTGAGGCTAAACCCTTCCCCTGAGGCATTTCGGCTGAAGGAGTGCATTTCTGAAATTTAATAAAGACATGATGCAAAAATCCAGAAAGAAACATAACAGGCGTGCTTTTGCAATTCATCACTCATTCTGAGAAATAAGACGAAAATGGCGCCAAGACTGTCCCCTGCGGGACTCCAGTACAGTACGGCGCCAATGTGAGTGAGAGTCGGTATCTGGACCACAAGACAATCTTGACCCGCTAACGTTGCGTCATCTCCGACCTTCATTGGAATGTGCGGAATGTCCGACAGAGAGGGGGAGGGGGAGTGATTTACATACGAGAGAGTGACGAGAGGCTTCCCGCCAACTTCCTTCCGTTACCAATCGCTCGCTTCTCTGCCATTCTGCAGAGGGATATTTATTCAAAATGAGTCTCATAATTCAGTTATTAAATTTATAATTCAGAGGGAGGCTTTGTCCAGTGGCTTATCCAGGAATCCTTTTTTGGTGATATTGTTAATTTGCAATAGACTATTATAAGTAGACTTTTGGGCCTATAAATATGAGGATTTACATCTACTTATATAGAGAATAGACTGGTAGTCTTCCATGTAGAGCTGATTGTCGAGTGGTACCTTATATACGTTATGCATGTTAAGGCTATTCCATTCCACACCACGTCCGCGCCACGAGCCACGCGTTGCGGCCAATGCAACTGGTTGCTTCTGCCCGGTGACAACTACCTGCAACTCACCCTGTGACAAATGGCGGCCTTCCCTGCAACTTATTGCATCCCTGTAGTTGGTGTCTTCTTCCTTCACGATGGTTGATGCTGGTACATCAACCATCGTGGGCACCTCATTAAACTGGCCACGGTTTAGTCTAAAATAAGTAGAGAATTTGTCGTCAGCCTCAAGATCACTCATTAATAATGGTGGTATTTTCCATAAGATTTCCTCGTCTTGTGTATGGGATATAGACCCAACCCATTTGTTCCCCGTTGTTAAAATGTACAACGTAATAAGTTCGTAATCACTGCTTTCGCTGCTAGAATCGTCGAACCAAGGTAATCCGCACACAACATTAGGGTTGCACCACGGGACCACATGCGTCGGGGTTGACATTTTTCTGTCAGGGAAACGTGGCGGCCACGCTCTACGGAGTGGCGGCATGGAAGGAAACCCAAACTTCGTGGCGCGAGACACGACGCTACAGCGGTGTGGAATGGCCTTTATAAAGATTGAGCCGGATGTCATTCTAATATCTTGTATTCAATATTTAGGCTACATCTGGTATGGTAGAATATTGAAAACAAATTTGAAATAAGCTTTTTAGGCTTATGTTACCGTCTTAATTATTTTAATAGCTTAAAAAATATCGAACCGATCTGGAGCGCTGTACTACTTTTAAAATAGGTAATTTCTCATTTTGATGGGAGCAAACGGATTATCGGGCTTTTGACAACTATATCATCGTGTGGGAAAAAAACAATAACGAAATATTGGCCACGAAATAAACTAACACCAAACTAACAATTTAAGCCTACAGGACATGAACAGTACTTAATCGACCACTTTTTGATTTGTACAATCTTTAAATAACAACTGTCATTCTGTGCACACGTATATACTGTATATATTAACGCGTAAGAAGTGCTACTTTCACGATCTTCGTCCCACCTTTTCGCCTGAGTAATGCGAATATATAGGGGTAGTAATATATTTGACTACCCTCTGTTAAAATAAATCCCGGGTAGTAGGCCTACCTACTTTGCAGGTCAAATGAAATCGAAGTACGGCCTTCTAGAGTGACTAAAATAATCTAAACATAAAACGTTTCAGCAATACTAGTAAAAGTGAAAATAAAATAAATTACAACAAATAGCAACAATGAAAATGAATAAGTTATAAACATACATTCATGGATTATCATTAAATAAACAAAACGATTTTACGGAATGTAAGGTATGTTTTAATAGATATTTATAATATATTTTAATTTTTATATTTCTAATATATTTTTAAGTTTCTTACTTATTTTATTTCATTATTTAGTATTATTTTATAAATTTGTTTACTTAAGCTATTCTATTCAATTTTATTTTGGAAGCTTTATGAGTGTTTTTATTCAGTGTAATTTTAAAAGCCTACTGGAGTAAACCGCACGAAATAAGTCCGATGAGAGTCAGTGCGGTGTTGCCAAAACGGCCTATTCTATTATAGTACATGGTTACGTCAGTCGATAGGCTAAATGAAAAATGGCAACAATGCTGGGCAAGAGGGGATGAGGAGTACCAGCTGCCCAAGACCTCATCGGACTACTTCGTGCGGTCTACTCTAGTCGATTTTATTCGATCATTAAGAAGAAAACTTGTCAGCAAAATAATCACTACCAAGGTTGAATCATATCAGATTTGTCTTAGTAGGCCTGCCTACATTAAAGCAATAAATGGGAGGAATTCGTGAACAATCCCAACACACCGGTAAACAGCGTACCAGTTAGTTCTGATGTGAGCATGAAGGCACAACTCCTTCCACGAAGGAAACCCGCGAAATTCCGAGGCATTGGTATGAGTTCCTTGGTGTGAATTCGCGACGACAACGTGGGCGAAATAACACGAGGCCGAGTGAATCACGATAGCGTACGATAAAGCAGCAAACATGAATGGACTAAAGTAGGGTTGTGGAGGCGGGGCGGGGATACGTCCGGCCCAGCCTTCCGCAAGCACCAATGGGAAGCACTGGCTCGGCGCGGGCAGTCACCCTATTGGCTAGTGTTTGTACCGTCACACGTCTGAGGAGGGGATGTGCGATGTTTCATATATGTTGTGCGGTCGCCGCAGCGTTCTGCGTTAGTCAGTGTCTGGATACTTGACATGATGGACGTGCTGGACCGAGACAGTAGGACGGTGAGAGTCAGGGTGTCGGATATGTGCTGTGCCGCGAGTATGTCCTGTTCCCGCTGCTGTTTGTCGACCTCACCCACACACGTAGCTGCTTACAGCCCGCCACAACGCGCACACCACCGCAGAACCTTCTCACAGAGTATGTTGTCTCATATTACGTTATCCGTATTCTTTGCCATTTTTTACTTTTTCTTTAGGTTTACAGTATAACAACTTGCACGATTTCACTCAAACCACGATTTGTGTCTCATCTAATATTTACCATTAAGAATAGGGTGACTCTATAGTTACCCTAACTATCGTAATAACGAGCAAGTTAACATCCCATATAGTACCAATAAGAGAATAGGTTGACTCTATAGTCACCCTAACTATCGTAATATCGAGCAAGTTAACATCCCATGGACTATTGCGTAGGCGGACAGAACAGTGGCAACCCTATCTGTTTGCCGGATTTCTACCTAACCTTTAAACTTTTTCATTGGTACAGATATAAAAGCCAATATTTGTTAGTTGTATGTTTGATCTATCATACAATAGCAATTATATTACTTATAAGCTTACCTGCTGCTGTTCTAGTCTGTACGAATTTAAAAAAAAAACAGTTTTCTTTATGTCTTCACACTCTGTAAAAGCCTCTCAGTTCGACTTGGTTGCATATAGGCCTATATTGTTGTGGATTGGCGAAGTCCTATTATTTTTGGCTTTAACTTTGACAAACGTGGGATGATCTATAACCATTTCTAAGGTGAAAGATTAATTGTGTGGGTTACACAAAATATTTAATTACAGCATACTTCTTTTACAACTTCATACTCATTAACTATATTAATCTAACAATCATTTCCATATTATAGCCTATGCTCAATAATAGGCATCCTGAACATAGGCCTGCAACAAGTAAAAATAGTCTATTTGTAGTCAGGAAGGAGTTAGCCTATTTTAGTAGATAATATGTTTTGTCATCTTTAAATATACCAAAGTATTTTGATATTAATAATGTATGGTTTCACATCAGTTGCCAAATAGAGGATTATGATATATTTAACGGACGGCTATGGAGACGAATATTTCAAACGTTAGTTGTATTAGGCCGTGATGTTTTTATTTCTTTCATGATTTTAACGTTTTTATAACAAAGTTTCAGACATTTCAGCACTGTACAGTGCAGACCTTGCGTTTGACTTATTTACGCCATATAATAATAACATTGGGAAGAAAAGAAGCCTAATCCGTGAGAGATTGCAGCAAAACATGACGCTTGCAAAGAAGATAGGTTTGCTCAAAATATGGTCGATATGTCCACTTATTTGGCGGAATATTTTTAACAAGTTTTTCCAGACTAATGATACCATTCTTCTTACATTAAAATGGTCATATCAGTATGGGTTTAGCTGGGAGAGGGAATGTTTTGAAGTGGCGCCGTGATGTTAAAATGTTTTACAAATAGGCTACCCTTATTTATCAATATGTTGTGTTAGGCCCTATAGGTTTTAATACTTCGTCGTGCGATGTAGGCTACGTTTATATAAACGGTCGATTTTAATAGTCATAGCGTCTACGTCTACTTTGTAAACTATACACCGATGAGATAACAGGTGTATTCAGTGTTAATTCATTTTAAATAACTACATTTTGTCTTTTAAGTTCCAATTGTAGTTTTTGTTGAGTCTAAAACTAACCTAAACTAACATGTTACTACATGTTAGTTTAGGTTTTTTTTGTATGATTTTTCTTTCAAGTTACAAGGAATGTTACTAGTTTCAAGAGCGTAGTACTACAAAATTAGATATTTTTCTTTCCAAAGTATTTCAATTAAAAAGTCGAGAACCTATTTTCTTACAAAAGTTATATGTTTATTATTATTCTTGTATTGTTAGAATACCCTGAACCGCCCTGCCATCACTATAGGTCGGGTTCAGAGCGTATGCGGTAGCGAGCTTCCGTAGAGGAATGCATCACATAGGCCAGGCAAGTCAGACAGAGGTGGATGGAGGTGGAGTAAATGTTGTGGCCGCCACTGGTTCCACTGCAGAAACATTTCATTTGACTTGCTGAGCCAGTGCATACCCCTCTGCTACCGTGTCTAAGTAATATATTCAAGCTCATAAAACTGTTTAACTGGTCTCAATTTTGAAATGGCAAAATTTTGAAAATTTGAGAATGGACACATAATTGATCAGTAATCTTGTCCTCAGCCTGGCTCTCAAAGATGGTTAATATACAGTACCCTTTATGTGAAAAGTGTCATACAGCAATCGGTATCTAAACCCGTAGGCAGTGTCAGAGGCAACGGACACGTAGTTTTTAATTGCAATGTGACTATAGATACCCATGTTTGTTTAGTAAAACACCGCGATCTAAGAAAACGTTATACATGTTTGTACATAATTTTATTTGATCCCATGCGAATAACAAACAAAATACTAGTTAATATAGACTCCGGTTTCAGTAACTTGATATATTTTATATCATTGTTGTGTTATAGATCGAATAATTTATGAGGGCGGAAGTTTGGGCTGATGTCAGTGAAGTTAGGCGTATAATTTCTTATAGTTTGCTGTCCTATTAATTTATTGTATTGTAGATTTGTTAGTTTATCATTTTACTGTTACTTATGCCTATTACCTTCGACTGTGAATAATTTGGAAATTTATGTTGAAGTAATTTTTTTCAGTTAGAGAAGTTCAGTTTTAAGGTTCTCATAAATTGTCTGATGTTCTGACGTTATCAGTCTCCTAGCTCGTATGCGTGATTTGTTGGCTTGTCAGTAAACACCATAGGCTTGTAGCAAGGCCAAACATCTCCCAGTTAGTCAGCTGATCTTGTTATCACCAGATCGATCGTCTGACCACCTGTGGAACGGCTGACTCAACGTACTTTCTGTTTGGCAACTGTTTTGTTGAGACGGCCACCGTTATTCCCGGCTATTTGAATGCCTCTGTTATATATATCTGCATATATTTTTTGATATAACAACGAAATCACACAAGGATACTGACACCCCTATCAGTAGGGACATGAAGAAATTACGCCCAAATAAAGGCTACCGCCGTAGTTGTTCAGTAAAGATTCTTCAATTTTCACTTTTTTAAATATGAAATAGGGGCCTAAGGTATGTATTGCATTTTGAATATTGAAATTGTTTCTCTCTGTATCTCTATTGAATAAGAAATATTAATCATCAGACTCGTTTTCTGTATTTATATACAAAGCGTCAAAGCCCTTACTCACTCACTCATCACTAATTCTCCCACTTCTCAATTAGGCCTACTTAGATGCTGAAATTTGGTATACTGGATCTCAAGGCCTAAAATAGGAAAGTCTAATAGTTTTTGTGACGATTTTCCTATAAGTCTCCACCCTATACGCCTTCAAAATTCCCATGTTAATCTTACGGGGAAATAATTTTGTTTTGGATTCCAACATATGTTGTCTCAAAGTATAAGCTATAAGTATACAGCTGTTTTTATTTGAGCCATTAAGCAAGCCAAAGAAGCAAGTTTAAAATAGTATTTAATGGTATATAATTATTGTATGAATAGAATTTTTCTAAGTACAAATCTTGGGGATTATGTTTTGATTAAAAATGAAATGTATATTTGTTGGCCAAATTAAAAATAATTACAATGTTTATGTTTATTATAATAATCAACTGTTGTAGATCGTTTATATTTTCCTTTTGGTATCTGAAATGTATCAAAGGTTGTTATTGTGTATTACAGTATTATCGAATATTTAATTGTGTGTGTGTGCATGTACGTGTGAGAATGTGTATTTACCGGGCTGTAAAAAATTATCAAAGGTGCTTTGGAGTAAGATGATAAATAGTCTGTCTCAATTTTTCATATGTTTTTAATTTTTCAAGGCCATATGAATACACTCATTTCTTACAAATTGTATGTATAAAGTACCTGGATAGACCACAAATTCAGAAATGTAATAATACTTATTATTACGTTTTATATTTGCCAGCAATTATAAACCTAATGAATCTGTTTTGTACATCGCTGAAAGGCGCGACGGGTAACACTTGTAGTAATATAAACTCTAATATAAATACAGTAGTTTTAGGCCTACTTAACTGCAATCTGCAAATTAATAATCGTGTATTGGTATTTTTACTGTTTGTTTAAATTAATTCCCGTGAAATCTAGGTATCTATTTTGTGATTGTTGGAAAAGTATTCAATTACGTTTGTTATTAGTTATGAGTATTTCTCATGGGGTCTTTAGGTTTTTAATATTTTAGGATATGATATTTTCATATGCAAACTGGAAGCTTGTGGGTTTTCGCTTTTTGGGGGGGGGGTTGTAGCCTATCTAACTATATTAAATTTTACTTAAAAGTAAAATTTAAAATTAAAAATTTTACTTAAAAGTAAAATTTAAAATGGTTGAGGTAGGCTAGTAATATTCATATATTTGCATGTGAAATTGTTGTATTATTTTGGCAAACACGCCTCCCATCAATCTGTTAAAAATTATTTAAAATGGTTGAGGTAGGCTAGTAATATTCATATATTTGCATGTGAAATTGTTGTATTATTGTTATAATAATTATAATTGAATGTTATACACTGACTTGACTGTTTATTTTGCTAATACAGTACAGTAATATAGAGATTGTTCATCGTACGGATTGATAGACATAGGTTGGGCAAACATTGCCTAGACGGCGTGGCCGCGGTCCCTTCCTCTACTTACATTAGGGCTCAGTTTAGTCTCACCGAAACCATTCGTTTAACCTATCTAGTCAAAGACTACTGTTGTGTCATTCTAGTTCTATTTGAGAATTACTATTCTTTTAATACGGTTAAAGATAATCCTGGGGTTCAAGATATTTTTATTTAATAAGCATACTATCCATTATTATTTAATTTTAATAAATTTTGCTAAGAATGAAATTAGGTGTTGTAAAGATTTTTACAGATTTTACAATCACAAAAGTTAAGAATAATTTTACCACAGCAAATTCAATATATTAATTTATTATTCGCCACAACATTCGCGTAATTTTGGTGAAGATACGCCCTTCCAGGCCGAGTGCTCATGTACGGTGGGCGAAATTTTCACGGTCCTGTTATGCGAGTAATGGAGACGACCAGTCCAGTGGATGACGTGTCTAGCAGGTAGCAGTCCCAGCCTCAGGGGTAAACAAACTTGGGTAATCCACCCTCTTGTACCTGGTTGAGCCCCTTTTGTCAACTTTTAACCCACGTGCCATGTTACTTTTGTGAAAGCTAATCCCTTACTGTCAATAAATCAGTCTCGTTTTGTTCCTTACAGGCCTTGTTTTAATTAGTTGGCTTTTGAAATTCCAGTGTCTCTGACAATCTAAACATATTTCACACATGTCAAATGACGTAGACTTGGGTTTTCTGGAAATGACGAATCTCCATGTGTTCCCGTTATTCGTAACTATTGTGGTAAGGCGTAATGCCATCGGTCATTCACATTTCGTAGACGTAGACAGGGATCATTTATTTCACCATGCTTGTATATTTTCAAACAAGTACGACCTAATGGAAGTGTTAAAATATCGTACTTTAGATACTGTTCACCATTGTATTTTTTGCAGTGATATTTTTACGGGATTGGCTCCAAGAGACCTGTGTTTTTTGTTTGACTCAAACGCAGTCGTTAAACTAATCGGTTCCTTGTCGAAAAGTTAACTCGGTAAATATCAACAATGAGTTAATGACTGATCGACTATAAGTTAAATTGATTGGTATTGTGGGTTTAATCGGTTTATCTTGTCAACCTTTCTCTGATTCCATTTCGATAAGCATGTTTTAGTCTTGTTTGCGTTGAAAGTGTTTAGATCTTTCTACAATTTTTCTCGTTTAATATCACTTTAGTTTGTCATTTTGGTAAATTATTTTCCTTAAACTTCGATTGATTTGATCTTATCGGCAGATATTAGTCGCACAAGGGCTCTGCGCCGGCGCAGTCACCTCGGCGGAACGGTTGTACGCAGGCATGGCCGCTAGTTTGTACGCAGGCGCAATGGCCGCCGCTATTGTGCCTCCCGCTCGCCGACGACGGTTACTTTACTTTTATTTCTGTCCCATTTCTAAAACCTGTACTTTAGCGCGACATTATATAATTTAAAACAAAGAAATAATCACCATAAAAAGATCGGACAAAAGGGTTCGGTCGTTAAGCGGCTGATCGAATGGTACGGTAGAATGGCTGCGATGACAAGGCGGCGCGGCGCGGCGGCCACGTCCAGGACAGGCAGGTGACACCACTGTCCCGGCTCTCGACATCCTTACAGTAATCTAGATATCAGATACATTCGGTGATCCTAGTGCTAGCTTACCTTTATACGAACCCCTTGATAAACTCTCCAAACTAATCATAGAGCCTGACCAAGATATACCGGAAAAGGCTTAATCATAGTGTCCAGGGAATTATACTACGAAGCGTTGATTACCATCATGAAACCTTTCTAACCAAATCTAATAAAAGACAATCTTATACCTAAAGGACTCAATTTAAAAGCACCGTGCATGATAATTAATATCTTTAATTTTAACCATTCAATTTTTAATGTAAATTATCTTGAATGGTGATCACTTGGAAACGGGGGGGGGGTTTCTCCACCTCCAGAAACGTTGTATATTTAAAACACAGACGCGTTGGAAAAGTCCGATAAAAGGTATAGAATAAGATAAATCATTCAAGATAATATTGTGAAATCGCCGAAAAGTTGTTCCAGTGACGAATCTTTAAAAAAACTTATACACATTTTATGCCGATGTTGTTTGAATATATATTAATGATACGATAATGCTAATACGTTTATATACTAGTCACTACTACAAGATCCGTCTTCAATCTGATATTCCAGTTGAATTAAGTCTATCATGAATTTTCTGTTAGTTAGTCTTTTGTAATTAATTGTTTTTCCTAGTATGACATTTTCGTATCATTTACAATATTTTATTGTATATATTCAATCTATTTGACATCATGGCTGCGTTAGTGGATGTGTTAGTGTGACATGTTGTTTCACTGTTGTTGTGTGACTGGGACGAGAGGTCGGACGAGCGATCGACCGAGCCTGGGAGGCACGATCGGTAAAGAGGTTCACCGCTAAGATAAAAACGCGCGTTCGGCTGGAATCTAGGAGGAATGATGAACTAGTCGACATTAGCGCGTAATTAGCCGCCATTATTGCGGTAGGTCGTCACATGCAGTTTCATTTATTGCAAGAAAAACGCCAAGAAATCGACCGTTAAAAAGAAGTAGTACGGACTTATGTTTTTTCAATGTTACTTTACGAGTATACCGGTGTTTGAAGTCTCCGCACGCAATTTACATTCCTCCTCTCTGCACTCGAATACGTCACAAAATTCTCATCTTTTTTCCTATTTCCCGCGTGTTTATCGGCATTCTCCCGTTTGCTTTATTGAATCGACCGCCGTAACGGACGCTGAGCGTTCCTCATTCATCCGCCGCGCCGCGCCGCGTCGCAGCCACAGCTACCCAATAGTTGGAGCAATTAATTATTCGTTGATATAGTATTTTTTATTTTAAGCCGTAAAAAGCGCCTATCAATTGAGAATTACGAATTAAACGAGTGGAAATATCAAATAAACTATCCGTTACACTGCATTTTTCCTCTGCTATCGTACTCTTAATAGCCATAGGCGTAGGGGCTGCTAAGTTTTACAAAACGCTTAAAATCAACAATACTGAAGTTAGCAAAATAGTTTAATTAAAACATTAATTCCAGTTAAAAGTGGATACACTGTATATTGTGTGAACGAGAAAAGGAAATATAATCCCGTGTTTGTTGTCTATTACGTTCACCATTATTAACTGATGATGTCGTTTTGTTACAGGGTTAGGCGAAGTCCTAACAGTCAGTGCTTGTCTGGTGTTCCTAGTCCGGTGGCCAAGCGCCATGGCAGCCCCCACGTCGCGACGTCGGCCCATCCCCCCCAACAGGCCCCAGATGTGGTTGAACCCCTGCGGCGTCGACCAGGACCACGACGCCACCGACTACCACCAGCTGGAACCGCTCTCGGACACACAAGTGCTGCAGAACATCATGCTGGAGGCGCACAACGCACTGCTCGCCATCGAGGGCTTCAAACACCAATACGTGAGTCTACCTAACTGTTGCACTGTAGCACTGTAGGCCTTCAGTAGTTATGATTCTCGAGCGGTCGGTCGTATTAGACCGATACCCGCGGCTTCCGCCCGGACATGTCCGGCGCAGTCTGGCCGGTGTCCGGCGCTGGTCTGCATAATCAGCTCGATTCGTCCCAAACCATAAAGAGGAGAAGGCGTCGAATATTAAGCAGCCTCGCGGTCGCTGTCGGTGGGTGCCGGCCACGAGTTTCATTTATCAGACCGATAGTTTGGATTTTAAATGAGTTTTATCCTAAAATAATTTCTGTATCAACGAGAATGTGGTAGGCCTATATGTTTGAAGAAACAACTAATAATACACAAGACGTGGTAAGAAAATTGTTAACGGGTTTATGCCCTCAGCATATTGATTAGATTTATAAAATCAGAATACACGATTGAAATTGGCCGAGAGATATTATCTTAGATTGATTTCAAAGAATATCGCACATCATACCCACCATTCTTCGACTCAATAATGGAGTTCATTATCAATGGAGTTGTTGTTTTCCACCAGTATCAACTCTGCTTGAGACAGATTGTTTTCTCACGTTCCAACATGAAGTTTTTTTGAGCTTTTCCCTAATCTTAGAGTCGTTGAGATACGAACATTTAAAAAAAATAAAGCAATTTTTGGACAACTTCAAGCACATATCGTGTGTTAGATTATCTCTCTATATATAAAATTGAATGTATGTCTGTCTGTATGTATGTATGTATGTCCTTTATGCGTTGCCAAACTACTCATCTAATCGCCATGAAATTTTAGGAAGTTGCTCTACATGTGTCCGGGAAGGTTTTAGTGAAAAAATATTTTCGAAAACCCCATATCTTTCCATTTTATGGCGTTTTAAATTTCTAATGTTAACCTTATGGAGAGTAAGTTTGTTTACAAAATGTATACAATGAAAACATTTGATTTCTTAGCTACAGCTGATTGGTTTACTTTCCATTAGCAATGTGCTTTACTATCCAATGCCATCTGAATCATTCATTAATGTTAAACTATGAAGTAAATGTGTACTGTAAAAAATGAACAGCTTTATTCACCACGTTAATAGTTAACGGTTTTGGGGGATTATGTATTTATATTTTTATTTTCTGTCTGATTAAAGTCACGTGTTTATATGATAATTACAATGTTTATATTATTACGTTTATTATAATAATCAGCTGTTGTATATCTTTCCTATAAAAGCCGTATTACAGTTAGGGTTCGTTTGGGTTTGGATTGGATTTGAAAATTGTGAATTAATCCACTCAGATTTATTTGTTTTATGGGAATGATATTAATATGTTTTATCGTTTCAGTATTGTTATTCACTATGCAGCGACCCAGAATATATAACCTTTCACAATGAAGCTATTCGACTATTGCTATTCGACTTCAGAACATGGCCAATCTTAAAGTTAACATGTGTTTACTGTGAGGCATTACGAGGTTCGCCGGGTCAGCTAGTAAAGTACATATAATTACAAGTATTGATTTTCTCAGTTTTCCAATGAGGTGCTTAATAGGTATATAAACTTACTCGTATGGGTTGTAGAAATTATGGGATGTACAGTAATATAAAATTTATTTTTATCGTCTATTTAGTCTTGAACATGAATAACTTGTCGGGTTCGGCGTGTGGTCGTGACGGCGGCGGCGGCGCGCGGTCTGCGACGGCTGGCTATGGAAGTGCTGAGGCAGCTCCTAGCAGCAGGTGGTGACTGGCGACACCCCGTCTGTCTCCCAAGCCACTTCCCAGAACTCAATCACACCACCGCACACGTCATCTAGTTCCCACAGACCAATTGTTATTATACATTTGTAGATATGCCGACATTTAATCGCCAAGTATGCGTATTCCTCGGTGTGGAATTACTTTGCACAAATCTTAAAGTCGTTAAAGCATACTAATCGTGGGCGCCGGTATCATGTTCTTGCGCGTGTAATAAATGTCGCGAGTGAAGATTTTATGTTTTTATTACTATAGAATACTAATTTATAAATGCATTTTTTCGTAGTCCTTTTTACGCACATTCGTAGTCAAGATCATTTCTATTAATTACGGAACATATACAATGACACGGTCACAAAGATGACACATCCCGTAGACCACCGATGACGACTTCGATGATGGATTCTTTTTATGAGACCTTTTGCTGTAGTCGCAGAATAAACGCACATACTATCTTGACGATTGAATAACATTTAAACTAAACTTCAACTGATATCTGGCTAACGATGCAAGAGATGAGCCAGTCAGCGGGTGTGCATCGTGCACTGATACAGAAGAGAGCGTGAGAATTGTCGCCGGCGTCAAAGAGTTGACTCTGTTATCGTCTGTCTTTGTGTCTGTCTTGTCGGCTCCTAAGAGTTTGGGCACACAGACGCGCCCTTCCGCCGAGCCGCGCCGGATACGAGTGTGCGTTGTGCAGACGTGCAGTACCGGGTAGTCCGGTCTACTACTATTCCTGATCATCAAACAACTAATCATCTATACTGATTATTTGATGACATATTTATTTCAAATTAATTTTTTCATCAGTGGTGGCTCTGTTATGAGAATAAGTAAAAATCGGATAGGAAACAGTCTAACAAAAAACCACAGCAAATAATATAGAAGAACTACAGTGTGATACGTTGTAATCGTGAAGTTAGTTGATGTAGAATAGCTGCAGAACAGGTTGCGAATGACGTTAGTATGTGATGTTATCAGTAGGCCTACATGTTATGCCGCCCCTCGGGACGCCATCACGTCATTGGCTATCACCACACGGTCGTCGGCCGTCATCATTTTAAGCGTCATGCATTACGAATCTTTCACGTCAATGGATTTCGAGAGAAAGATAATAATTATACTTTTGGGAATAGATAAAAAGGGCCATATTTTAGCACTATAGTTCAAGGCATAGTCCAAAATGAAATAATTTAAATGGTTATTTTACGATCGCAGTTTGTACTCTATTTGCTTCTCTCATGACTTAAGGGGAATATTTGGATAGAAACTCTGTGTCGATCTCTGTTGGTCAGCGTAAGCCTGGCTGTGATCTCGGCAATGTGAACATCTCTGCGCTGTGACTGGTGAGGTTCACCCGTCAATACCCGGCTCAGTCCCACGCTGTGGATGTCAATTTCCGGCCGGTATGACGCTACTTGTCACGCTCGCTATAGAGACGTCCAACGACAGGGCTTGGCTCACCGACCAACAGATTCAATTATCGACTAATCGGTTACAAATTAGTGTCAGCGGTGCACGCAACCTAATCGCCCGCCAGATGAGAAAACATACTACCCGAGCCGAGTGCATCGGTTCGCGCGTTGTGTCGCGCCTATAAGGCCATGTTTTCGGAACGGTCAGTAGGTCACGCGACACGCAACGACGACACGCCACGGCGATCGTCTCACCTAACCGATGTTTCACTTTGACATTTTTAAACGGACGTGGAGAAACTCGCGTCCATTGACGTCTGTGTCGACTCACACGCCACGGAGCTAAGGGACCACTTTACTTTATTGGCTAGTTTGTTTTTGGAACATTTTAATGAGAATAGTGGTTTTCAAATTCCTATGCTGATTGCTGATGTCCTGCGTTCAGTGGCCGTTGTTAGTGCGTGGGTGGGACCTGGGCCTACACGTGCTTGTTTACACCAGCTGCGTCGTAGCCAGCACAGCACAACTCGACACCCAGATATGAAATCACCTCCAACAATGCTGGGAACCATTCATACAACTACTGTAGGCCTACTGCACACATTCTTGATAACGATTGCTGAATGGCACGGTCGGCCACTCCGCCCAAGACGATTTTATAGGGGTATTCCCCTATAAAATCGTTTTTTATTCATGCGGAAAGTTACAGGGCCTTATTATTAATTACATACTTCATCCATTTGTCTCAAAATTATTACCACAGTAATATGATTTTATACGGGGGTGGAACGCTCATGAAATTATCCAATACTATAATACGAGCAAGGTTTGTATATATATATATATATATATATATATATATATATATATATATATATATATATATATTTGCACACGGATCTTGAAAACGGCACCGAGGATTTTCTTTAAATTTTGGAAATAACTAATTTCCGAGTAGAAAATAAGTTCTAGATAGGTCTAATGTCCAGGAAAATTCGTGTTTTCTTGTAATATTAAGTTTAAAATCTAAAAATTTAACATTACGCTTATGGAGAATCAAATGTAAACAATACAAACCAAAACAGCTGTTTATAACCGTTTGACAGTTCTTGATTGAAGACGGCAAAGAACAATATGTGAATAGAGGTTTTTCATAAATATTTATTTTATGTATGTAATAAATGTAAAATTATCAGGTTACTAAACAATTTGTAAAAACTTAAGGGTAACATAACTGTGCGAAACAAAAGCAGGAAAGAGTATTTCCAAAATCTTCCGTGTTTTGATAGAAAACGTATTTGTTGTATTGCTTGAAGCCACTGTAACAAACCAAATAATATGTGTAAATTAAATTCCTCTTTTGCTTTTCAATCCTCATTCCGTTTTTATCAAAATCAGTTGGTCACAGGCTAATAATAACTGTATGGATAGTGAAACAGTAAATGATCGGCTAAAACAATTGAGGTTGGCTAAAAGACCTTAACCGGCGTAGCTCATTTGGCAGACGCCGTGGTCCAGCGGTAGTGTGTTGGCCTCGTAATATGAAGGTCGCGTGTTCTAACCCCATCAGGGGCTACCTATACATTTTGTTCAGTGCTTTATTAATCATGGTGTATTAAATCGGTTTTATTTAAACCACATAAATGTTTTCATTTATGTGTAATAAATGTGTTTTAATTTTTCTAATTAATTTTTATAATACATGTATATTATTCTAAACGAGCAAAGCTCGGTCACCAGGTACTTTTACTGTAAATCAAGTTACTGATCTGCAAACACCATCAGAGTTGAATGTTATGTTGTCGCTTGCAGGTCCTGGAGACGTTCCAGCAGGAGTTCTCGAAGCACCACAATGAGTGGAAGGACCACAGCTACGACTGGCTGCCCAAGCTTCACATCCCCAAATTGCTTGGAGTCGAAATCGAAAGAAAGAAACTGGAGAGTATTGAGGTAAGCGGGTCACTATAATTTTTCTCCCATTAAAACCATTACTCATTTTAAAATGTACATTAGGCCTACACATTAAAGCTTAATTACTCGATAAGACTAACATTGTATCGAATGAAAGGTTAAATTTTTTGGCTTTGCCAACACATTAGATCACTAATCCTCCGGCAACCACTGTACATTTTTTGGCTCTGCCAACACATGCTCTGCCAACACATTAGATCACTAATCCTCCGGCAACCACTGTACATTTTTTGGCTCTGCCAACACATTAGATCACTAATCCTCCGGCAACCACTGTACATTTTTTGGCTCTGCCAACACATTAGATCACTAATCCTCCGGCAACCACTAACATTGTATCGAATGAAAGGTTAAATGTTTTGGCTCTGCCAACACATTAGATCACTAATCCTCCGGCAAACACTGTAAATTTTTCATACTCCATGGTTTTATGAATGGATAATTCAATAATTTCATTAACTGAACTAAAACATGGTATGTTATTCATTTAAAAATTCATTCATAACCGTGAGATGCTTTTATGAGTCGATTTCTCTAATACTTGCGTGTTAAGAATTAAAAGTGCCCTCTATGGCGTCAGTTTGCTAGTTGGTTGTCTACTAACGGTGATGACGTGTGTCACTTGCTGCTTCTCGACGGAGATTCCTAGAACACAGATCATGTTGGCTGTATCGTGGTGACGTCTCAGTTCAAGTTTCTGTAAACTTAGCGATCCACACGTTTTTGTATTCCCTCGTTTAAACTTCATGAATTGCCTCTTTTTCCATGTATCTATCTTTTCAACTCATAAGTCTTAGTACTATTAATTATTACATTTTCAGGCCGACTCATGAGTAAGAATAATTTCGATAGGCTTACACATTATGTATCTTTTCCAAAATGGATTTCATATCGAAGTCCATTTTGTATGTTTTTTTTAATTTTACGAGTAATTTTGTTTATTTACAAGAACTGCGTTCTCATTTGAAGACCGAATATTCACTTCAGGGAGTTTGAAAACAATAATTAATGAGGGTGGCAAATTGGAGAAGATTTGACCTTAAATATTATCTGCTTTATCCATCTAAAGTATTACTTACTTCTTTTTTTATTTTTGAGATAGGAAAGTAGTAACAACTGTGTTTGACTTTGATTGCAGCTGGACGAATTCCTGAGAGACGCGTACCGCTACATGCAGATCATGGCGGTGGCGCTGGAGCAGGTGGAGTGGGACCAGCAGACCGAGAGCTACCAGCAGAACTTCCAGAGGATCATACAGAGACTGCGCTTGGTACGTACTTGTGTGATTTCCCAATCACAAACTGTCATACAGACTTTGCCAAAACAGCTTGACCAGCAAGGATTGTTCATTTGCAGTACACATATCATATACGTCATCCTAAGGGTATCATTTTGGTGAATAGGTGGTCTAATCAAAGCCATTTGATACTCATGTGCAATATCTTTCAATATTATGATCCAATCATAAGTAACTTTTTCCCATCTAGTAAACTTCAAATATGTTAAAACCATGAGACAACATCGTTTAACAGTCTAGCGGAAGGCCCAACAGCGGTGATGTGAGCTGGCATTGGATCCGTGTTCATAATGTATTACCTAACTCCCCATTACTATAGATCCATGTGCATCCATACATAGTGCATAGCCAATGGCATTTATTCATTTGTTTATCAATTCCATTTAAACTTAACATTAAATTAAAGAAAACACGACACTAATTTACAAATTTATGGAAACTAAAAACAATAATTGTCATCCAATTTTTTTAAAGCCCTTATCTTCATCAAACGTAAATTTGATTATGAATAGGCTAATTAGAATATAAAGTATCAAATGTTCAGTGTGATTACCAAGCTGTCCTTTTTCACAGGTCTTGTGTGAGATCCTGACTGCCATGATCGAGCGGAAGGTGGTCCAACACCCCGATGTGCAGCGCGAGGCCATGGGTGAAGAGTTCCGCAATATGGAGAGCGAGGCCAAGAGAAACCTCCGCGACTGGATCATCTTCCGGGACTACATGATTGTCCTCGAGTATCTGATGGAGGTTTCCAAACACTTCCTCGAAAACCCGCACCGGATTTCGCCCTCCTCTTGAAGATCGTCCCTTCTTGGTGCCCGCGCTGGAACCCGGCGTGCCCTTCACGCCCTCAGGAAGGCCCAAGGGCTCTCGTCCTGATCTCTCCCGCCCCCATCGCCCACCAAGAAGGTGTCCGATCCTGTACAGCCCCCTGCTGAAGTACAACTGTAGTCAATGGTATGTTCCGTGTACATATTGTTGCTGTTTAATTGTTATGATGCATAAACCTAAGACCGTAAAAAAGAGTAGACTGGATAACATAAATCATTAAATATTTAACCATCATGTATGCATAGAAGATCCAGCAATAAATTATCCAGAACAGTTCAATAGAAATTTCTTTAAGTTCTAATATACGTAGAATTATATTTTCGTATATAACGTGTTTTGGGCCCAGTCTATTCTTTTTTTACTCTTTGGCAGCTAGATCGACTCACTGTACATTAGTCTTATTTTAAGCTGTTACTGCAAAGTGTTATTTATTGCTTATAATGTTTTGTTTCACTTCCATGTAGTTTTAAGAGTTTAAATTTAACTAAATATTGTAGATTTTTCAGTGACATTTTAATGATTTAAATGAACCCTTCTCTAATCGAGTTCTTTCAATTGGACATAGAAGGCCTATTTTAAATAACAATTCTGTTTCAATCAAGAGAATTTCTTGATTTTTATTAGTTATTCTCATTAACTGACACAAAGACAATTTAGTCTTTTAGATGTAGACCTACCAAATCAGCTTGCATGGTATTGTAAATTTAAAATATATTTATATATCTCTCTTAAGTTATGCAGTATTTCTTATTGTTTGAAATGTCTTATTGTGTATTACTTTTGTGTTTTAGTATGGAATGTATTTTATTGTGTTAAGCATTTTATTTAAAACTGGTTTTATGTATAATATGTAACAATCTGTAACATTTACATACTGAGTTAAAAGCCTGGTGTTAATTTTATTGTTCGTCATATTTGCCATGTTTACATGGGGACTACGAGTAGGAAAGGGGTTGATCTCCTTACAACTTTGATAACATAAAAATATCAATAATTAAACAAATAATGGCAACCCTTTGGTTTTAATTTTTAACCAATTTTTTTATTTATTTTTTTAACCACTTAGCTTTTAATTTTTTTCAAAATATATTTCTAACATCAAATGGGCAAAGTGCCCAATTGTATTGATAATTGAATAGTATATTGAATATTCAAAAATATTGTTCAGAACGTACAGACATGAGAAGGAAGTACCTTAAGAAGCAAGCAATTTTCATTATTTATTAAGTTTTAATTTTATTAATGTTGTCAAAGTAGTAGGATATCAATTGCCTCATGTTATAATATGTTTTTGTATACAAACATTTTATATTTAGAGTTGTATTTGCTAGAAACTGTAGAGTTCAGTGTTATATTTGATTGTTTGTTCTATTTAATTTGTAATTCATTCAAAGCACAGTATGTAAAGGAAGGTGTACCGGGACATTCATAACAGTTTATTTTTATATTGTACCCTTTATTCTCACCAAGGGTCTTCTCTATCAAAGCCTTCTTGGATCTTTTGTCCCAATAAAATAATATGAAATTGTCTAAAACTTTCCTCTTTCCAAATATGAATTAATTATGAAACCCCCTTGTGGGATTAATTTGAAATTGGGATGTGCTTAGTGAAGATATATGCATGTGATCTATCTCATTTTTATTTTAAAACTCCTTTCTTATATTTTGTTACATATTTTTTCATGTGTGTTTTTCTACGCCTTTTGCCATTTTTTATATTTTAATGGGGAACGGTTCAAACCCCGGTCTTGTTACTACCTCACAAAGATCTGTTACAATTTAGGTTTTTATGGGATGCGAGAAAAAGAAGGTGCAGGTACTGCAGACAACTTAAATTACAGGTTATATTGTCACAATTGTCACAACAGTACAGAAATAACATTTTCTCATCTTAGGCTGTTATTAGTGAAATCAATTGCCATGTTCTAAATGTTAATTGAAATCGTAGAAACATTAAATGGTTAATGTACTTAATGTTAAAATGGTTAAAATTTTATGAATGTTAAGAAGTCGATTAGTTATAAATGTTGAGTTTGATGTTGACAATGTGACTTGTGTTCATGTTCCAGTCAGTGTTAACATTAGGCTTCAAATCCGATACACTCGCTTCGAACTGTTCAAGACTTAAAAATATGTTCCTTATTGCTTTTGATGTCTGTTATTTCCATTAGATTTCTCTAGTTAAGATTACCAAAGTAGTTTTTTATAACGACAGCCTACTTACATTGTGCGTAGGCATATTAATTTATTGACTACAGATTATTTAGTAATTTATTTTTAACAGCTCTGGCTGAGAACTGCTAGTACATTTGTATAGTAATAGGTGTAATATTATTGCAATACGTGTTAATTTATGTATTATAAATATTTATTGTCATCCTTTTATTTTTGACTGTGATATTTTGTAGGAATATTTATTGATACATATTATAATTTATAATGCAAAATATTTGGTTTTTTCTTATTTCCTTATTTTTACATAAATGGAGATTTACTCCTTAAAGACTAACTCCTTACTTAATACTTTACAATTAAAAAAGTTATTGAATCTTCCCAGAGATTCATTGGTCATGGTTCATTTACTGTGACATACCGATTGGTCATAAATGATTAGGGAACAGGGGGGTGGAACATCATTCTGGGGCACAAGCCTATTATTTCTAGGCATTGTCCATTGCTATATACATGTGAATTGAGCTTAAGCTGTAAGAGAATTAAGCTTTTATGTAAGGCCTCTCTTTTATGGCCCCAGAGCAAGCTTGGTTTTGACTAATAAAACCTCAAAGAGAAGAAAAACTCAAATGACCAAGAAGGTTGGATCTGCTCTACTTACCAAGTTATTTATGTTAAGTTTAAGTTGTATGCAAACTTCAAATTAATGCAAATTAATTGTATAAATATTTAAAAAAAATTGTAATTTTGGTTACCTTAAACTTTCTTTAAGGAGAACATTGTTAATATTTCCAAGTCGAAATAGAAATAATTAAATTTGGAAAATCTGTAGTCAATCTCTTTTTTAAAAGTGATTGTATACGCAGTTAAAGGGTATAAGTAACAGGGTAAAGAAATAAAACCATATATTTCATGAAGTTACTGTTAAATCTATCAAGCTAATAGTGACACGCAGTCATAGTGAACAAGGCTCGATTTTCATTCAGACCTCAGGCGTTGATCGTTCTGTCCGACGGGAATCTATATCAATAAAATTAGAGCTTTACCTGTAAATTGCTCAGAATTATTCATTATTTATTTATTTTTACTTTTCGTGCGTTAAAAAGCCGAAACCGGTCTTATCTCAATTTTTGTGTGTTTGTCCGTTTGTCTGTGACGCTCCAAGAGGCATTTTACGCCGTCTTCTCCGAAAAAATGGGAGAACTTATCACGATGAAACTTATTTCATGAACTCTCAACATTCCAGAGAATGTTTGTAAATGCTTGAAATCGCCCGCCGTCCTTTGAAAAGTAAATAACGAGCATTTAAATCTCACTTTTACGCGATATTACTCATAATTTGATTCAATTTTCAATGAATAACCTACTGGTAATAATCAGCTGTCTTTGTAGTTTAAAGATTTAATAGAAATAAAAACAAACAGCTGTCAAGTCAATTTTAGTTAGTTTATATTGGTCATTGATTTTAAGCCCATTTCGAAATCATACTACATTAAAAAGTTATTTTAACGTATAACTAATTATAATAATGGTATGAATGTTCTAATATATTAAATTGTAAAGTAATACTAAATAACAAAGCCGGGTATTGATTTATTTTCTTTGTATTGATTTTTTTAGGATTTCAGGTTTACATTTTGGTATGATGATCTTTCTTCTTTAAACTGAATCCTACAACCCGTACAAAGGACGGGCTTACTGCTAGTGGTTTAGTATAATTTTTCACAGTACGAGTATTTATGCAGAATCGTCGATTAATAATTAATTCTATCGGAACGAAAAATAGATGTGTATATCCTTATCAACCATGCTAATGCTAAGAGATTCATGAGGTAAAGATGAGATAGGAGCGGGATAGCCAGAAGGGCGCGCGGGAAATGACTCAGATGACTGTGAGTCAGGCGTCAGGTAAACAGGAGTCATCACAGCAGCCTAGCGTGACAGCTACGACTACTGTCAGTTACAAGTGTACTAGGCGGATTTACATAACCATAGATAATCACAGTTTCTTGTTAGGTAGGCGCTTAGTAAACAGGAGCCATCACAGCAGCCTAGCGTGACAGCTACGACTACTGTCAGTTACAAGTGTACTAGGCGGATTTACATAACCATAGATAATCACAGTTTCTTGTTAGGTAGGCGCTAAGTAAACAGGAGCCATCACAGCAGCCTAGCGTGACAGCTACGACTACTGTCAGTTACAAGTGTACTAGGCGGATTTACATAACCATAGATAATCACAGTTTCTTGTTTGGTAGGCGCTAAGTAAACAGGAGTCATCACAGCAGCCTAGCGTGACAGCTACGACTACTGTCAGTTACAAGTGTACTAGGCGGATTTACATAACCATAGATAATCACAGTTTCTCGTTTGGTAGGCGCCAATTAAACAGGAGCCATCACAGCAGCCTAGCGTGACAGCTACGACTACTGTCAGTTACAAGTGTACTAGGCGGATTTACATAACCATAGATAATCACAGTTTCTCGTTTAGTAGGCGCCAATTAAACAGGAGCCATCACAGCAGCCTAGCGTGACAGCTACGACTACTGTCAGTTACAAGTGTACTAGGCGGATTTACATAACCATAGATAATCACAGTTTCTCGTTTAGTAGGCGCCAATTAAACAGGAGCCATCACAGCAGCCTAGCGTGACAGCTACGACTACTGTCAGTTACAAGTGTACTAGGCGGATTTACATAACCATAGATAATCACAGTTTCTCGTTTGGTAGGCGCTAAGTAAACAGGAGTCATCACAGCAGCCTAGCGTGACAGCTACGACTACTGTCAGTTACAAGTGTACTAGGCGGATTTACATAACCATAGATAATCACAGTTTCTCGTTTGGTAGGCGCTAAGTAAACAGGAGCCATCACAGCAGCCTATCGTGACAGCTACGACTACTGTCAGTTACAAGTGTACTAGGCGGATTTACATAACCATAGATAATCACAGTTTCTCGTTTGGTAGGCGCCAATAAACAGGAGCCATCGCAGCAGCCTATCGTGACAGCTACGACTACTGTCAGTTACAAGTGTACTAGGCGGATTTACCTAACCATAGTCAATCACAGTTTCTCGTTTGATAGGAGCTAAGTAAACAGGAGCCATCACATCAGCCTAGCGTGACAGCTACGACTACTGTCAGTTACAAGTGTACTAGGCGGATTTACATAACCATAGATAATCACAGTTTCTCGTTTGGTAGGCGCCAATAAACAGGAGCCATCACAGCAGCCTATCGTGACAGCTACGACTACTGTCAGTTACAAGTGTACTAGGCGGATTTACATAACCATAGATAATCACAGTTTCTCGTTTGGTAGGCGCCAAGTAAACAGGAGTCATCACAGCAGCCTAGCGTGACAGCTACGACTACTGTCAGTTACAAGTGTACTAGGCGGATTTACATAACCATAGATAATCACAGTTTCTCGTTTGATAGGCGCTAAGTAAACAGGAGCCATCACAGCAGCCTATCGTGACAGCTACGACTACTGTCAGTTACAAGTGTACTAGGCGGATTTACATAACCATAGATAATCACAGTTTCTCGTTTGGTAGGCGCCAATAAACAGGAGCCATCGCAGCAGCCTATCGTGACAGCTACGACTACTGTCAGTTACAAGTGTACTAGGCGGATTTACCTAACCATTCAATCACAGTTTCTCGTTTGATAGGCGCTAAGTAAACAGGAGCCATCACATCAGCCTAGCGTGACAGCTACGACTACTGTCAGTTACAAGTGTACTATGCGGATTTACATAACCATAGATCACATATTTCTCGTTTGATGGCGCCAAGTAAACAAATCACAGCAGATCGTGACAGCTACGACTACTGTCAGTTACAAGTGTACTAGGCGGATTTACATAACCATAGATAATCACAGTTTTTCGTTTTAACTAAGTAACAGGAGCCACAGCCTATTGGAGGATACTATTTTTACAAGGATTGGATTATAATACTGGAAGATGCTCATTTTGTTGGTGTTGGCTACATAAAAGGAGGCACTACATAATCAGATCTCAATCAAATATATTCTAATCATATTATCTAACAAGTCCTCAGTAAAAAAATTGAAGTTAACGAAAACTTAAAAACAGGGGATCAAACATATTTAAATTTGGCCTTAGATGATAGTACACTTAATTGCTGAAAAATTTCTATCACTGTTATGTAAAGAAATATCACATGCCAGTAACAACGAATTCATTTCATCGTTGTAGAGCAAGAGGTAGTTCAGTACACTTAGAAGTACTCTAAACTGGGAAAGCCCATATCATGCAACCTCCTTAAATAATTAGCGAGTGTGACGAAGTTGAATAATGATTATGAAGCAACAGATCGCAAATAAAATTATCCTGTACCAAAACTCATTACACGATATTAGGCAGAATTGGTTACGGCCGCACAATTTTTTGTATCCTTGGATTTGTATTATATTTACTTACAACCAATAATAAATTACGGAACTGTCCACCATATCTGGGCTCCTTACTAGCAATTTTATAGTTTGGTGTCTATATATTCTTGCTCCGGATGGGCTTCAGACTCCTTAATCCATTCCCAGCCACCTCGGCTGACATGCCCTGGCCCACACAAGGATATGTATGTAAGTTTATAAATAATTGAAACATTGTTTTTACTTTATAACTCATAAGTACTAGGCCACGGTTGGGCGAGTGGGAGGTGAGAGGGAATACCGGGAGCATTGTTGCCCCGGGACCAGGACTTCCCCATATCCTGGACACCGGGCCTCGGGAATAGGTGTCGTCCGTCACGGCCTCACTACTTACTCACTATTTACTGTACTGCTCTCTTCACTTAATTCTTTCGTATGCATATGAAGGAAATTGGGAAGGTGACATGCCGTCATATGATTACGACCAAGTATAACTTACTTTCGCAATATTTTCGTATATAGTGAATAAGCAGATATATATTATTTATATTTTTATTGCGGACATTTTCCATCACGATATTATGTAAATCAGAGTTTCATGGCGTTTCGGGATCTGGAATTTGATACCATCCTGAGGTGAAGTAATATCTAAAACATAGCACAATTAACATATAATCCGGACCAAACCGGTATAAAGCTGAAAACATAAAAGTTAAAAGCAGTCAAAAAACTTACAAACAAACCATTTACTAAACATTACACACATAAGAAACCATACACGTCCTCTTCACGGAGACTCAAAGATAACTGTTGTCTTTGAGTCTCCAGGTCTGGATAGGGTCACAGTCACATGACCATGAACAAGTATAGCTTTAGTATATGGATAGATATACTTCAACTAAGCTCATAGTTATACGATGTTTACCTTGTGATCAGGATTGGATACGACGTCACGTGACCATGAATACTAGAGACTTATCCATCGTGTCGAACTATCGACTCATCGAATCAACCTACTCTGTTCTCTACAGGTAGTTGCTCTACAACCGTGATAACGAGGCAGAACGAACTCGGGAATCACATTCCTCTGCGGCAAGCATACACCACCATAATTCCATTATTTGTTTTGATTCACTATTTTATTGCGATCGTAAATTATCAATGAATTACATGTAAATAATGACTATTACGCTAAGTAAATGGAACATTGCTATGTTGTAATAACTGGTGTTGGATAGATCCTACTGATCTGGCCGCCTAGGAGGAGGCTGTGGACCCGAGGTGGCGACGGCGGCGGCGGCGGCGGCGGTGGCGCTATCTGATGTCTCCCTATGCTAATACTGGACCTCACACAGTCCGCACGATGCGCGCATGAAACCGCGAGAGGGCGACACTGACGCTATAGCTACAGCCGCATGCTCTACCTAGGTACCTCTCTACAATCAATGACATCGATACTCACCACATTTGACATTTCGCATTTCACATTTCCCTTCAACCTCTCCAGGACTCTCTCTACAGGAGTCACACATCGGAGTGAAAATATTCCGTGCTCTCTGGATGACACACAACACGCATTGAGCATTACACGAGTCACACCGGGGCTCTGCCGTGGTCACACATCGGAGTGAAAATATTCCGTGCTCTCTGGATGACACACAACACGCATTGAGCATTACACGAGTCACACCGGGGCTCTGCCGTGGTCACACATCGGAGTGAAAATATTCCGTGCTCTCTGGATGACACACAACACGCATTGAGCATTACACGAGTCACACCGGGGCTCTGCCGTGGTCACACATCGGAGTGAAAATATTCCGTGCTCTCTGGATGACACACAACACGCATTGGAGCATTACACGAGTCACACCGGGCTCTGCCGTGGTCACACATCGGAGAGAAAATATTCCGTGCTCTCTGGATGACACACAACACGCATTGAGCATTACACGAGTCACACCGGGGCTCTGCCGTGGTCACACATCGGAGTGAAAAATATTCCGTGCTCTCTGGATGACACACAACACGGAATGCCCGATGAAGACAACCTACGAATTCTCTCACATTTTATATTCTATCAATTTCGATAAAACACTAATACTAATAATAAGAAATCAATAACAATAAAGATATCACAATAATAAATTACTATTAAATAAAACGAGTTCAGCTATTATTGTTTACCATAGAGCTTGGTTTATTTCCTCCCGCTCAGTTTTATGGTTCACGTATTATATGATATGAGTTGATGAGGAAATTATAAGTTTTCTTATCAACCTTCAACCTATCAAAAATCTTTATAAGATTATTTATTTTATTATTGCTGTGAATTGTATCAATTATGGCAAATAAATGTTTTTGTATTTCAGTGTGTCATTTATAGTCTGTATACACTAACCTGGCCGATGGACCTTCGGCTATCTGAGCTCGGTCAGGGTCGGCCAAAATCTCCTCCCTCGTCTGCAACGAGTCACCTTTTGGTGATAGATACATACACAGCTGTGCGAGAGATGTGGAGATTCATGACCGACCTGGGGCGGGCCCAGGAAGCCAATGGTCCATCGGCCAAGTTCGTGTATATACAGACTATAAGAAAGTGAAATAAGCACATTACGCATTTACAATAAGATGTACGTGTCTCATAATCCAATAAACATGTATTAATAAGATTCAGGAAATGTAAGAAATTACATTCAGAGTAGGCTATATAAAAACACTTCTAAGATAAACAAAACTATTAAATGCCTACAAGTAAGTATGAACCTGTTCGGGAATGCATTGTTTATCAAAAAATATTGGTTGATTTTTTATCTCTAAGGTATCTTGTAACAACAGGCCTACTACGTATATTGAGGGGTTTATAAGAGTTTCATTTCGTCAAGTGTTAATATCGTCAAAACTTAATTCCGATTAAGAAATAAGTTGCCGACGGAACCATTGCACTCGCACTGAGCAACCGAGTCCATCAGCTACCAGACTCCAGACCCCAGACTGTTCTGATCGCCACCTGTTGCCGTCAACATGTTGTAGCTTCTTTCATAGGTCTGCGCTATCGATGCCTTCATCGACTTGTTGACATGAATTTGTTAATGGGGACTTTAATACGTGTATTACTCTCTAGACCTTCCTCAGATTTTCCTCAATAACATTCAATATTGTTTGCTATCATATTATAAATCGTAATTTATAAACCATTAGATAGCCAATAATGATAGTGACTTTAGATTATTAGTGTCTCCTAAAAGTAGCTAATAGATATTTAATGCGTTATACTTACCCTGAGTCTATAACTAGCCACCGGCGAGGTAGCCCAGGGGCAACGTTCAGGCCCAGTACGTGAAGGTTGGCCGGCGACTGCTGTCCGGTCACCTCTGGCTAGCCTATGTGACCCACAGTGCTAAGGTTCCTCGATGACTTCACGGCAGAGGCCCTATGCCCTCTATAATTAATTTGTCTCACCTTAGTGATGTCCTCTTTTGCGACTTATATTATTTCAGTGCAGACAACTTTTTGTGAGAATGTTTGTATTTAAATGCGATATTTTGATCACGAAATTAACAATGTGTTAGCGAAGAATGGAAAGAAGACTATTTTAGAAGAAGGCCTCCTGCTTAACAGCTCCTGAGAGGGGCCCAAATGAGGGGTTGGGAGGTGCTTTTCATAAAAAGTAAGTTGAGTCAGTGAAGATCCTGCTGGCAGTGTGGAAGCAGATAGTCGGCGAGGCTGAGTGCTATCTAGATTATAGATCACTATTGGAGTAACTACTGTAATTAATAGCTTAGATACGAATCAAGACCAAACACACTATAACATTAGATCAACAAGAATTCAGTTGTAACTGTAGCAACAATAAAACGAATATTTATCGGAAGATTTCTGCGAAACACTCAAATTCATTTAAAGAGATTTTTCTCTTCAATGATGATACCTTACTTCACATTATTCTACAATTAAATTTATGTGTTTGATGGAAAGCCAACTTAAGGAGTTTAATGCAAAAAAGTTCCTTTTAATCGGTTTTGTGATCAAACAGAAACGTTGAGCAGATTAAAATGATGTGGAGATTATTACATCGATCCTACATAGCTTTAGTCAAGGAATGCAATGACATTTAACACAATAGTTTTGATGAATGAAATATGTAGTGTAATAATATCTTGGTACTTGATTATAGGAGAAGATCAAAAGCAAGTGGAACTGCAGCTAGTTTCCACTTTAAAATTAGTCTTAAAACTTGAGTCCAACAATGCAATATCAATAGAGTTGGTACTGAGCGCGGTCTATCGGCAGTGGTAATACTGTAACCTCACCTCGACCACGGTTGACAACCATGACATCGCCAGTAGAGTCTAGTGACAAAGCCTGCCTTCAGCCGGCGTAAACACTCTGATAACAGCTGTTGTATACGTCTGGGGTCAACAGCTGTAGCGAACAACTGGGTCGACGGCGCAGCTTCTCTGCACTGCTCCAAGTACAGTTAAAAGCCAATAAATAAATAATTTAAATTGTATAAGTCAATCAGGGGTTAGTTATTATTTTATTTTGTCAAATTCGGTTACAATCTATAGAGTCCTGTCAAAGAAACTATCCGATGACGGAAAACTACCACCCACGAGAGCCGGAGCTGGATCAATGAGGATGGGAGCTTGAGGCCGCCGAAGCATTCCTAGGAGGAACGACCTTGCGTCATTAGCGACACAGGATCCCACAGACCACTGGCATGTCGACGGCGCCGACTAAAAATGAATGGCGGTGAATAAAATACCTTTTTTGATTTCAAACCATATTCTTCTACTCACTTATTGTGTGATTTTAGTTTGCCTAGATATTTTCTTATTAAATTCGTACACCATTTTCAATGAGCTTATTGCTACAGCTATGTATCTGTTTGTGTTATTAGTGATGCAGACTGCAGAGGAGGTTTGAGTTTATGATACACCCTTGATGAGGATGAGTGACAATAGGAAAACAAGCATATACTGATGGTGATGGTCCCACTGAAATATTTGTATCAGCTATAAATTAGAAAATTTAACCTATAGTTTTTATAGAAACATTTTGCGTTAAACCGTGTCAGAAAACGTTATCTATCTAAATATATAAAACAAAGTCGTGTTAGTTACACGCATTATAACTCGAGAACGGCTGGACCGATTTTAATGATCTTTGATTTTTTGGATTCGTCTCTGCTCTGGTCATGCTTTAGGCACTTTCCATAAATTCAATTAGTTTCCATTTTAAAACGTTTTAAATTTCTAATGTTAACCTTATGTGGACTAAGTTTGTTTACAAATGTTCTTCAATAAAAACATTTGATTTCTTAAACTACAGCTGTTGTTTTACTTTCCATTAGCAATATGCTTTACCATCCAATGCCATCTGAATCAATGATCAGATGATTAATTTAATAATATTAAATAAATTAAAAGGTAATCCTATTAATATAAAACTAAGAAGTAAATGTGCACTGTACAAAATGAACAGATTTATTCACCACGTTAATAGTTTACGGTCATTTGGGGATTATGTATTTATATTATTTATTTTCTGTCTGATTAAAAGTCACGTGTTTATAATTATGATGGCCAAATAAAAAATAATTACGGTGTTTATACTTATTACGTTTGTTATTATTATACTAATATTGTGATTATATGATATTACTTAAGACTTATAATCAGCTGATATACAACAGCTGATTATTATCAGCTGTTGTATATCTTTCCTATAAAAGCCGTATTACAGTTAGGTTTTGTTTGGTTTTAGGTTGGATTAGAAAAATTGTGAATCAATCCACTCAGATTTATTTATTTTGTGGTAATGTTATTAATATCACTTATCGTTTCAGTATTATTATTAACTATGCCGCGACCCAGAATATCTAATTTTTCACAACGACGCCGTAATGCTATTCGACTTCAGAACATGTCCGATCTGAAAGTTACCACGTATTTACTGTTAGGCGTTACGAAGTTCGCCGGGTCGGCTAGTATGAGTATAAAAGGATTTTCATCGATCTCTGTCAAGGTCATGATGAGCTCATCACTTTCAAAGTCGTCGTTTTCATTGGTTAATCAACTGACATTAGTTAGCCAGCTGATCGTCCAGTGATATATTCAATTACTGCACGAACTGCTCTCTGGTGGCGCGGCTCGGAGTTACGGCCGCGACGCGCGTCTTGTGGGAACGGCTTGTCATTATGCCTGGACACGACACTTCCATAATGTGTGCAGTTTTTATTGATATACTGGTTGACTTATAGGACATCGGTCCTTTGTCATGCAAACCCGCGGACCTGCGGAACATTGGCAACTCCGACGTCCGCCGCCGCGCCGCGCCACCTCCGATATTACAATACCATTTAATGTATTTAATTATTCCTGGAAATAAAAAAGTATCTGTACTATATTAAAAATTTACAGTATTTATAAAGTTTCTCCTAAATTGTCTTAAAATATATGAATACAGATTAAGATAAACTGGGGTAAATCAAGAAACAATAGGATCTATTTTGTTTCAAGACTGTAAGCGGTTATTCTTAAAATCAAATATGTGGAATCTGCGTGGAAACTTCAAAAAGATTCAGAATACTAATAATTACAAGTAGACTAATAATTAAAAGAAATTCAGTATGTTTTCATTGAGTTTTTCGTATCTCGAACGAACTAAATACAAATAATAGTTGTTGGAAAATTCTATTTTGGATTCATCAAATCTAAAATAAAATATCTTATTTGATAAAGTTCACTGCATTAATGAAGTGAAGTAATGACTCCGAGTCAGATGCAGTTCCACCACTATTTACACTGCGGGGACTTCGTCCTTCCGCTAACTACCACGCGACAATTACGACAAAACTGATTTGATGTTTTTCTCATACATGAGATATAGAGGAACAACATTAGGCAGGATTGGTACGGAATTAAAGGGGGGGGGGAATTTGCGTCTTGGTCAAACTAATGGTACGGTATGATTCTTATTGGCACTCTCCAGTGTACGGGTACTACGAATTACTTAGGTTACGTGTTAGATCACATAAAATTTAATAAAATTTAAATTCACACGATATTACTTTTTAAAACCGGTAGACACTATTTCCTATGTAAAATTATAATATACCAACTTTTAAATAAAAAAGGAGAACGAGGAGTAGTAGACTTCAACTTGTCTATAGTGTTATCAAATAATTAATAATCATAGTATGTAAATAACCCTTTCAGAGAAGGTAAATAAATCATTACTTGATATTGGAAATTTAATCCATAGAGACATATTTAAAATTTTAAACTCATGAGTAGTTAATCTTACCGACAAAAAAACTTTAATATCAGGTCTGACTTTTATTGAAAAAGGGTTCTTGGGGAATCAATTAAAAATATGTGGACTGAAATAATCTCCACACTTTTCATGCGAAAAGTGTAAAGTATGTATTTGAAACTGTAAAAAGTAGGAGGTGTTAGTGTGCCGTTACACGGTAGGGGATGAATGTGGCCTACTTACCTGGCCGTCGGCGGGTAGTCAAAGCTGTCACCATTGTCTGAGTGTCGGCCGGCTACCGGGGGATATACGACCCCTGGGGAGGTCCACCCCCAATCCCCCGGGTCATAAATCTGCCCCTACTGTCGACAATGGCGAGATTACTTGCACCGCGATAGGGTTACTCGAGGTCGAAGTCAACTGCGTACCGTTACAAAGTGCCGCCTCCATCGCCTAATTTGACAGCCCTTATTTAGGACGAGAACAAAACGATGGAACGTTTTTGTATTCGTGTCACTTTTGAAATGTTTAGGCCCCTGTGGAGACAAGCGTGGTGGATGCGAGCTTGCACGTATTGGTTTGCAAAACATCCGCCAGCGGCGCTCCCAGTCTGCTACCCCGGTGGTAATGGGCCAATGAGGTGGCTCATAATTTATAGGAGTCTTGCCGTCCCGCCGACGCATGCTCGTCTAAATCATATTTTTCATGGACATGTTCTTTCAAAAGACCGCATACAACTCCCAGCCAAATATCAACCAGTTGATTTTAGTGTTTTCAATTCAAATCTTATTGTATTTCTGTGGCAGATAATGTAGTTAATATCTATTATACATTTGTTAAATTAAACTAGCGGTACCCGGCGTACGTTGCTGCACCCAAATCCCGCTTTATAGATAAATAAAGCTATTCTAATCACAGCTGTTAATTTTGTAAACACTAAATACAACCTGCAAATTGACCCTTTTATGCCCTGTGCGTTGGAGCCTTTTAGACAGATTCGCTTCAAAACTTAACAGAAACCAATTATTAGATGCAAACCCGAATTAGATGCCATTGAGTGATGTTTTATGCTTGCTTCTTTGGTTATCTTAATGAATCAAATAAAAACAGATTGTGTTTATACATTAAGACAACATGTTTTTAGGTAATCCAAAACAAAATTATTTCATCATAAAAACATGGGAACTTTGAGGGCGTATAGGGTAAGGATTCATGAGACAATCGGCATAAAAACTATTAGACTTTCCTATTTTAGGACTAAATAACCAGTATGCAAAAATACAAATTTCAGCCTCCTAAGTAATTAATTGGGAAGTGGGAGAATTCGTGATTAGTGAGTGAGTGAGGACTTTGGCTTTTATACATATTAAATGAATGGTCGGTAGACTAACACGTTTTTCCGTTAGAAGTAAACTTAAAAAAATACATACATTAAAAACTACTGTATTCAGATGTTTCAGCTCTACAGACACACGGATGGTCTCATATTATTTGGGATTCCTATAAACTATTCAATTTTAATTAAAATCGTTAGAACAGATTTGGAAGAATTTGGGTTTTAACTTTTTAAGGGGTTTTAGGGGCTACACTTAAAAATAAAAAAAATGGCCCAGAGATATGACCAAATTGCACCTGTATAACGAATTTCATAGAAATCGGACGATGAGTGTGTGGTCTCGGAGTTTGTACACAGACAGACATTAGTTCGAAAACAATTATTTTGGATCCAGGGAGCTTCAAAACGGATAAATCTACACTCAATTCAAATTTGACGAAAACAATACTTTCTCTTTATACTATGTACAGTATAAGATGAAAAATTATTGTACTTACTTTCCTGTGGGAAATAAATCCATAGATCATGGATACGTCAAAGGGAATGTTTTCGGTTCCTCTAAACAGCTGTCGTCAAAGCCATATCATAACTGTTTCAAATTTTGGTCTCGTAAATTGCCAACACCCTCCCCCAAACCTAAGACATATCTATGTCAAAAGTAAAATATGGCTTGGATTGGAAGTGGACCCTTGTACCGAATTTCATGAAAATCGGACCATTGTTGTAGC
This sequence comes from Nephotettix cincticeps, assembly GCA_023375725.1. Lineage (NCBI taxonomy): Eukaryota > Metazoa > Arthropoda > Insecta > Hemiptera > Cicadellidae > Nephotettix > Nephotettix cincticeps. The sequence continues at coordinate 58,000,184 of CM041791.1, read as the reverse complement.
CTCGGGGTCAGTACACAGGCATACATCAGTCCGAATACCCACTTTCTTGGATTAGTGTACCTTAAAATTAATTTGTGTTTTCTCTTTCAAATCAAAATTGAAACTTTTACCAAAACAATCCTTTCTCCAGACAATTTCCTTATCAGGTGCCTTAAATGTTGAAGCAATTAATTTCAACTTGTATTCTAGGTTGTAATGCAGAAGTCCCCACATCAAGATATCAGGTCCTTATCAGATTGCCGCTTGATATACTCTAAGCTTATGAAGTTAGCAATAACAGAGAGAGGAGCGTTATAAAAGCTGAAATGCATATTTTAAATCAAAGACACAGTATCTAAAACTACAGTATTATAATTTTTCACACTAAATGAACCCAAAATTATGTTGTATTTTAAATTGGATTGTTAAGAAGTTTCAAATCGTAGTTGTAGTTTAAGTTGTATGTATTATTATTTTTACTCTCTCCCGTTATACATAGTATATGGAGAAAGTATTGTTTTCGTCAAAATTTTCGAATTTGAGTTGAGAGTAGATATATCCGTTTTGGGGTTTTGGGGATGTTTACAGAGCCACAGCCTACCCCGTTGGTCCGATTTAGAAAAAAATTTGACATGCATGTTCATGGAGATTTACCGTATCTCCAGGCGTTTTTTCATTTTTTGGAAGATATATTTTTAACGGTAGTTTACCCCTAAAACCCTTAATAAACATGAAAAATCCAAATTCCTCAAAAACGGCTTTAACGATTTTGATTAAAATTTGATATTTTATAGTGCACAGAGTACTAAATAATTTGACACCACCCACATGTTTATAAATAAACGGTACCAGTGGACTGACACATACTTTCTCCCTTAAGTAAATTGAAAAAAGACAATCTGTAATAAAACTATCATGTTCTACAAAGTTATTCTAAATATCATTTAATAATTTATTATTCAAATTGTATGGGGGAACCGCCCCCCCCCCGGTAATACGGAGCTTTTTTGAGCTGGTTTTGTTCGGTGATTTGACCTTACACTTCATACCAAGTGTCATGGAAAACGGTTGGAAAGTAATGAAGAAATAGATTTTTTTTATATTCTCCATAAGAATAACATTGGGCGCTTTCAGACAACGTACTGCGTTTATCGTGGACAGTAAATTTAACTTTTCTCTGGAACCGTTAGTCGCAGACAAATAATTCAAGATACTAATTTGTTTAGTTTTTTAAGCTGGTTTCAATGGTACCAGTCAAGTTATACTTTACTTATATTGTTTTCGCTGAAAAGCCCATAACTTTTGAACCGTCATTTTTACAGATATGGGGGTGGTGTCAAATTATTTAGCACTCTGTGCGCTATAAACTATAAAATTTTAATCAAAACCGTTAGAGCAGTTTTTGAGAAAATCAGATTTTTCACGTTTTTTAAGGGTTTTTAGGGGTAAACTACCCTTAAAAACCAAAAATTCAAAAAAAATGAAAAAAGCCTGGAGAGATACGTGACTATATATATACATGCCAAATTTCATCTAAATCGGACCAACGGGGTAGGCTGTGGCACTGTAAACATCCAGACACACACACACACACACACACACACACACACAGACACACGGACGGACAGACATCACGTCAAAACCCACTTTTTGGATTCAGGGGACCCCAAAACGGATATATCCACCCTCAACTCAAATTCGAAAATTTTGACGAAAACAATACTTTCTCCATATACTATGTATAAGGGGAGAAAGTAAAATGATGGTTCAAAATTTATGGGCTTTTAAATGTCAAAAAATCTATTTTTTTTAAATTTCAGCGAAAACAATAAAGTAAAGTAAAGCATCACTTGACTGCTACCATTGAAACCAGCCTGAAAAAAATAAACAAATTCGTATTTTAAATCCTTTGTCTACGACTAATGGTTCCAGAGAAAAGTTAAATTTACTGTCTATGATAAACGCGGTACGTTGTCTGGAAGCACCCAATGTTTTTCTTATGGGAAATATTAAAAAATCAATTTTTTCCTTATTTTCCAACCGTTTTCCATGAAACTTGGTATGAAGTGTAAGGTCAAATCACCCAACAAACCCAACTCAAAAAGCTTGGTATTACCGGTGGGTGGGGGGGAGGGGGTTCCCCCCATACAGTTCGAACAATTAATTTAACTTTGTCTCACATTTTCAGAAATTGGTTGATTTTTAAAAATAAATTATTAAATGATATGTAGATAAACTTTGATGTACATGATAGTTTTATTACAAATTGTCTTTTTTAAATTGACTTAAGGCAGAAAGTATGTCTTAGTCAACTGATACCGTTTATTTTGTTGTGTTGTGCAATATCCGTTCCTACGAACTAAGGAGGACACTGAAGGAGCATTGAACATTATGTGTTTTACTTCACGTATAACAGCTTAGGGGATTGGAGAGAAGTGTATTACAATGCAAAAAATACATATCATCCATGAGTATCAGGAAATCATATCATGGTCACCATCAATGAAATGAAACGAAAATGTGTTTATTTAAGAGGCAAAATTAGGACTAACAAGTCCTCTCTACTACTTAACCTCTAATAAACAAAACTTATATTGACAAAGATAATAGTAACATAAAATAAATTATAAAAATAATAAACATTTTTAACGAAAACCCCCTAGAAGAGACACTCCATTCGCTCAATCATCGCTGTCACTCCAGCTCCCGCCACCAAATGACACATCACCCGCCCTAAAATGAGTTCCGGCAGGTATAAGTAGAGACAGTGAAGGAATTAGTAAAAAGGGTTGTTCGATTAAATGGAATTTAAAAAAGTCGAGAGAAGATTGTCTTCACGTCAATCGAAAGAAATCCAGCAAAACCTTTCAGACTTCGAATGGCAGCAAAGACCCTGTTACAAGTGAAGATGACCTGGTCAGTCCATTTCAAGACAGATTTGATGGATTACCAAGTTTTTAACCTTGTCACTGTCAATGTGATTTGCGTGAAAAAAGCATGCATTATACTTTTTGTATATCTTGATTGCCTTATTTTGAACTGTATTTTTAGTGCTATTTTGTGTAAAAAAATAAATTAAAATATAAATTGGGAATTTATTTGGGACGAAATTACTTCAATATAGGGTATCAAGAGGCGTTTTATAATACTTATAAAACGTTAACGTGGGCGTATGTAGGCCCTATTGCTGTGAACGTGATGTTTCCACTGTATTGTGCCAAATGCCTTATTCTACGGCTGTGCGTGAGTGTTTGAGAGGTTGTTTGTTATTGGAGATGTTTCATTGTGGAGGGATTTGCGCCACTAATGGTCGGTCGATGCTATCTGCACCTCTCCAGCTCTCCAGCGGGCTAATCCTGATAACAGACGAGACCGCACTGTCCCACGACAACGTCACGGACAGCGGGCTTAACGGTTTTGGAAATCTCCCATTGGCCTTCAACACTCCGGCAAGGACCTGAATGAAACAGTTCGAAGCTGAATGAACTCACACCTCCGCCTCGTGCAACAACAAGCCGACTGAATAAAAAATGGTGACTGAAATAATATTTAAATGTTATTGAGTTTCGTAGTTTCACCGTTTAAATTACTATGTAGAAGAGTAATCATTAAAAAATGAATCTGATGGATACATAATTATGTACTGAAAAACCAAATTTTATATCAATACTACAGAAGTCACTACTAAAGCTTACATGTCACCATACAGATAAGGAAGACGCGCCCCAAATATAGGTACGTAGATAAACACATGTCACACCTAGGACATTTTGGATATCAATGAAATCGAGCACAAAACTAAAGGTTCTTTTAATAACTGTTGGACCATTTGTCTTTGATTATTTCAAAATTTTAAAGCTGATATCGTTCATTAATATTTAAACTTTTTAATGGTTTATATTCTATAAATTTTTATTCTCCAAAATTATTAATCTCTTCTAATAGATCCATTTATTAGAAAAATTAAACAGTTGGCATGTCAGATTCCTTGATTTCAAATAGTTTATTGTTACAACAATGGAACAGGCGCGTTATTTTTTAATAACTCTGTATATACTTTTTTTATAACAAAGATATGACTGTAGACTACTTTTGACGAAATCGTAAAACTAGTATTAATATTCTAAATTACCCAATAATATTATAAATTATAATATGACATAACCCAAACTTGCATTTGTAACCTAATGACGTTTTATAACCAATCGAAGTGTCCCTTATTGCACATTGGTTACTTCTTACCTTATAAGATTCTTCGTCAACTTACTTGTCTTGCTCTTCTTGATTTCATATAATAATTTTGTAGCTTTCTGCCTTGGCATTCAGGAGACGCTAGTGCGCGCGGTCCTTCACTTTGATTTTTCATCGAGTGACTTATACGAGTATGTTTCTGTGTCTTGGATCAGAGAAATTTCATTAATAGCTGAAATGCATCATGCTAAAACTCTTGGTGTTCATTAAAGTCGAGGACAAACTTTGAGGGATGATTGTACTCATCAGAATAAAAACAGATTTCCAATAAACATACGTCAAAAAATCCTTCGTTTAGCCGCCAGCCGCCATTTTGTATTTTATACAAAAAACGTTGTACAGTACAGTACAGTAACGTACAGTATATAAAAAAAACTATGTAAGATATAGAAACCGAACTTTGCACACATATATGGCCAAAGTGAAATATATTGTCGGAGTATCATTAAGTTTTCTGTTATATTTTCAAAATGGCGGCTTTTCAAAGCCAATGTTTTTTTATATTTAAATTAAAAGATTTTCAACCACCGCCATTTTGAAAATATAAAAGCAAACTAAATGATACTTTGAGAATATTTTTCTATTTGGCCATTAAATATGTGTACAAATTTTTCTTTCTGTATCTTAAATAGTTTTTAATATATAACGTTTTTGTATAAAATACAAAATGGCGGCTAGCGGCTAAACAATGGATTTTTCAACATATGTTTATAGGACATTTTTTGTTTATTTTGATGACTACTATCACCTATTAAAGTTTGTCCCCAACTTTAATGAATACCCTGTATAAATATGTACATCTATAATATATTTGAATATGTAATTCACAGCTTAGTGCTCCTAATAATATTGTTATTAGGAAACTAAATAAGCTTGAGCACCCTTTAAATAGCCCTCAACAATAATAGTTGGACTAAATTAGTCTTTGATTCTTTTAAAATTTTCAAGGTGATATCTTTCATTCATATTAAAAATTTTCAATGGTTTATATTCTATACATTTTTATTCTCCAAAATTATTTATCTCTCCTAATAGATCAATTTATTAGAAAAATTATAGATAATCTACAATACAAGATGTTTGTTAGTTTAATTCTAGTGTATTAGTACACTATGAAAATGGATTAGAAACTCGTGTAGTGTATTCTGTAAAAAATAAAATGTGTGTGTGTGTGTGCACACGCACACACACACAATATGTATGCAATAAAACATTTTATCGTATTCCATGCTCTTGGAAGAAATTAAAACTAAATAATTAAATAAATAAGAAATTTAAAATGAATAAATTAAAACTTTTACTAAGGAATGGATAAGTTAACATTGTTTGATAACTAACAAGATATAACAAAATATAAATATTGTATTTCTTAAGTTATTGAGTTTGAAAAAAAATGATCTGTTTAATTGCTTTGTCATTACCACTTTATCTGAGAGCTTTTTTAAAACATATTTAGGTGTTTTTCTATCGAAAGTTTGATTATTTTACTCAGGATTTTGCGACCTTTTGTATCTCATGATTTCAATTTCAGTTCATGCTTTTTTCATTCATGGGAGACCCTTTCATTTTGACAATTCTAGGTGTTTATTTATTCATTGCTCCCATGCCTGTTGACTTCACTACAGCGATTCTCCGCCTGGGCTTGATTTGGCAGACTGAAATTGTTAGACTTTTATTTACCTTCTAGATTAGAACGTTTCATAACAATTTTCGATATATCTTTAGAAGCTTTTTTTGCATTTAAAATTATTCGTATGTAATCTTCTGCTTCCCTTTCTGATAAATCTTCACTATCTTCAAGAATAGAGAAAACACTTTCTAGTGACTGAGAATCATCGTCTCTTTCATATAATTGCTCTTCAGATAAATTATCGCCCTCTCTACTTTTGATTTTTTTCTTCTCAGCATCCATTTCTTGACAATCACCATTATTTTCAGATGATGACGCTTCAGACCAATCATTGCATTTTCCACTTTCCAATTTTGTCTTCTTCCTACCATCCACTTGTTTTTTCATCTCAAATACTGACATTAAATTTGTCTCTCCAATCGTAAAGTCATGAGGTATTCCTAATTCTTCGGCCCGTTTAATCAATGAGTTTTTCCTTTTCAACATTTTTGTGGCTAACTTTCCTTGACAATCAATCTTCAGATGTCGGTTTTTCAATCTTCGATTATGCTTAACAGCAAGCTCTGCTTTATTTACAGTTGTTTTTCGGATTTCTCGAGCTTCTTTAGCCAAACGGAACAAACGGGGCTTCTGTTGTTCTGGAGGAATATATTGCGCTACAAGTAATCGATTAAACATAAGGTAGTTATTCATTGTCTCTGCTGCAATCTTGGCTACTTCTCGATATCTGTATTCAATAAAAGCATAACCTTTGGACCGCCCGCTCTTGCTTCTAGGAACAGAAACAGCATTAACTTTTCCAAACTGACCAAAGTACCCTTCAATTTGGTCTTCGTAGAATCCATGTGGAATGTGAGATAAATACACCACACCAGTCCGTTTTCTCTTCATATTCTTCAGACCCCTTCTTGATCTTCGAGGCCTTCCAAGCTTTTTCTTCAATTTCGGATTTTGATTATTTACTTTAGAAAGGGTGCTTTCACGTTTATTTAAGTTCTTCGTCTCAATCAAAGGTTTTGCTTTCACCATTTTGACAGCACAAAAATCTGTTTCAAATTTTTTTATTTAAAATTCACCACGCACAATTGAACATAGCCTAAAACATAACCAAAACAAATGATATTTAAATGTTTTATTCTTCTTTTAGGCACACATAAACATAAACATGTTTAGATAATTACCCTATATTTATTTAAAAATGTTTATGTTTTTATTTAGTTATGTATATGTTAGAGTATTTATTTATTGAGAACAAATGATTCTCTACTCACTAACAATACTAACAGAGAAACATGAAAGAAAATGTTTATGGTCAGCTCTGAACCCACATGGTTATCTCCAACTAAACACATCTGACTGCACAACTCGGACAACTTGATGACGTAGGCCTACACGACAGATGACTTACAAGACAAATTAGACATATATTGATCATTCATACATTTACACAATATCGATAGATTTCATCAAATAAAAGTTTTGGTATAGTCAATTTATTATGACAGTCTATTTACTTTAATATCTTCAATATATAATAATATATTTAAAATATTCCACAACGTTTATAGGGAACTCTCAATTTGGTTTAGGCCTATTAAAATAAACAGATCTGAGCTCTTCTGCGTATCAGATGAAGTTCAAAGAAAGTCATTTACTTGTATGATAAAATAAAAAAAATCCTTTATGAAATGGGTGTTTCTTTAACAATTTGTATAGATGATCCAAAACCTCTTTAGATGACATGTTTGTTTGTAGGCAATTTATTGAACATTGTTAATTCTAAAGATGAGTAATATTTCATAGTTTTGGTTTACCTGTATTTATTACTTTCTAGTATATTACAGTTTCTTGTATTATGTATATGTGTCATGGTTCTGATATGGATTTTATGGAAAATAGTACTATCTGAAACCAACACTTCAAATAAATACAAGTTTATAATGGTAAGGTTTTCTGTGGCAATAATCAGTGGCCTGCAGTGATCATGTGACTGGGAATCAGTTATAATTCTAAGAGCTTTTTTTGGACAACCAGAACCCTAACTACACCAAATCCGTTACTCCATATAACTAGGCCATATAGCTTGGTATGCGTAAGGTTACATCTATCACTTTCTTACCTTTTTTATTTCTTTCTTTATTCCATAAAAATATTTATATAACAACGGCTGTTATATCGCGTTTATCACGAAAAACTGTTTATTTTTTTAAAATGTTAATTTTTTTATATATAAAATATAAAATTATAAATACTCTTTATTTATCCCAATAGCGCAGTTTTGTTGAATGATTTAAACACATGTGTTAGAATAGGTAATACAAAATTCAAAATGTTTTTTATTTTTTTTTTAATGATATAAAAATGTTTTAATTTTATAAACAAAATACTAAAAAATAAATTAATTTCATTTTGTCATTTTAATATTAAAAAAATAAAAAGTATTGTATTTTGTTTTAAGCAACCTAAAATAAAAAATAAATAATAAATATATTTTTTAAAAGATATTATCAGTTTATATTTAAAAAAAAATATTTTTTTCTTTCGGCAAACCTGATATTTATAAAAATATATGGAAATGAATTTTTTATGCTAGACTAGCTGATGAAATCGTAAAATCCTACAGTAATATGTGTGAACTTTAAGATTTCATGTTCTGAACGAACAGCATTACATCGTTTGCAAGTAAATTTTGGAAAATACAAAAAAACTGATGAAAGATATTTTATAAAATTGTCAAAAAAAATAAATTAATAATCATAATTCTACTTTTTACTTTCATTCTTTCTATATTATCAATAACCAAATCTAAACTCCAACTGTTTAAATATCGCGTTTATCACGAAACGATGTAACCCAATAAGTATTGGTCGTCGACAAACAGCGCCCTGCGGAGTTTTTTTAACTTGGTTAATGCTAGTATAAAATATATAAATAACCAAACTCACTTTATTTATCCCACATAGCGCAGTTTATCGGCAGTGAATATTCTGAGTTACCTATCCTAACACATGTGTTAGAATAGGTAATACAAAATTCAAAATTTCGAGGTTATTGGTTTATTTATTGGTTTAAAAGGAACAATATAAAAATGTATGATGATTTTTTGGAAACGTTTTGGCCTTAACCAAAATAAACTTTATGAAATTACACTTTTGGCAGTAAAACAATCAGCGATCATCCTCAAAAATCATTTGTATAATTAAGAAAACATGTTTGTAAAAGTATTCTTTGTTTTTAAGCAACCTAAAATGGTAGGAAGATGTAAATAATAAATATATTTTTTCTCTCTCTTATCAATGTTTATATTTACAAAAACACCATTTGAGTATTTCATCTCTCCAGCTGACGGCAAACGGCTGAAGGAGTAACGGAGTTTTGATCAGCTGATTGGCAATAAAATGAACTAATTTTATGCTAGACTAGCTGACCCGGCGAACCTCGTAACTCCCTACAGTAAATATGTGTGAACTTTAAGATTGACCATGTTCTGAAATCGAACAGCATTACGGCTTCGTTGTGCAAGATTAGATTTTCTGGACTGCGGGATAGTTAATAACAATACTGAAACGAAAAGATATAATTATAATAAAATTCTCACAAAACAAATAAATCTAATTGAATCGATTTAACATTTTCTAATCCAACCTAAACCCAAACTAAACCTAACCGTAATACGGCTTTTATTATAATACACTTATTATTATAATAAATTATGTAATATGTATAAACATTGTAACTATTTTTTATTTGGCCAACATATAAAAACGTGACTATTAATCGGACATAAAGCACATAATCTCCAAACACCGTAACCTATTAACGTGGTGAAAAAACCTGTTTATTTTTACAGCACTTATTTACTTCAAAGTTTTACATTAATGAATGGTTCAGATGGCATTGGATGGTAAAGCGTATTGCTAATTGAAAGTAAATCAAACAGCTGTAGCTTAAGAAATGAAATGGTTTGATTGTAGAAAATTTGTAAACAAACTTACTCTCCATAAGGTTAACATTAGGCATTTAAAACGCCATAATATGGAAACTTATGGAGTTTCCGAAAAAAAATTTCGCTAAAACCTTCCCGGACACATGTAGAGCAACATCCTAAAATTTCATGGCGATCGGATGATTAGTTTGGCAACGCATAAAGGACATACATACATACATATATTCCTTTTTATATATAGGGATAGATGAATTCAGTAGACGATTTATTGCATCATATTCCTTCTTTGAGAATATTTCTGAAATAATTTATTTTTAAATCAGTTTGATAAAATTAACTATTATCCTGGGAACTAATATATTTTTTCCAGTTCAAAATTGTAAAGATTCTCCCTAGAGTCTCCTTTTATCCCCGTATTTCCTAAAATAAGGCCTTTATATCATAGATTCCCTAAAATATCCCGTTTCTCCCTGCCTAGAACCACGATTCCCGCAGATCGCCAAGCTTGACTGGATGGTTGAAGGTGGCCAAAAAGGTTAGAAAACGTCGGAAGAACGTTCTTCCGTGGTATTGCCCTTCTTATTTATATTATTTAGAGAGTGAAATAAATGCATTTGAGTGGTTATTTACCCACCCAGAATCCCAATTCCAGCCCAAACTCTAGTTAGACGGATGGTTTGAGAGTCATACTTTAGCCTAAAATCGAACGAAAACATCGGAAAATGGTTCTTCCGCGGAACGAGTCTTCTTATTTAGGTTGTAAAAAAGTGAAAGAGCTAATTTGAGATCGATTTGAAAGAAAATAGTGGATACTGGGTGCTAAACTTTTACCAATAAGGTGAAAACGATCTTAATGGTGGTTAGAAAATGAAACAAATTTATTTGAGATTGATTGGGAAAAATGGTAGGTAGATACCGGCAGCTAAACTTATACCAAAATATAAACATCTGAACAGTAAATAGTAAATAATTGAAACTGATTTTCTTTTTTAGGTCAACTTTCCATTTAGGTAACCAATAATTATACTACCGGAAACTTATTTATAATATTACTTATATTATAGATTAACTTACAAACTAAATAAACTTACGAAACACTCAATTAACTAGTTAAATAATACTGGTATAAATACAACTATATACCGTCTACACAATCGTTTCTATCCACAACAGTAAACAGACGATCAAACAATAGTACTTTAATAATATCATGTTTCTGTCTGTAGCTAGTTTACATCAGAAACCATCCAGACAGTAAAAGAGGAAACCAAACACATGTAAAATGAAATGAGTTGGATTAAAATGTACCAGAGAGCATATACTATGTGAAAAACTACTGGCTGTCAATTTTTTGTCAGTGGGGATTTTGGTGTTACTAGATACTGACAATACATCATTAGTGCGGTCTTTTAAGGCAATAACTGTACTAACGAAATAACGTCACTAACTTAAAGGGTATTAAGTAGTAAGAAAATTATTCTCGATAATCTTTTCCATACATTCTCAATATGTTCAGACCAAGACATCTTATAGGCTAACTAAAGTAATACCTAATAATTTAACAGCTATTTTATTGTTGTTTTGTAGGCCTAGAACACTTAAAGTAACAACAAGCTTATCAGTTTTACTTTAATTTAAGAACAAATCATTGTGCTAAACCAATCAAATGCAGTTTTAAGACATTACCACTTATGATAGCAAATTGTATCATATATATACTTGAATATTTACAACAGTGGTATTATCTGTATATAGCTGTAAAAAATCGTATGTTGACACTGAGATCATTCATAAGGGAAGTATAATGAATAGAACAGGGCCCAGCCTGACCTGTGCATTGGCGGATCCAGGGGGCTGTGGGGAGTGCAGCCCCCTCGCTTTAGCCTTATTTATAAATGGACAAGTAATCATGAAAAAATTAAATACAAGCGGGAAAATCAAAGTTCTTCTTCGGGAACGTATTAGTATGTTCCACTTATGAAAAAATACACACTTAAAACCATGTATTTTTTAACTTTAAAAAATCAACATGAACTCATTGTACATGTATACGCTAGTAGGCGTAATAATCGAAGCGCTTGATGAACCTCTACTATTTATGGATACGATAGTTTTTTTTAAGAAAAAAACTGGAACTGGAACATACTTTGACCTCATGTGGAACGGAAGTATGCGGTAACGGCGAACGTCTGATGAGCCAATAGCTTTTGCTTTCTTTACACTTCAGTGAGTTTACTTTTGAATTCAAATCACCTTTGTTGAAAATGGTGACACATAAACATTATTAGGCCAGATATCAGGTAAATAAGTCTCTTTATATAGGCTAGATGGAACAATAAATTTAAAAGACACGTATTTATCGAGTTGCATATAGCTTCCTCTTTTTACCTTATTTAGGTAGATCTTTGTCATTCCATTGTGTTTCGGTACCGCATCTTGAAACAAACACATATCACACTCGATCAGTAATTGTGAGGTTGTAATTGGTAGATAATTTCCCAGTAGTAAAGTGTTTCCTACTATTAGCAATGGACCTAAGCCTAACTTTACTATTCACGTCCGAAGTCTTACTTGTCTACGTATATTTTGGAATTTTGCCTCAGTTTGGAATATAATTTTACTAAAGGAGTTGTCATTAGAAATACCAGGTATAGAAACAGACGAATGTTGTGAGTGTGTGAAGACTTGTGGATACAAGTCTTACCTTAAGCTTAAGCTCGAGCCTTGGCTCATCACTAGGGTGTGTGAGGTTAGGTCGTTAGGAATATTAATTGTTGGTGGCGGGTGGGTCAGAATTATAGTTAGTAGATGGGTTAGTCGTCTGTCTAAGTAGTGACACTGGTTTAACTTTTAAAATTTCAGATTAGGGGTTTTCCAGGCCCACGCTCGTGTTGTATTCATGAAGTAAGTCATTGATAACCTCTGCCTGATTGTTCATGGCAGATTTTAAGGACGCGTTCTCTTCTTGAATCTTGGTCAGTCGAACACTTATGTCTTTATAATTTTCAGTGAGACCACAAATTTGATCAGTCAAAAGAGTTAGATACTCAAGATTAGTTGGTCCCACGTCGTTTGATTTAATTTCTTACATTGTAGACGTACTCGCACTATCAGAAAAGGATAGACTTGCACTTGGCACAAATATACACGGCTTTTACGACACGTAAAAGCTTCTACTATTTTTTGCGATGTTTTTATTGTAAGAGCCACACTTTCACAGTTTACTATGTGACGCCATCTTGTATCTTCTTGTCTTATAGTTCACGACTGATAAATAGTACCTGGTGACCGAGCTTTACTTGGATAGAGTAAGACATGTATTATATAAGTTAATTAGAAAAATTAAAACACATTTATTACTCATTGTAAACACGGTTTATATGGTTTAGATAAACCCGATCTTATACACCTTAATTAACATAAACACTTTTTTAATAACTTGTATAAACTCTGAACAAACATGTACAGTAGCTTATCCCGGACGGGGAACGATCTCATAATCATCCGAAAGTGAATCCTTCGCACTGAGCCACGGAGTCTGGTGAACATAGCTGTCGTTTAAGGGGTTTTACCTGTAGCCAACCTGAATTCTTTGAGCTGATCATATACTGTCTATTTATTCATACAGTCATTATTAGCCCATGATCAACTGAATGTGGATTGAAAAGCAAAAGAGAAATTTAATTTACACCAATTGGTTTGTTACATTGGCACGCAATATACATTCAAGCAATATAAAGAATAGGTTTTCTGTCAAAACAGAAAATATTTTGGAAATATTTTTCTCTGCTTTTATTTCGCCCATTTATTTCACCCTTTAGTTTTTACAAATTTTTACCAATTTGATAATTTTTCATTTATAAGTGCAGATTAGTGCACATAACCATACATACATAAAATAAATATTTATGCAAAACGGTATATATTATATATACCGATACTTACGCATATCGTTCACCACATCCTCATTCAACAACTCTTAAACGGTTAAAAACGGATTTTTTATTTGTGTTGTTTACATTTGACTCTCCATAAGCTTAATGTGAATTTTTTAGATTTTAAACTTAATATTACAAGAAACATGGAATTTTCTTGGACATTAGACCTATCTAGAACTTATTTTCTACTCGGAAATTAGTTATTTTCAAAACTTAAAGAAATTCGTTAGAGCCGTTTTCGAGATCCTTGTGCAAATATGTATATATATATGTATATATATACTCGCTTCGCTTGTTGTGTCCTTCCTTGCTCGTATTATAGCAATAGATTTTCTTCAATTATTTTTTTAACATTTCTTATTACCTTGATCGTCATTATTAGGTTTTATTGATATTAATTATTATTGATTACTGTATGTCAAAAGTAATTTTATTAATCAATCTGTATCCAAACAAAAAAGTTTGAATGTACCGGTAGCTGTGATGTTGATTGTTCTTATACATTTAGTTTGTATTTCCTTATTCCGTTGTTTTGGTTTTATTTGGTAAACACTCGCTCCATTTGTAGCCTATGTGAATCATTTTTTTCAGTAATAGGGAGCTTATAAAATAATTTTTCAAAGTAATACTATTGAAAATTTTAATATATTTGGTTTGAGTTAGTACTTCAAAGGTTTTCAAAAGTATGTTAAAGATAGATTCCAATGGAAAAGAAGCTATAATTCCATTTTATTATCCAACCTAAAGTGAATATTTTTGGATGGGCTCTAGCTGAATTCTCATGTCACGTGACATTATATTTTATTTTTAAAAGTCGTGTTTTTTGATGAGGTATATTCCATATTATCTGTTTTATTGGGCACACCCACCTTTTTTTATAAAGTAACTCTATTTTCTATAAAGTAAAGGAATAAAGTGACTAAAGTGACTGAAGTGATAAAGTGGATCGATATTGTTTGTAAGTTTTGTGTATGTTATGTGTTACTGACGTGATCCAGCCAATAAATAAAGGCAATATATTTTATTAGTTAAAAGCCGTATCACACGTGTCCTGCTTATGCTACTTATTTTTCCATTATTAATCATAGTTTACGACATCTGATTTCAACCGAACGCCTCAATATCGGAGGTAGCCATTGATGTCTAACAAGTCGTTCGCAGCTGCCGCGCGTTCAAGTCGTCGAGAGCCGTGCCGCGCCGCGAGCTGGCTCAGTGAATGACGCAGTACTACGGGTGTGAGGGGGGGTGGGGTGGGGTACCGTTGTCACCTTGCCATTGGACACGCCGCACCCTCAATATACAGCAGGGTGTTAACAGCGACAAAAGCGCCCCTAGCACCTGCCCGTCATAACTGAAGTGGCTAGTTACCGCGCCCGCGCTACGTCTTTATTTGGCCCATTTCCGTACCTTTGTCAAGTAGCACAAAGGAGGATAATATATCTGTAGCCGCTACCACCCACGCATGCGCGAGCACCCGCCACCCCCCGCCACCTGTTTGTTTGTACCAGCTGATTTCTGGAACGGAATGGGCCTCCGGTAACTGCTCGGAACGAATCGGGGCGTTCCTCACCCTACAAAGTGTCACTTGTGTCGCCTACCTCGCAGCACGCCGGTGGTGAAAGTAGACTATAGGCCTACACTGTTGCACTGTTGCAGTGTAACGCCGTGCTATCCCAGTGTCTCTACTTTTGACTAATCTACTGTATATACTCATGATTTCTTAATGGTTTTTTTTCTACAGCAATTTCCTTGTATCTATTTGTATATCATCCAATATTGACAATTAATTAATTAAGGTTGAAGAATTATTCAAATTATAACACCTATAACAGTAAGCGTCTGACCCATTACCCCATGGTCTGTCCGATCATGAGCTCTGTCTAGCATCTGTGACTAATGCCACCACGTAGGCCTACCTCGCTGTCATTTCATTCCCAATACATCCCTTACGTCTATGGTGATGGACAGTAGAGGTAGTTTTAAATAACAAAAATAATACTAACCCAAAGTGCTTGTGTGAAGATGAATGACACATGTTAATACATAAGTACATTAAGTTAGCATACATAAATAAGTATATTGCAATACTGAACTTTGTACTTAAAATTGTATAAAATTTTAAGTAAATGTATGTAGAATAAAACTACTTGGTAAAGGATAAACCTTTGTAACACTTTTTAGCCTAGCAACCCTATTATAAATCGTTAACCTCCAAACCCTTTGCTTAATAGATTAAATAGCTATTAACCTTTTATAGAAAGGATAAAAAAACTGCTAAAAACAAAGTAGTTTTCGTAATGAACAAGATATTCTAGAGAGAAGAGAAATCACAATACAAACAACTCACATACAGCATCAATCCTATCTTTAGTAAAATGTTATTTGTATTCCGATCTTTATATAGCTTATATAAATGCTTATAAACAGCTATCATAAAATGTGTGACTGGCTTGTAATTATATTATATATTTTTCAAAAAAATCAGGTAATCAGGTAAGATTTTAATCTTACCTCCTAAAAGGGGGAAAAATCGGCCTAAATTATTTATTTAAGTTTTAAGCTATTGCTATTTTTTTATTCTTTAGAATTTCCTCTTTCAGTGATATGTGCCACATAATACTAAAATGGTACAAATTCACTGAAAAAACAATTATGTAACATCTTTAACCTTATTTCAGTTGAATTTCGGGAGATTTAAAACCGCCGCCATTTTATTTTGGACCAACCTCTTAAAATCCAGTTACAGTATTTATATTCCCATTAAATAGGCCTACAATTCGATACAAAATTTTACTTACTATGCAACTTAAACATTCTTCAAACTGATAGATAGATCACCCCATAGATCGATCCATACGGAGTTCCAGAGTTATTTTAGTTTTTTGTGATCGTTTTAATTTAAGTTTTTCAACGTTTAAAGACACATAACTCAGAAACCATTAGACTTACAACTACACAATGTCTTACAACGCATATATCCAGTTCCTTTGAGAGTTTCACTACAATATCATTATAATACAACAATTAAAATTAAAAACTTAGAATTTTTGTTTTTTTAAACATAAAGTTTTTAAAATTCTTAAAAATAGTTATATTTAATGGAAATGTACAATTATCTCTAGCTACATTGATAATAAACCAATATAAAAAAGGAATTTCCAGGGCTCTATGTAAGCCTAGACTGGTTCTAGAGATATGTGGAATAAAGTTAACATTACCATAAAGGAGAGTGAGACTCGGAGTGCCTTTAACACACTACGGTACAACATAAATACAAATGTTTTGTATTTAACATGGGAATGTTATTAATATGTTTCATCGTTTCAGTATTGTTTTCACTATGCCGCGACCCAGAATATCTATACAACGAAGCCGTAACGCTTTTCGACTTCAGAACATGGCCAATCTTAAAGTTAACATGTATTTACTGTTAGGCGTTACGAACTTCGCCTGGTCAGCTAGTTAATTATATTTTTCAGCGTTAAATGGCATTTTAGATTGTTAGATTGCTTATGTAGAGTTTTATTTTTTTGAGAGTCTGCCGGGTTGACTAGGCCCTACCGCCAGTGTTGAGTGTTGCTGTTGGTGGCCGCAAGAATGCTAGGGAGGATGCAGCTCGCAGGGGTGGGTGGCGAGTCCGCGGGGGTGCGGACTCTGGGCTTCAAAGTTCCGACTCCCTGGCCCGCACGCCTTTCTCACGATGTCAAAAACCTCCTACCCAGCTACCGTCGCCTATTATTGAAAACACATTTTTCTGGAAGACAGTTTGATTGCTTTTTTTCTCAAAACAATTTACGGACGTAAATTATGTGTCCACAGACGATAGCATGGTTCCTCTGTGTATACACTCTTACCCGTACTAACAAACATAGTGGCAATTATTACTACTATACCATCAAACTACTCAAATGTTAATAGCCCAACAGCCAATGGCAACTAATGGACCTACAGTTTAACGTGGAATCCGAACCACGGCATCTGAATTACGAATTGGTCTAATTATGAGGATGGTCTTTGTGGAGTAACGCAGTATTCAATAGTGCGGACGTTAATCCACTTAAGAGAACACTACATCCACCAACCATCTCTCACAACTATCCACAATTCGTGACCTCCAAGTACCTGGACTACAGGACGTCGCCACCGTCCCAGTCAAATAATAATATAATAGCATGACCCATACTGTTAGGCGTTACGAACTTCGCCTGGTCAGCTAGTTAATTATATTTTTCAGCGTTAAATGGCATTTTAGATTGTTAGATTGCTTATGTAGAGTTTTATTTTTTTGAGAGTCTGCCGGGTTGACTAGGCCCTACCGCCAGTGTTGAGTGTTGCTGTTGGTGGCCGCAAGAATGCTAGGGAGGATGCAGCTCGCAGGGGTGGGTGGCGAGTCCGCGGGGGTGCGGACTCTGGGCTTCAAAGTTCCGACTCCCTGGCCCGCACGCCTTTCTCACGATGTCAAAAACCTCCTACCCAGCTACCGTCGCCTATTATTGAAAACACATTTTTCTGGAAGACAGTTTGATTGCTTTTTTTTCTCAAAACAATTTACGGACGTAAATTATGTGTCCACAGACGATAGCATGGTTCCTCTGTGTATACACTCTTACCCGTACTAACAAACATAGTGGCAATTATTACTACTATACCATCAAACTACTCAAATGTTAATAGCCCAACAGCCAATGGCAACTAATGGACCTACAGTTTAACGTGGAATCCGAACCACGGCATCTGAATTACGAATTGGTCTAATTATGAGGATGGTCTTTGTGGAGTAACGCAGTATTCAATAGTGCGGACGTTAATCCACTTAAGAGAACACTACATCCACCAACCATCTCTCACAACTATCCACAATTCGTGACCTCCAAGTACCTGGATTACAGGACGTCGCCACCGTCCCAGTCAAATAATAATATAATAGCATGACCCATGTTATTCAAATTTGTATAGTTCAGGCTTTAAAGTCTAACTACAAAGACCCATGTGGTTATATGGGCCACAAAATGAATATGCATTTCCGGAAATATGCTATAAATATTTCCGTTCCAATTCAAAAAAGGATGGCTTATTTACGGTACTTAAGAACCAGTGGTGTGAATATTAATGCATCCATATTGATATCTTGAGACAAGGACCCACAAACGACTCACATAGTGAGGATTTTAAGACGAGTATGAGTGAAAGGTGAGGGTGGCGTATTGGATGACTTGCTGATAAAAGTAATTACTGATGTTGAGGAATACATGTAAATATCCCATCTTTGCTAAATATAACTTACTTTTTATCCACAATAAGGTAACGGCAATTAATTATTAATGAAATACACTTTTTTTACACAGTTTTTAGACAAGGCTGTTAGTTTTCTGAGGACCAATTCCAACCTCTAATGGTCCTAACTAGATGACGAAACGACGACGGCGTAGTGTGGCGCGCGACCGAGGCGGCCGCCGTGTTTGGATAGGATCCTGGCCAAGTGTGTAATGACGGACGATCGGACCGGAGTCAATAAAAAACCGACCGTTTATCCGATGAAACCCTTTGCCCATTGAGCAGCGGCCGCGGCGCCTCGCAGGATTGAGCGTTTTGTATAATTATGGGGCGGTGGGTCGCGAGGGGTGGCCCGGCGGTGAGGGGGCGGGGGCGAGGGCGAGGGGCCGGCGCCCGATCAAGACGTGTCTGCGGGACACAGGCATTGGCAGGAATGTGCCCCGGGGCGTCCGTGAATGGCCCGGCGGAAATCGCCACTATATTTCACCAGAAGAATGTAAAACAATTTAATCCTTGAAAAGTGTTTGTCGGCGTTGTGAATAATAACAAACAGGGACGGGTGCCATTCATCTTGGGCGTTATCAGATGAGGGTCGGTCCGGGGTGTGAACCGGGACACCTCTGACACGCCAGTCGCCACCCCCGTCCCACCGTCCACCGCCCCTCACCATAGCGCTCGTTAGAAAGGTAAACTCGGCTCTATTGTAGGCCGGGCGCCTTTCGGAACGAATCGCTTCTTCACAACAGAATAATATTTGGCAGAGCGTTGTCGAGGGTTCAAGACTGACGACAGAAATAGAAATGTCTACGGCTTCAGCTAACAATAATAGATAAGTGATTCCCTTTGAGAGTTCGGTTTTATTATGTTGTAATAAACTAGTGTCTAAAATATCTGCTTATGTAATTACTTCATACTAATTTTGGTTGTGTAAATGGGAAGGTAAGCTTGACTAAATAAGGCGATTGTCTCGATAAGTGAGACTAATCATTCCAACCCCTACAAATGACCGAAATGTTGCTATCGGCAAAAATGTAAAATGTTGCACAATATTTTGAATCTTGGTACTGCATAGATAAACAATATTGATTCCCATTGTTTTAAAATCATCTATACATCTAAAATATAACCACAATACCAAAATACCTCCAAAGTATCAAATCAGGTCATACGAATTTTTTTCAACGTAGTAGAATATAATGTATCATAATGTAATGTAATGTATCCTTCGAGACGGATATGTGGCTCGATCGCCGGGCTGACTGATCGAGATACTGCCTCATTAAATACTTGAATAGCAACAACAACTAACTTTTGATTCTCATATATACAGTGTGTTATAGCTAAAGTCTTTACCAAAGTTCAATAGTTCATTAATGAGTGATTCAGGACCGTTTAGTAATTTATAAAAAAAACTGTGTCATATTGAAATGTATAATAATTAGACTTAAATCTTTGAAAAGTTATTATGATGGTGGTCTATAAAAGTAAGTTACAATTAATTTTGATATTATAGTTCTTATGGGAAGTGTTAACATGGTCCAGGCTAAAATGTATGTGATAATATCCTCATTTAAAATATTTATGGAACCTTAGTCATTGCTTATCTTTAAAACCCTTGGTTAAAGAATTATTATAAATTATAATAAACTATCATGGAGAAAGTTGATCTTAGCAAGTTAATTATATTCACAAATACCCCCGTCACAGCAGACCTGCGTACTCAGCGAATTTCAAAATCAATAATATAATAATAATATATGACAAGTTTTATCAATATCTGTCGATAAATATGAGAGTTATTTCCTATTGTCCATAAGATTATCATGGGAAAGAATATGCCGGTTTGCTGCTGTGAGGAGCGTAGAAAGTAGGCATTTCAAGCATCAAAAATATTTATTTTAACCATTTATAACAAGTTTAATAAACATCTGAACATAAAAAAAGGAGTTTGCTATTCTCTAGATGACTAACATGGGAAAAGAGTATGCAGGTTAGCTGCCATGATAAAACACATAAACAATGATATTTAAGCATTTGAAGTGTAAGATCTCAACCACATGAAGGTAAATACCAAGTTAAATCCAAAAGTATTGACTGATAAGTGTAATATTTTTTCTTTATCCTCCATTGGAGCCCCAAAATACAACTTACTGCGTTTAGATTTTTTATATCTCGGTAACCGTTAGAGATAGAGAAAAACTTTAAGGAACTAAATTGTGTAGTTTTTAAGCTGATTCTAGTGGTGAAAGATAAAATTTAAACAAATTTTAATTACATATGAAAAATGAAAAACCCCAATTTTTGAGTACAACCCCCCAAACTACTCGTTCCGATTGACCGATATGTCTGGTTTACAAACTCGTCCGTGCAAGTGTAGGAGTACACGTCTCTACCAAATGGTCTCGATCGGACGATTTTTTTAGTGTTATCGTGTTCACAGACACACACACATATAAATTAATTTTAATGACTATTGTTTTTGGCCTCTGGGCACCTAAAGACGAACAATCATGGTCCCGGGCTTGCCATTAGACCTCCAGTAATAGCTTCTTCCCTATGGGAAATCCGCTAAAAGTGTACCAGTGTAAATTTAAACGTTTGTGTTTCAACAAATAATATCTAGGTAAATCTTTTAATTACAACCGCTTACTTATTCTTTTAATTAATATTAAAAATTACAGGAAGGCTTGAATAAAACACTCTTAATTTAGAATCCACCCCAGGACTGGAAAAAAATTTGACGTAATTTGTTCATGTTTTTGTGTTTATAGAATTTAATTATATGTAAATTGTTAACATAATTATTTTATTATTTTTACGTGATTTTTCAGGTATGAAGAACTGTAATTCTTTTTACTGACGGAGCCATTTCATGAAAATAAAATGAACAGTTGGTATTATAATGTTAATGATGAGAACTTTATCTATAAGCACCGTACGCTAGGACCGAGCAATTCCATTACATAGATGCTCTGCGTTTACTGCATTACAGAACTGAAGGCGTTTATATTAAATCCTTCAACTGAGACTGATCTGCGTTATCGACCTAATCCAGTGGTTCTGAAAACAAAAGCTGTAATGCAATTCCGAGATTAAATTCTTAATAATATCATTACAGCTGCTAATTAGCCTGAATAATAGATACTAAGTAAATGTACTCAAATAATATATATGAATATAAAAGTCATCAGTCATAGACATACAAAGTATTTTCCTTTATATTAGTACGTTTCCAGACTTTCATAGCTGTTCTATAATAAAGAAAAGTGCTAAACATCCCAATAACTTACACAAATTCATAGACAAATATCACAAGTTGTGCTCGCCACCAATAAAAACCGACTCATTATGATGAAAAGCATATTACGCGATAGATTTTCCTCACAGCTTTTCTGGAGGTTTTCAATTTTTATCTCTGCTATTTCATTTTAAACTGGTTAAAAGTTGAATTTAATTATCTTAAATATTAAATTTAATGTGAAAATAGCTAAACCACAAATTGATCAAGGCGGCTTTTGAAAGGAAAGTCTTTCATTTCCATAAATATGCTTAATAATGAATCTGGAAATACCTTTTTTCTTATCCACGTTCTAGACAAATCTTACCCTGTGATTTGGAATGATTAATAAGTCCAATGTAATATTTTTAAGGTAATATTTTATTACCGTAGTTAAACTTGTGTTTGTATAGCCTAAATTTCGCACTGTCAATCAAGGGGACTGTAGTGGAAGTGGTTAAAGGTGGACATGCGCACTTTATGTCGAATAAAGAAGGGTCAACTCGACAGTTCCAGGATGCAGAAACTGGTCATGTTGAAGCAATCAGACTGTGTCATATAAAGGGAGAATAAAAATAATTTTTACTCCCTCATACTTTTACAAGATATTCAGCCCCTTGAGTTGTCTTTACATTCTATCTAACGTTTTAAAGGCACTTTTATCTATATCAGTATTTTTTCAGCAAAAAAGTAATACCAACTGTTAGAAAGTACGATAACTAATTATTCGTCATAATAATTTTTTCATAAATCTCTATATTTATATACTAATTAGTGTTTAAATTAAAACTTTACGGTAGGCCTAAATTAATTTTTGAAATTATGCAGCAGTAAGTTATTTCGTCAACTACATAACTTCTGTAAACAGTATTTTTTACTAATTTGTTGGGCAAATTTAGAGCAAACCAAATTTATTTTGGTTATACCAATAATAAGTATACATCACTGTTAACTATTTTTAAATCATCCAATAAAAACTTGACTGTTAATACTTACTAAAGCGTGAACACAAGATATTTAATTTAAAAAAATACAAGATATAATTACTTATCAATGTGTCTTGTGCTGGCTAAAAACAAATCTTTTCTCGGAAATGTACCGAGAAAGTACGTACTTTACTTTTGTTTAACATTGTATGTTTATAGATTTTTTACTTTTTCTCTTTTTCTCGGATAATGCATCTGGTTTTTTGTTTTTCACTTTCGCAAGTGATGTTAATTTTTCATACCATTTTGGACAACAAGCTGACACCTTGCAAATGTGAAAGTATCTGGGTAAGGACGATAATGTTTTGTGTGGTACAATCCACACGAACCGTTGTAGGTCACATTGGCCACAAGTCTGGCTCCTAGAGTGTCACCTCTTTCCATCTTTGATGTGTATTTAATCTGACGTGTCAGTAAATGAGCTTAGGTATAGTATAGTATAAAATACGTGAACTTATTTGCATATAAATCAAATCAATTTGCATGTAGGTTAGGCATTATTAATATAAACGGCTTATGAATTTCTCTATACCTAAAGTTCATAACATCTTATATAACTGAACTCTTACAAAGGAACGTTTGTTGGAAAGGCAGCTTATGCCTGGCGTGGCAATGATGATAGTTTCCACATCTCAGAGCTTCCAAGTTGATCCATCTAAATCTTCATTTAGGGTACCTAATAATAAAAACTGCCTCCTAATGCTCCCTTAGCTGAACTCGCTTTCGGAAGATTTTAAATGTAATAATTTGAAGGTAGTTGCTCCTTATATGAAGTATGTCAGGTGAATTCAAATTGCTGATAAATTAAATAGTTTAGGATGGGTGAGATAACGTGTGTACCTTTTTCACAGACCTTATTATACATCCATTGTGCATATAGATATATACATAGTTTAATATTGTTATGATCAAACTATAATTTATGTAAGTATTTGTCATAAAAAAACCGTGCACTGTTACTGTGCGGTTATTACCTATATTTATAACTAATGGCGAATGAGGTGTAGGGTATTTTTCACTGAGGCTGAATGTAGGAATGTGATGAATTAATAACACTAGTCGTTACTGACTAAGGCTGACATGTTCCTTAGACAGGACTGTTAATTAATAACCCAACAGCCGATGGCAACTAAGGGACCTACAGTTTAACGTGGAATCCGAACCACGGCCTCTGAATTACGAATTGGTCTAATTATGTGGATGGTCTTTGCGGATTAATGCATAAATGTTGTCAATAGTGCGGACGTTAATCCACACAAGAGAACACTACATCCATCGACCATCTCTCACAACTATCCACAACTCGTGACCTCCAAGTAGCTGGATTACAGGACGTCGCCAGTCTAATCCACTGCGCAAGCTCCGGATGTGTCGTGTCGTGCAGGTATGAGTATCGGAAGTGAGGCTTCACAGTACACATGCGACTGCCATTACCTGGTGTCAACTGCTCTGGTAATGGCCAACGTCCGGCGCCTCCAGCCGCTAGCCTCGCCCCAGGCGCCGCAGCGGCCTTCTCACTGACTGCGGTCATGGGATTCCCCCATTTATTTAAAATTGACTTTCGCTTTGAATAGGAAAAATACTAAGTATAATGATGAAAACTCATACTATTTTACTACAAACAAAAAAAAAAAACTAAAAAAGTGGTTTCATCCACACAGTAAATAAACTTGAAATCATCATCCAGATACCAACCAAATCAATCCCATATCTAAACATACTAAGACCAGAATTTTCGTAGTAAAATCTACTAACACATCATACGTCATTAATAACCAGGCACCATCGTAGGAACTCACCACAAAACGCCATCTAAACCCCCATCCAAACACATAAATATATCAAAGTAATTATTAAGTAACCACATCCACTCAACAAACATTATCTAACACCCATCGTATCCAAACCACCGTAATTACTCCACACCTCACCTATCTTATGTGAAATAAACTAGGCCCAATTAAATACCACAATGTATATTCTAATAATAAAAATGAGTACTAACACACTAAATAAACCAGGAAAGAAAACCTATTGAGGGGTCCACAATCAAAGCTACCCCATCGTAAACCACCATAAAAACAAAGCCCAAGTTAACTTTGACCATACTCGCCACAATCTACCCCAATCCAGTACCACCCACCCACTCGCCACAACTCCACCACAACCAAACCCCATAAACCGACCCACAGCCCACAATCCTAACCCCAACAGAGATAATTCCCCACATTAGTAAACCTAGTACATCCTTACACCAGGTAAACCCACATGCGACTCAGGTAACCCCACAATGTAAACCAAATTTTCCCCCCCTTTGAATAAACCATGTACTTAATCTCATACTAATGTTAGGATAAATAGGTAACATACCATAAACCTTTGAGACCAAGGTCCCCCATCACGACCACACAATACTATCCAACCCCCATCGTAGTAAACCTTTGAGGGGTCCATACTCGCCACAATGTAGGCTATCTAGGTACCCCCATCGTAGTAAACCTTTGAGGGGTCCATACTCGCTACAATGTAGGCTATCTAGGTACCCACCAAAGTACCTTGCCAAAAGCTATAACTCGCCACAATAGTTAGGTACCCCACTACAATGGCATAAATTATACAGGGTCCATACTACCACAATGTACAATAGTACCACAATCGTAGCAAACCCCCATCGTAAAAATTACACAAGTTAGCCAACCTTACCCCCCCCCCATCGTCCCTATCAGCCATACCCCACATAATCTATAAACAAGAATACACAACGACAATAAAAAATCATAATTTTAAACTCGCCACAACCACAACTAGAATCTAGGCACAAAAAACCCCCATCGTAGTAAATTATCATGTACTCGCCACAAACATAAAAATCTAAACCTTTCGAACCATCCTAGCATAAGTACCCGATCGTAGTTAACTCTTTAATCTCCATACTCGCCACAATGTAGGCACCCCAGTAAAAATGAGGGTCCATACTCGCCACAATCAATTAGGGTCCATACTGTAGAAAATGAAAATATATCACGCCACAACCCATATTAGTAAACCTTTGATGGGTCAAATACTCGACAAGAAACAACCTAGCCTAGACCCCCATCGAGAAACCTAATTACTCGACATATCTAGGTACCCCAACGTAAATTAGGGGTCCATACTCGCCACAAATAGGTATCGATTATGTAATGAGGTAAAAGAACCACCAAAAAAAGTAAGTATTAATAGTAATCCGTCCTTTAAACCAGAGGCGGTACCAGAGGCCCATCGTAGTAAAGAAGGGTCAATAACACAATGTAGTAAATTTACGTATTTAAAATTGACTACACAATGTAGTCATCTAGGTATCGTATAAAAACCTTTGAGGTCATACTCGACAATACAACAAACTATACCTTTTGTACCACAGTAAAACTTAAAGGGGGTATCATCCACGCCATAATTTTGGCTAGCCAGGTACCCCAATCGTAGTAAACCTTTAAGGGGGTATCATCCACGCCATAATTTTGGCTAACCAGGCACCCAAATCGTAGTAAATCTTTGAGGGGTATCGTCCACGTCATAATTTTGGCTAACCAGGCACCCACATCGTAGTGAACCTTTGAGGGGTATCATCCACGTCATAATTTTGGCTAACCAGGCACCCCAATCGTAGTAAATCTTTGAGGGGTATCATCCACGTCATAATTTTGGCTAACCAGGCACCCCAATCGTAGTAAATCTTTGAGGGGTATCATCCACGTCATAATTTTGGCTAACCAGGCACCCCAATCGTAGTAAATCTTTGAGGGGTATCATCCACGTCATAATTTTGGCTAACCAGGCACCCCAATCGTAGTAAATCTTTGAGGGGTATCATCCACGTCATAATCTGGCTAACCAGGCACCCCAATCGTAGTAAATCTTTGAGGGGTATCATCCACGTCATAATTTTGGCTAACCAGGCACCCCAATCGTAGTAAATCTTTGAGGGGTCTCATCCACGTCATAATTTTGGCTAACCAGGCACCCCAATCGTAGTAAATCTTTGAGGGGTATCATCCACGTCATAATTTTGGCTAACCAGGCACCCCAATCGTAGTAAATCTTTGAGGGGTATCATCCACGTCATAATTTTGGCTAACCAGGCACCCCAATCGTAGTAAATCTTTGAGGGGTATCATCCACGTCATAATTTTGGCTAACCAGGCACCCACATCGTAGTGAACCTTTGAGGGTCGTAGTAAATCTTTGAGGGGTATCATCCACGTCATAATTTTGGTTAGCCAGGTACCTCCATCGTAGTGAAACTTTGAGGGGTATCATCCACGCCATAATTTTGGCTAACCAGGCACATCGTAGTAAACCTTTGAGGGGTATCATCCACGTCATAATTTTGGCTAACCAGGCACCCACATCGTAGTAAACCTTTGAGGGGTATCATCCACGCCATAATTTTGGCTAACCAGGCACCCACATCGTAGTGAACCTTTGAGGGGTATCATCCACGCCATAATTTTGGCTAACCAGGCACCTACATCGTAGTAATTGATATATGCCACAATTTTGTATCTAGTACATCGTAGTAAACCTTTAGTTATGCCACAATGTAGGCTATCTAGGTACCCCCATCGTTGTAAGCCTTTGAATAAACTTGAATAGAATAAATTACAATATTTGTATCAGTATTAAAATGCATTCTACGTCTAATTATCAAAATTTATTATAAATTAGGTATCTGTTTAAAATCAATGAATAATTCAAACAAACTAATTTTTATTTTTCCAATTTGACAATTGGTGGTTATTTATGTACTCTTAAATTTTTATTAAATACGTGTTCCGTGAAACTTGTAAAATATATCTAACATTGCTTAAAACCGGAGTTTTAAGAGTTCGTTATTAAGCGTTACAAAATAACTTAGTTTAGCGTTACAGAAAGAAATTGAGTTAAGACCCATTTTGGGTTTTCATTGTTATAATACGTAAAGATAACCAAAAATGTATCGTAGGTCAAAGCAATGTACCAAATTAATTTTCTTTATTTATTTATATGTTATTTATATAGAAGATAAAGTTATTATGTGAAATTTGTGTTCTTGTATTTTTTTGCACAAAATAGGATTGTTTGGTTTAGTAATGCAACATTTGGTGAATGTCATAACAATGCCGATGAAACAATACGGCTCACAGTGGCCTATAACTTGTTCGGTAAAAATTTGAATTTAATACTCTAGTTTATATATATTCCAAAATAATTTCAATACTGATTATAATACTGTTAAAATGTGCATCAATACGTTTTAATAGCCAACAAGTCTTAACAGAATTGAAATTTTAATTTTCTCTTTTTAAAATTAAACTTTCTCTGGGATTTTTTTATTTTTATACATATCACCATTTAGAATTACCTAAGTATTACGAGTAATTTAGTTTTTTATTATCAAGTTGCCAATCAAATAGCCAGATTAATTTAAATTAATTTAATAGTTTCCCAAGGAAAAGTAACCCGTCACATGACCCGCATGATGACAGTTAAGCCCGGGACCATGATAGAAGTTCATAACTCAACCTCCTGAACACGTTTTGGGGGGTCATTAAATTTTGTATATACATATAATATTTATATATTAATATGAATAATATTTTAGTAAATAAGTTAGTTATTGATTTTTATTTCCCATTATAGAGTTATTTTCCATAAGATTAACATTAGACAATGTATTGTGTTTACCATTTTTAATACCTCATTAACCAATTGACCTAGAGTCATGATTCAAAATATTAAGTTGTGTATTTTTAGTTAGGGAGTATAACCCCCCCCCTGAAGAGTAGTTAACGTAGTCCGGTTGCGTTACCCAGCGAACTAATCCAATATATTACAAAAAGAAACAACTGCACCGAAATTTATAATAATCAGATAATAATTGCGGCCATCATCGTGAGGACTCTTATATGCGTATATATATACATAAACATACACACATACATGAGCACTATCGTGTGATTTATTACACATTCCCAAAGGAATTTTTAAAAATTAACCTAAATTAATATGACAATAAAAACTATAGACGTTATAAAAATACCATAAGCTATAACCATATTAAAAAAATGTTTGTATTTACTTCCCTGTGGGAAATAGGTAATGGTCATAGCTAAGACTTATCCATGTAAATATAATGAAAAAAATTGAAAATTTCAATCCGTTTTATTCAAATAGTTTCTCATAATGGAAATGAACGCCTTCAACACTAATTCCACAAAGCTTAAACGACTGTGATCAACATATAGCCTATGTAAATAAGTAGGAGTTTTAACTTTACTGTAAAGCAATAAATAATTGGTTTAAGCATTAAATCGTTTTTCTACCGATGAATTAAAACTTTCAATATGTTTATTGAATGATAGTAGTTACAAGGATGTGGAATAATATACTAATTCATAACCCCGTAAAGTATTACTACCTCACGGAATCTTCAGGAACTACTTGAAGTAGCTTCAGCTCGCTACCACTAGAATGCGTCGTAAGTCCTAATGGTAGGAAATAAATTGTAAATGTTGTTAACATCTCATAAATATCCCTGTTGCAGCAGACCTGCGTACACAGCGGATTTCCAAATCAATAATAATCGTAATACGTAATAATATATCGTATCCAGATACATAGGCCAATCGGAACAGGTAGTTTGCACAGGTTCTGCACCCCAGAATTGTTTTGCGTTTTTTGTTTATTTGTGTATATATTTTTAAATATTTTTACATTTTTCTTTTATCATTAGAATAAGCTAAAAAAACTCCACAGTTTAGCACTGTAAAGTTTTGCTCTATCTCCAATAGTAACTGAGATGTTAAAAATCTAAACACAGTACATTGTTTTTAGTGGCCCCAATGTTAATCTTATGGAAGATAAGGAAAAAATAATATTGTCCTTATCAACCAATATTTTTGGATGAATCGTTGCTTCATGTGGTTGGGATCCATCAATTTATTCTTAAAAATCATAGTTTATGTGTTTATCATGGCAGCTAACCTGCACACTCTTTTCCCATGTTAATCGTATGGAGAATAGACAAACTCCTTTATTTATGAACATATATCGACGATACTTGGCATAAATGGGCAAAATATAAATTATTTATGATAGAAATTCCTAATTTAAGTGTTCCTCACTTCAGTCGTTGCTATGTTTAATCTTAAGGAGAATAGGAAAACTCATTTATTTCGGACAGATATTGATAAAATTTGGTAATATATACGAAATAAAAATAGTTCATTGTTAAAATGCCTACTTTCAGTGTTCTTCACAGCAGCAAACCTGTATACTCTTTCCCATGTTAATTTTAGGGAGAATAGGAAAACTCTCTTATTTATTATGGATATTGATCAAGTCTGTGATATATTATTATTGATTTAGAAACTCGCTGAGTACGCAGGACTGCTGCGACTAAGGTATTTCATTTTGTAAACAATAAAAACTTATTTAGCAGTTTAAATGTATCAGTACACCTATCAGCCTAGACTATCAACAAGGCCCAAAGACAAACAATGCAGTTTGTTGGAACAAACCTCGAAAATGATTCTTTTGGTCAAGGCCAGCTAGCTTATGTGGCCTGCTCTCGAGTAGTATAAGTGATCACAGTCTGTAAATATATTCACAGAATAAAAATAAAGATGTAAAGTTTGTATTTTTAATCTACTGGAACATCAAATAAAAAGTTCTGTTACTAGACCTGTTTGCTGTTATTAATTAGTTGATTTCTTGGTCCTAGTTCAAGTAATACTACAAACTTATGTGTCAGTGTCAGTGCCCCTTCTCAGCGAAGAACGGGTACTTCAGCTAGTATATGTAATATACATTGAACCTATTAATCTATCTTATAATTAATTAGTTGATTTCTTGGTCCTAGTTCAAGTAATACTACAAACTTATGTGTCAGTGTCAGTGCCCCTTCTCAGCGAAGAACGGGTACTTCAGCTAGTATATGTAATATACATTGAACCTATTAATCTATCTTATAATTAATTAGTTGATTTCTTGGTCCTAGTTCAAGTAATACTACAAACTTATGTGTCAGTGTCAGTGCCCCTTCTCAGCGAAGAACGGGTACTTCAGCTAGTATATGTAATATACATTGAACCTATTAATCTATCTTATAATTAATTAGTTGATTTCTTGGTCCTAGTTCAAGTAATACTACAAACTTATGTGTCAGTGTCAGTGCCCCTTCTCAGCGAAGAACGGGTACTTCAGCTAGTATATGTAATATACATTGAACCTATTAATCTATCTTATAATTAATTAGTTGATTTCTTGGTCCTAGTTCAAGTAATACTACAAACTTATGTGTCAGTGTCAGTGCCCCTTCTCAGCGAAGAACGGGTACTTCAGCTAGTATATGTAATATACATTGAACCTATTAATCTATCTTATAATTAATTAGTTGATTTCTTGGTCCTAGTTCAAGTAATACTACAAACTTATGTGTCAGTGTCAGTGCCCCTTCTCAGCGAAGAACGGGTACTTCAGCTAGTATATGTAATATACATTGAACCTATTAATCTATCTTATAATTAATTAGTTGATTTCTTGGTCCTAGTTCAAGTAATACTACAAACTTATGTGTCAGTGTCAGTGCCCCTTCTCAGCGAAGAACGGGTACTTCAGCTAGTATATGTAATATACATTGAACCTATTAATCTATCTTATAATTAATTAGTTGATTTCTTGGTCCTAGTTCAAGTAATACTACAAACTTATGTGTCAGTGTCAGTGCCCCTTCTCAGCGAAGAACGGGTACTTCAGCTAGTATATGTAATATACATTGAACCTATTAATCTATCTTATAATTAATTTGTCTAACGCTAAAATCACAATGTTATTTGCTATCTAAACACCAAAACGATTTAAACACGTTTGAAAAATGCGTCCTTAAAAACTGTTAAGTGTTTTTGTTTTATTCACTTGCAATTTGTTTTTATTTGTCATTCTTTTTGTAAATCATAAGTTCCCTGAACATTGATTATATTTATATTATTGATTATAATATAATTTATAGTTTATTTTATATTTATTGATTTGTATAATAGAACATACTGTACATTTATTACTGGATTGACATTAAAATTAAGGAATTTGTCCCTCATACAGTTACATTTTATAAACACAAATTGATAGATAACTTCAGACAGTGATAGCTCTTTAAACAGTATATTTGCTAGTTTAAGGAAATCAAAGCTAAGGAGAAGATTGATTGTTAAATTATGCGCATTCGCTCAGCGCTGACCCAGGGGCCCCAGCCAGGCGTGTAATTGGGAGGGAAAATTCATTAACGTCAAATTGCGCAGTTGCGAGAAATTGATTTATAGCTCGAAAATTATGTGGTCAAAATTTTACCAGTCAGATCTTTGAATAGAATCCAAACCCTGGTGACTTTACTTGTAGGTAGACTGAAACTACTGAAATATAGTTTTGAAAAATACCTACCTTATCTTATCATAGAGGGTATAGACTATTCATAACTTTGTTTTACGTTAAGATTAATTTAAACAGCATAGTGTATAATAATAAAAAATGCATGGGACTAATATCAGAGATACTAAAGTACTAAGGTTACTAATAAAAATACAAAATAAATACTAAAAAACGCCTCGTAGTTGTAGTAGTTTTTGTGGGTAGGAGGTAATGCTAATGCACACAGCAGAAACCCAGTAGTGTGGGACTCGCACCCACTAAACCCTCCCCCCATCCCCTAGTACCTACCTCGGGCTAGACCTTTTGACTATTATTCCTCATCGGGGTGATCACAGTGCTAAAGACGATCGAGATCGACCTTGTTCGCCCGAAGTATGGATTGGACATAGTGTTTAACACAGTTTCAGATATCCTCTCCCTGGAGCATGGCTCAGACGATGTTGTCAGAATGGATTGCTACGCTGATCTCCGCAGAGAGTGACAATCGTGGTGTAATCCATCTGTCGCACTCGAACAGCACATCGAAGTGTGCTGTGCCGTATCTGCAATGCCGGCACAGTACAGGCAATTGCATCTGCCGACTTTGCCTATCTTGTGCAGGTAGGATCTTGCAGATCCCTACGCTGTTATTCCGTATTTTATATAGGAGTGAAAAAGTGAATGGTATGTTACTATTGCTATGTTTTCGTTGGTGATGTTTCGTATTCGCCTGTTTACGTAGTGTATAGAAGAGAGTATTTTGCAGAGATAGGTTATGTTGTCATCCCAGGTTGCCTCCTATTCTTGACTATCATAATGTCAAGGAATTTTGTAGATGGTACTGTTGGTACTTCCACTTCCGCCCAGTCTTCTTCAGCACTGGATCTATTGTTTGGTGTTAGATGCATATGGAGTGTTTTGTGTTGTTTGATGTTGAGGCCAACTGAGTTACAATATGTGGTTGCTATTTAAGGCTATTTCCCATTTCTTCCGGTATGATATTAATATAAATTGTAAAAAAACAGGTGCCCAACTACTGATCCTTGGGACACTCCAGTATTTGTCTCCCGCAGTGAGGATCTGTAATTTATGATTCAGTTTTCCACCTGGTGCTCGAGCTCTACGTATTGTAACCTTTCATTGAGGTAATGCGTCAATCGTTCGTTGTCCTAATCTTTGCATTGTTAGTTCACGTACGAAATATTGAGGCGGTAAATCGCCGCCTTGATCCAGTAAACATCTCAGACGAAAGTAGTGTATTAAGACTACCTCGATATTAGAAATGTAACCCATATCATTAGCATTTTATTGAAATAATTATAATTCAATCATAATAACTAAGACTTTCACAGTACATTATATTAAGTGCTGTAGTATTACCTACATAAGTGTTGGACTTCACGAGACGCATCCGTCGTTTTCCACGACAGGGCGCGAGGGCCTTGAGCCTTAGTGATTTACGAAACCGCGGTCAGGTTTCCTTGTAATTTTTCCAGACAGCAATTTTCACAACATAGCCGAGATCTTTATTGCAGCGAGCCTTTTATGAAACTAATATTACCGCTCCGACCGATAACTTATTTAGCCGAGGGATTTACTGGCTGTATTTCATAGCTGGAAGTAGGGCGTGAAGGAATTGACCGGGTGAAGCGGTTGGGAAAACATTACTTTGAAATCCAACACCGATATTAAGTCTAATATAAGAATATGTTGAAAATTAACAAGCATCAGAATTATTTTTTTTCTTTTTTTAATATAACTTTAAATACTGTAATACAAAAATACTTAGACCAAAATAAATACTTAATCGTCAACTACATAAGAAAATTGACTCTACCGCTTAAAATACATTACATCAAATCCTCAAATTTCCTCAGCCAAGATGAGAATAAACCTCATAAGTAAAAAATACATAAGTTTAGGATGGTAAAATATTTACGTCAAAATGAATCGAAAGTTCAGTTTCCAATACAACAAATAAAGCACAAGCAACGAAGCATGATTTTGCAGGTTTTTGTATATTCTTTATACACACATTAAAGAAAAAAGTTGTATCTGAATAGTAAGTACAGTACTGTAGTACTAAAATACGAATAAATCTTTTGTGTATGATCTCTAAAATACAAATTGTGATAGTTAATTCTATAATAGTTTGTGTTACATATTTATAGTATGTTAACTATTAGGATCGTTATTAGCAACGCTGAAAATGAATGTCACTTAATTAAGATGGAAGGTTATAAATTTGTTGTTAGATTATTCGTTTATTCCTCTATAAAATAAACAAGTATGATTCTTGAATAATCATTGACAAGCCCGCAAGGTCCCGGATCCAGAAGTGAGGTTATGCGGGTCTGCAGTGACAGTGGGTGTGTCAGCTGATTACATACGTCAGATCAGCTGACCGGTGGCCGGCCGGATCAGCTGTTGTACCAGGTGCGCAGCCGCGGGCTCCGTGTCCGCAGACAGCCTGCCGCCATTCCCGGCCCCTGGTCAGACTGGTTCCGATGATTAAATGGAAAATTACCACCTATTAACAACGTTCCTTAAGGATTTCGTCATGCGAAATAAATTTTTACCCTCCCACCAAAGGTCGAATCGCTGATATGTGGAGCGCGGTACCACGGGTCACGCCTTTGCGGTGTTATGCTAATGCTCAGCGATAACAGTATACATATATTGATACTTGGACACTAGTAGTCACTAGGAGCCGTAAATTTATAGTCGATTGACCGTGTTTACACAAGCAAAACCTTAAACGCGAAGGGTAACAAATTTATATTAGTGTTTTAAAAATGACTGCGGCCTTGTACTTGCATTTAAAATTAAATGTTACCAAAAGCTTCAGGGGGGCTTTTGTACAAGTACTGTAAGTGATTAGTGAGTATTGAACAAATTTAAACAGGTGAGAAATATTACAATAACCACTAAAACCAAAATGTATCAATCCTTTTTTAAATTGGCAAAATAGATGGCAACTAAAATATTCTTTGGGAAAACTTTAACAACTTCATACAACAATTGTTATGATCGCAAATGAAACCTCGCATCATTCCTCAGGGTTTCATTAAACTAATGGATCGCAAATAATGAGGGATGATAACAGCAATAATTGAGACAAACTGATAGAAGTAGGATACACATCTAATGCGACCATCAGTGAGTGTAATAGCAGCCGTTCACTTCCATAATAACAGTGTAGCGGTATAAACAGCTCAAGAGAGCCAGCTCACAAGTAGACTCAGCTAGTAAGACTATAATACTTATCCGCAATATTTTTTCTCAAGAACAATGTATTACTCTCATTTACTTAGGATTTTTAGTAGGCCATCTTGTTACCCAAAGGGGATCAAGGAGGTTATGTGTGTTAGGTCTACTATCCTTATCTATGTAATAAGGATATACATGTATTTTTTATTTTCTTAGTGAAGAAATGGATATAAAAGCTGTGTTGAATTGCCCCTACTTAAAGACTTTATTATATTTTTAATTCTTCACAATTTACTCTTTTTAATTCTTTTAAATTGAATATAAAGGTTTAAAATACATAAAAACAGATTTTTTCTCTACATTGCTTGGAATTATAATATTTTTGACTATTTATAGGTTTTATAAGCGCGAAAATTTGAAATGGGTCTTATCTCAATTACTGTTTGTCACGCTAAACTCGGTATTTGTGTTTGTCTTCTGAGTGAAAACGAAGCACCCACAGAAATGAAACTGATTTTTAAAATTTATACCTTAAGGAGAGGGTTTCTGTTTACTTTTAACTTACACACGCATTATGAAAATAAATTAAAAAGCTCTCAAAACCCCATTTTTGATCTATATTATACATATATTTTCAGTTTACAGAACATGCGATCTAAAAGATTTAACAGGAACAAAAACAAACAGCTGTCAAATTAAAATCAATATTAGTTTGCTTACACTTGTCTGTGATTTTAAACCTATTTGAAAACTATAATATATGAAATTTTATCTCAACGTTTTTCAAAACAAATTCTCAACAAATTTCAATAATGTACACATTATTATTTGAGATAATTATTATTATATAATTCTTTGGATTTGTTTGTTACAGATCTTTCACGTCAAGACAAAATGTGACCTTAATGACATTTTACTTCCCCATGTAGATAGTGTGAAATATTTCGATATTCATCATGACTCTAAACACACATGGTGGTCGTATATATGGTATAAAAAGCTACAATTAAGTTTAAAACTACATCTTAACTGTATTTGGCTAAAAATCAAAGTTGCCTGTTGAGAATAAGCGTTCGATTTACAGAGTTACATAAAAACATGGGATACCAAACAAAATACTTACCAGGCCACTAACACATCGCTGAACTGGTAGCAACACTTCTGTGATGAGTAGATTGTAAAATGTTGAGGCGGTCATGACGAGTCATGTCAAAACACTTACCAGGCCACTAACACATCGCTGAACTGGTAACAACACTTCTGTGATGAGTAGATTGTAAAATGTTGAGGCGGTCATGACGAGTCATGTCAAAACACTTACCAGGCCACTAACACATCGCTGAACTGGTAACAACACTTCTGTGATGAGTAGATTGTAAAATGTTGAGGCGGTCATGACGAGTCATGTCAAAACACTTACCAGGCCACTAACACATCGCTGATCTGGTAACATCACTTCTGTGATGAGTAGATTGTAAAATGTTGAGGCGGTCTTCTGTGATGAGTAGATTGTAAAATGTTGAGGCGGTCATGACGAGTCATGTCAAAACACTTACCAGGCCACTAACACATCGTCTGTGATGAGTAGATTGTAAAATGTTGAGGCGGTCATGACGAGTCATGTCCAAACACTTACCAGGCCACTAACACATCGCTGAACTGGTAGCAACACTTCTGTGATGAGTAGATTGTAAAATGTTGAGGTTCTGTGATGAGTAGATTGTAAAATGTTGAGGCGGTCATGACGAGTCATGTCAAAACACTTACCAGGCCACTAACACATCGCTGATCTGGTAACATCACTTCTGTGATGAGTAGATTGTAAAATGTTGAGGCGGTCATGACGAGTCATGTCAAAACACTTACCAGGCCACTAACACATCGCTGATCTGGTAACATCACTATAATCATCATTATAATGGTGGTCTTTGCGGATTACCGTAGTATTCTGTAGTGCGGACGTTATTCCACACAAGAGAACACCACACCCACCATCGCGCTCACAACTATCCACAATTCGTGAGCTCCAAGTACCTGGATTACAGAACGACGCCAACGTCCAAGTCTTTAAATTTAACATATTATAAATATATTAAATTTACACTAGAAATGTAAATAATTTAATAATGATAAATTATGGGTATCAATATATAACAATCAAAAATCAAAAAACATATAAAATAAGATTTAAATGTTATGATATTGGTTAAGTGTACATTAGAACCTGACATGAAGCTCAGGAAGCCCGAGGCCCTTGCCCAATGACTGCCATTACAATGGATATAATGCGGCTACTGCACTTGTGTTTATCGTGGCCATCATTATCCTTCCGCTACAACAGGAAGCCCGAGGCCCTTGCCCAATGACTGCCATTACAATGGATATAATGCGGCTACTGCACTTGTGTTTATCGTGGCCATCATTATCCTTCCGCTACAACAGGAAGCCCGAGGCCCTTGCCCAATGACTGCCATTACAATGGATATAATGCGGCTACTGCACTTGTGTTTATCGTGGCCATCATTATCCTTCCGCTACAACATGGCAGCGTCCCAACCCGTCACTATCATTCATGCATTCGCCCTAGAACACTTCATACAGGTCACTGAAAATTAGGTCAGTATTGCGTTTGTGCGCTAACCAACGAGCAAACATAGCCCTAATATAGCTCAACCTCAGTATTGCTATGTTCTCGCGATGAAATTATGGTTTGTAGACTGGGAATGTTACACCTTCAGAACTCTTCTTGTAATTTTTAAATTTGAAATAATATATTTTTATATTTAGACAATTATTTCATAGATAACTTTTTGAGAAATTAATTTTATATTTTTGAGGAATTTTAGGGGTGAACTACTCTTAATATTATAGATACATTGAATGCCTTGAGTTGTAAATGATACATACATGCAATATGTATCAACTTTTTCTAAATCAGACTAATTGTAAACGATGTAGCTCTCTACACACACAAACACACACACACACGCGCGCGCGCGCGCTCACATAAGCACAAAAAGAAAACACAATCAAAATCAGTTTGAAACACACTTTGTTTGTTGCAGGGAATCCCAAAACGAATGTATCCAATAAAAACTCTAATTCGTATATTTTCACCAAAACAATCTTTTTCCTTATACTATCGTGTGTAGGTGGAGGAAAGTCAAAAAACGTAACAAATCCAAACCCGACAATTTTGTTACATTGGAAAAATAATAATCTGTATAAGCTTCTATTTAGAGTTGTAAAATCAAGATGGAAACCAACTATAGTTTTAGTGAATAATCTTTATGATTTTAGTTTGTTTTTACAGTAATCAAGCATGCGGGAATGCACCGACAGATAGAGAAATTAATGTCGAATACTTGCATGGTATTTGATTGGCAGGAAACAAATTACTGGAGGTGATATTTAAATTAACGGGATGTGTATATGCAGGACAAGTTGTAACTGTCTGGTCGCACGTGGGCTGCTGACGTGAGGGTTGTTCTGGTAGGCGGTGCGGCGCCTCACTCTGCAACTAAAATAAATGCATTATACATTACTACACATACGAGGAAGGGGAACTCATTCATTTGTTGAAATAACCTTTTAATAGTACAGTTCTTGTATAATGTTGTAGTTTTCTATTTCCAGCTGATTCTATATTTTGCGTTAAAGCTTATTTTAGCCAATTTTGTGTTCTGTGATGTACAAGACTTATATAAGCAACACTGTTAGAAATATATAACATCATAGAATTACAGTATTTAAAAAAAATTCAAACTAAGTAGGGCCTATCACATATCACAGGCTACATTTTTTGAGAGCAAGTTAAAATATAAGTGCTCTGATTTAATTAACTTTAGGGTAGTTACCCTAAAGTTAATTAATAAAAATTACTTCTATTACTTGTTATGTTATTGCAATGAAGTTTCGTTAAGGATAATTTATATCTTCAAATCGTATAAATTTTAAATTTTAAGTACATAGGCCAGTAGGCAAAAACCTACGAATTTGTATAAATCGTTGGTGCGAAAAATCAAATTTTTAAAATGGGACTATAGAAAATGCTGGTCATTCCAAGATTATGGACTTTGAGTTGAACAACATGACCTAATCTTGGCAACTACAAGATCTATCTTAAATCCTATTTTTTTAAGGTTCTCAATTTTAACGATAAACTTAATTATTATCCAATAATTTGATGATACTCTACCCTTAAAAACCTACAGACATATTATCCGGTTGTTTCGAGGTACTTCTTTGTACCGAATCCATTCAACCTGGACCCACCAGTTCGTCTCCAGTTTTTTCAACGAATATGCCCTCCTTATTCATTTCAAATTACAATTTAACTGAAATTCACCACTAACATAAAGCTTTTCCGTTGGACTCAATGAATAGTTTCCACAGCAAGTCTTAATTAGCACTAGCAACTCCTAAGGACTGTTCGTAAACTTTGTAAAGGAGACAAACAACATAATTAAACTATGAATCCTTTTTCACTGTTAAATAGCAAAGCAATCTACACAGTACAGTTTTGGAAGTAACACCGGTTTATTCACAAACGACAACATACTAGTTTGCCACGTTATCTATCCGTGAGAACAGAGGTGTGAAGCCCGAACAGCCGACGCTACTACCACCAGGAGAGAGTTCGTAGGGAAACTACCGCGGCGTATCAAGTTACTCTCGTCTCCTGCGCAACGATTATACACATTTAACTAATTTTATTTGGTCGTTTCTATAACGATTCGTCCGTGAATGTGTTGAATGTATTTTGGAAACAATGATTTTCTTATGAAGAGAACTACGCAATTTTACTGACCTGATTACATAGGAATTTAAACTATTTATCGTTTGCAACAAATTTCGATTCGTGAAAGAAGGTATTTCAAACAATTAAAGTAATAGACTAATTTTTTAGATCACGCTGGTAAATTCGAGCAATTAAATATGTTCAACAATTTATTTTATACTCACTTTGACACCAATAGAAGAATCAGAGAGGTA
This sequence comes from Nephotettix cincticeps, assembly GCA_023375725.1. Taxonomy (NCBI): domain Eukaryota; kingdom Metazoa; phylum Arthropoda; class Insecta; order Hemiptera; family Cicadellidae; genus Nephotettix; species Nephotettix cincticeps. Next base: position 57,959,272 of record CM041791.1, on the reverse strand, counting down.
AAGTACATTTACTACTATATGTCTATAAGCAACGCCTTAGTTACAGTTGTCAATTTTGCTACGAGTCAACGACATTATAGACTTCTTCAATTATTACTGAGAATAACCGATCTGTAAGATAGGCCTTTTGAATAATTTTCTACCGGAAACCATATTAAAGTATCATTGTTAACTGACATGCTATCTCATATTATGTGTTCTTGTTCCCGACGGTTGTCAACCACGCTCAATGCCCAACAAACCGTGTCGTCCAGTAACGCCCGTATTATGGGCGTGTCTATTCGTCTTGCACAACTTCAGTTGGTAGGTTTTAATTACACGCCGCATAATATTGTAATTGTATACAAATGTAATTGCAATAGATTCCCATGCATGCAAATGACTGCAGCTGTACGGCATTGTTAAGAAGATATTTGTTAATTTCACACGACATTATCTCGTTCACAACTGACGTGGGGACGGACTCTACTAACATGACATCACCTTTAAACCTTTTTATCATTCTGCAATTTGAATAGGCAAATCTATTCAGGCAGATATATTAACGCTATAAACCGAACATGTTTACGATAGAAAGTTTATTTTACGAACCTGGTCCCTCGTATTGAGTAAATCAGTAAACTAGTTTTGGGATTCTTTTTGCAATTGATGATGACGCCCATAGACAGACCTAGCAAATAAATTTTATATCGATTATTTTAAATAGACTTTTCTTATATCATAATATGCAATAGCCATTCACTTTTGCTTTTTCATTCAAAACTTTAAAATTTGTGAACTTGTTGATACATTTGACACATCATGCAACAGATGCTTTTTGATGGCCAAGAAACGTTCATTCATACTATTAATCTCTACGGTCCTTGGTAAAACAACTAATATCTTGATCAAATTTAAGAAGATTTTAATCCAAAATTAAATGGCAAAAAAGGTAGTTCATTCTAATATCTGTTGCTAAAAGTAACTTGTTAGCTGACTTAGGAATGTAGATAGGTCTGTGACAAGGTTATTAAGGCAGTACATGCGCCTTGATGTTTTATTTAGCTAACAGTCTCGTACAAGGAGTGTGGGCTTATCAGCCAGTTGTTCGTGTAGCAGTCACCTCCTCTCACACTCACACTCTTGCAATCGCCGACTTGATAATACCAACGGTATGGCAGCGGTTGAGGTAAATTGAAGTACAAAAAGGTAAACTATAATGACTTCCGTAATATAATAACTATAATGTTTTTGATATGCTTAGCTCGGGGGTATTGGCAATCAGTCAGACCAAAATTTGTAACATAATTGCCGTCATATGGTTATAAGAACAACTGTTTAGAGAACTGTTTAGTCCCGTGTCTCCACGTCGACTTCTGATAGTCTACGCCGCCCTCCGCTCCATATCCCAACTCCCGACGTACCCGGCGTCGTTTCCTTTGATTCCGTTTGGTTCCCATTAGTTGACGTCACCTTTTTCTTAATACTAGTACTTATCATAAGCCCGGTGCCGCCAAACCTTAGCTGTCAAAACCCGTTACCTAAAACCCATTGTGGCACACGTAACCTCAAAAAACCTGTATTGTTGCCAGTCTATTTTTACCATACCTATGATAGCTGTAATTAGTTTTTCTCCTTGTTTCTCTGTAATATTGGTATAATATCGGGTCTGATTCAATCCAGTTGAGCAAAATTTATATTATGTGCTGTTCTTGCATAAGAGCCAATTGCTATTGTGTTTGTTCTACAGTTTTTTAGGCCCACCTTATACCACATATTAGTATTTTCAAATCCAGTTCTAAGTATAATTATTATACAGTAGTAGTCTACAATCGTTGATTTTAGCGAATTTCCCATAGGGAAGAAGCTATTACCGTAGGTCTCATGGTAAGACTTAAGCCCGAGACCATGTTATTTTTTTCTTCTTATTTTATATTTTTATTTATAAAAATATATATTTATGTATTTTATATATATATATATATATATATATTATATATGTGTGTGTGTGTGTGTGTGTGTGTCTGTGAACACGATAACTCTCGTAAAAATGGTCCGATCAAGACCAAATTTGGTAGAGACGTGTATTCCTACGAATGCTTGGACGAGTTCGTAAACCAGACATATCGGTCAATGGGAACGGGTAGTTTGGGGGGGTTTTGTACCCCAAAATGAAATTTTTTGCGTTTTTCACATGTAATTTTTAAAAGTTTCTAATTTTATATTTCACCATTGGAATCAACTTAAAAACTACACAATTAAGTTCCTTAAAGTTTTTCTCTATCTCCAACGGTTGCCGAGATATTAAGAAATCTAAACACAGTACGTTGTATTGTGGGGCTCCAATGTTAATCTTATGGAGGATAGGAAAAAATTGATATTTCCCATTTTAATTAATATTTTTTTATAAAACTTGATATTTAGCTTCATGTGGTTGAGATCTATCCATTTATGCTTAAAAATCATAGTTAAAGTGTTTATCATGGCAGCAAACCTGCATACTCTTTTCCCATATTAATCATATAGGGAATAGGCAAACTCCTTTATTTATGGACAGATGTTGATGAAAGTTGGTATAAATGTTAGGATAAAAATTATTTATGGTATAAATGACAACTTTTAGTGTTCCTCACAGCAGCTAACCTGCACACTCTTTCCCATGTTAATCTAATGGAGAATAGGCAAATAATTCTTATGTTTATGGACAGATTTTTATAAAACTTGTCATATATTATTGTTATTATATTATTGATTTGGAAATTCGCTGAGTACGCAGGTCTGCTGCGACGGGGGTATCTGTTATTGTTCTAGTGAACATGGTCGTCGATGTTAAGTATTTGTTTCACTTATCGAGGGCATTATGTAAACGTAATTGAAATAAATAAATAAAGAAGGTCGATTCAATTCCTCTTAAGAACCAGTCTAGGCACATATCCGAAATAAAACAGTGATGTCAACAGTACATTATCGTTTCGAGGCATTACCTAAGCTCCCAAACAGGTCTATAAATTCGCTGGCCAATCGGCGGGGGAGGAGCGGCTGGCTAGACGCGCACACGGGGCAGCCAACAATGTCCACTGGTGTGGCGAGTGGCGAGTGACTACCTCACCGCCTAAACACGCTCAGTCCGCGGGGGAGGAGCGGCTGGCTAGACGCGCACACGGGGCAGCCAACAATGTCCACTGGTGTGGCGAGTGGCGAGTGACTACCTCACCGCCTAAACACGCTCAGTCGGCGGGGGAGGAGCGGCTGGCTAGACGCGCACACGGGGCAGCCAACAATGTCCACTGGTGTGGCGAGTGGCGAGTGACTACCTCACCGCCTAAACACGCTCAGTCGGCGGGGGAGGAGCGGCTGGCTAGACGCGCACACGGGGCAGCCAACAATGTCCACTGGTGTGGCGAGTGGCGAGTGACTACCTCACCGCCTAAACACGCTCAGTCGGCGGGGGAGGAGCGGCTGGCTAGACGCGCACACGGGGCAGCCAACAATGTCCACTGGTGTGGCGAGTGGCGAGTGACTACCTCACCGCCTAAACACGCTCAGTCGGCGGGGGAGGAGCGGCTGGCTAGACGCGCACACGGGGCAGCCAACAATGTCCACTGGTGTGGCGAGTGACTACCTCACCGCCTAAACACGCTCAGTCGGCGGGGGAGGAGCGGCTGGCTAGACGCGCACACGGGGCAGCCAACAATGTCCACTGGTGTGGCGAGTGGCGAGTGACTACCTCACCGCCTAAACACGCTCAGTCGGCGGGGGAGGAGCGGCTGGCTAGACGCGCACACGGGGCAGCCAACAATGTCCACTGGTGTGGCGAGTGGCGAGTGGCGAGTGACTACCTCACCGCCTAAACACGCTCAGTCGGCGGGGGAGGAGCGGCTGGCTAGACGCGCACACGGGGCAGCCAACAATGTCCACTGGTGTGGCGAGTGGCGAGTGACTACCTCACCGCCTAAACACGCTCAGTCGGCGGGGGAGGAGCGGCTGGCTAGACGCGCACACGGGGCAGCCAACAATGTCCACTGGTGTGGCGAGTGACTACCTCACCGCCTAAACACGCTCAGTCGGCGGGGGAGGAGCGGCTGGCTAGACGCGCACACGGGGCAGCCAACAATGTCCACTGGTGTGGCGAGTGGCGAGTGACTACCTCACCGCCTAAACACGCTCAGTCGGCGGGGGAGGAGCGGCTGGCTAGACGCGCACACGGGGCAGCCAACAATGTCCACTGGTGTGGCGAGTGGCGAGTGACTACCTCACCGCCTAAACACGCTCAGTCGGCGGGGGAGGAGCGGCTGGCTAGACGCGCACACGGGGCAGCCAACAATGTCCACTGGTGTGGCGAGTGGCGAGTGACTACCTCACCGCCTAAACACGCTCAGTCGGCGGGGGAGGAGCGGCTGGCTAGACGCGCACACGGGGCAGCCAACAATGTCCACTGGTGTGGCGAGTGGCTACCTCACCGCCTAAACACGCTCAGTCGGCGGGGGAGGAGCGGCTGGCTAGACGCGCACACGGGGCAGCCAACAATGTCCACTGGTGTGGCGAGTGGCGAGTGACTACCTCACCGCCTAAACACGCTCAGTCGGCGGGGAGGAGCGGCTGGCTAGACGCGCACACGGGGCAGCCAACAATGTCCACTGGTGTGGCGAGTGGCGAGTGACTACCTCACCGCCTAAACACGCTCAGTCGGCGGGGGGAGGAGCGGCTGGCTAGACGCGCACACGGGGCAGCCAACAATGTCCACTGGTGTGGCGAGTGGCGAGTGACTACCTCACCGCCTAAACACGCTCAGTCGGCGGGGGAGGAGCGGCTGGCTAGACGCGCACACGGGGCAGCCAACAATGTCCACTGGTGTGGCGAGTGGCGAGTGACTACCTCACCGCCTAAACACGCTCAGTCGGCGGGGGAGGAGCGGCTGGCTAGACGCGCACACGGGGCAGCCAACAATGTCCACTGGTGTGGCGAGTGGCGAGTGACTACCTCACCGCCTAAACACGCTCAGTCGGCGGGGGAGGAGCGGCTGGCTAGACGCGCACACGGGGCAGCCAACAATGTCCACTGGTGTGGCGAGTGGCGAGTGACTACCTCACCGCCTAAACACGCTCAGTCGGCGGGGGAGGAGCGGCTGGCTAGACGCGCACACGGGGCAGCCAACAATGTCCACTGGTGTGGCGAGTGGCGAGTGACTACCTCACCGCCTAAACACGCTCAGTCGGCGGGGGAGGAGCGGCTGGCTAGACGCGCACACGGGGCAGCCAACAATGTCCACTGGTGTGGCGAGTGGCGAGTGACTACCTCACCGCCTAAACACGCTCAGTCGGCGGGGAGGAGCGGCTGGCTAGACGCGCACACGGGGCAGCCAACAATGTCCACTGGTGTGGCGAGTGGCGAGTGACTACCTCACCGCCTAAACACGCTCAGTCGGCGGGGGAGGAGCGGCTGGCTAGACGCGCACACGGGGCAGCCAACAATGTCCACTGGTGTGGCGAGTGGCGAGTGACTACCTCACCGCCTAAACACGCTCAGTCGGCGGGGGAGGAGCGGCTGGCTAGACGCGCACACGGGGCAGCCAACAATGTCCACTGGTGTGGCGAGTGGCGAGTGACTACCTCACCGCCTAAACACGCTCAGTCGGCGGGGGAGGAGCGGCTGGCTAGACGCGCACACGGGGCAGCCAACAATGTCCACTGGTGTGGCGAGTGGCGAGTGACTACCTCACCGCCTAAACACGCTCAGTCGGCGGGGGAGGAGCGGCTGGCTAGACGCGCACACGGGGCAGCCAACAATGTCCACTGGTGTGGCGAGTGGCGAGTGACTACCTCACCGCCTAAACACGCTCAGTCGGCGGGGGAGGAGCGGCTGGCTAGACGCGCACACGGGGCAGCCAACAATGTCCACTGGTGTGGCGAGTGGCGAGTGACTACCTCACCGCCTAAACACGCTCAGTCGGCGGGGGAGGAGCGGCTGGCTAGACGCGCACACGGGGCAGCCAACAATGTCCACTGGTGTGGCGAGTGGCGAGTGACTACCTCACCGCCTAAACACGCTCAGTCGGCGGGGGAGGAGCGGCTGGCTAGACGCGCACACGGGGCAGCCAACAATGTCCACTGGTGTGGCGAGTGGCGAGTGACTACCTCACCGCCTAAACACGCTCAGTCGGCGGGGGAGGAGCGGCTGGCTAGACGCGCACACGGGGCAGCCAACAATGTCCACTGGTGTGGCGAGTGGCGAGTGACTACCTCACCGCCTAAACACGCTCAGTCGGCGGGGGAGGAGCGGCTGGCTAGACGCGCACACGGGGCAGCCAACAATGTCCACTGGTGTGGCGAGTGGCGAGTGACTACCTCACCGCCTAAACACGCTCAGTCGGCGGGGGAGGAGCGGCTGGCTAGACGCGCACACGGGGCAGCCAACAATGTCCACTGGTGTGGCGAGTGGCGAGTGACTACCTCACCGCCTAAACACGCTCAGTCGGCGGGGGAGGAGCGGCTGGCTAGACGCGCACACGGGGCAGCCAACAATGTCCACTGGTGTGGCGAGTGGCGAGTGACTACCTCACCGCCTAAACACGCTCAGTCGGCGGGGGAGGAGCGGCTGGCTAGACGCGCACACGGGGCAGCCAACAATGTCCACTGGTGTGGCGAGTGGCGAGTGACTACCTCACCGCCTAAACACGCTCAGTCGGCGGGGGAGGAGCGGCTGGCTAGACGCGCACACGGGGCAGCCAACAATGTCCACTGGTGTGGCGAGTGGCGAGTGACTACCTCACCGCCTAAACACGCTCAGTCGGCGGGGGAGGAGCGGCTGGCTAGACGCGCACACGGGGCAGCCAACAATGTCCACTGGTGTGGCGAGTGACTACCTCACCGCCTAAACACGCTCAGTCGGCGGGGGAGGAGCGGCTGGCTAGACGCGCACACGGGGCAGCCAACAATGTCCACTGGTGTGGCGAGTGGCGAGTGACTACCTCACCGCCTAAACACGCTCAGTCGGCGGACTGGCTAGACGCGCACACGGGGCAGCCAACAATGTCCACTTGTCTTGGCGAGTGACTACCTCACCGCCTAAACACGCTCAGTCGGCGGGGGAGGAGCTGGCTAGACGCGCACACGGGGCAGCCAACAATGTCCACTTGTGCTGACTACCTCACCGCCTAAACACGCTCAGTAAGACTGGCTAACGCACACGGGGCAGCCAACAATGTCCACTGGTGTGGCGAGTGGCGAGTGACTACCTCACCGCCTAAACACGCTCAGTCCGCCGAAAATTAATTATGTACTCTAAAGTGTTGAGTCATATAACTCTTCGTTAACATCTGGATAATAACATGTTTGAAGCTTTAAACCACGTCGCCTAATTGAATTTATGATCAGGTGGGACAATAGTTGAAAGATTTCAGTGATTATTACGCCCACATAGGCCCTATAAACAATCGATGACTTTCGTTGTAGGCCTACTCACACATCTACACATAATACAAACACGTTATATGATTCAAATGTAATCTAATAATCACACATCAAGATTTGACACAATCTTTTCGAATTTGTTCGTATTTATGTTGAGGATCAATACATCTAGATTTTTTCCATTAATAACATACTCAGTTTTAAAATATGGCACACCTCATATAACATTTTAACAACTTTTTTTGAAATATATTTTTTGGGATTTAAGTGTTCCTGGTTTGATATATTCATTGAGAGTGGTGTTTTAAGCAGTAAAAACCTTGTGATCCTAGAAACCTAGTAGTCTTGTGATCACGACATACCAGTACATTAGAAAGCAACAAATCATAAAATTTCATAGAAATAACCAAAAGGATGGCTCGGTGAATCAAGAATAAGAATAAGTAATAACTACGAATAAGCTCAGGTTAATCGATGTGTGCTTAGTTTCCTTATGGCCTACTGCTGAGGCACGACCAATCCTGGACTACGTAGCCCAGATGTCTTTGTCTTCACGTCACTCTATCAGCGAATCTCGGTTCACGTTTGCCAAGAAGGCTACCTATGGCTATGGTAATCCCAATGGCTCCACTTCGCTCCTCTGGGCTATGCTAATGGCCTCATTACCTCAGCTATATCGATTTATCCGGTTCCTAATCGACTGCTTAGCATACTGGACGTATCGCGACGCTCAACTCACCCATTTTCCTAGTTCCCTAGCACATTTTTATAAATTTGACGATATATATTTTATTTTATTTTGATCGTCAAACTGGATATCGGAACTAACTGTTTTAATGATATAAAAGGAATTTGAAACCTCCGGTACGTATAGACCAGTTAGCATGAGCATGAGGAGGATCGGAAGCGATAGAGCGGTTGACCTGAGCTCGACATGGCCATCAGTTGATCAGCTGATCAGCTGGCTACATCCTACAACCTCGCCGCTAATCCGGCTGTAGGATTTATACGACCACTTTCCAGTTCCGACAGTTTATGTCTGTGTTAGCATGTGAGACTGACCCCTCCCCACACATCCTTTATTAGTTATTGCACCGTTTAGTTCTGACACATGACCACGCAGTCTGCGATGCAAGGAGGTTTATATGTAATGTGCCTGATTATAACTTGATTACCATTTAACGACAACGGTCGTGTCTTCAATCAGCTCTAGAGACGGCCTGAGCGTGTTCTGACATCAACTCCTCATCTTCCTCTTGGAGTTCCCGTTTTCTTGTTATAGCCTCATTTTAAAAAGCATGCCATGCACATAATACCGTCAGTGACATAATTAGTTATTAGTTATTTTGTGTAATGATTAAGATTTCTAAAAAAACTTCACACAAGAAAACTTCAAACTCAGTTTTGTTCCTCATATTGCATGTTGTATAACATTCAGTACAATGAAATTCAATTAGTATTAGTAAAGTAGTTTAAAATCTAATACCATAATTAGCTATCCACTACGTGGGGAGCGCGCTGGACTTGGGGTAGAGCGCGGGACTTTGGTGCCCAGGGTCACAGGTTAAAATCCCGTCAATCACAATGGCTTTTGGCTAAGTGATAATGTCACAACCCTTCTAGGTCTAGCCTTAAGTAATGTGAAAAACAGTTCCGGGCGATGGATGCCTAGACTATGCCCTGGGATGAGAACGGAGGACAGATTAAATAAAAGAAGAAGTATCCACTACGTGAGTGACCTCTTTTCTAATCGACTCATCGAGTAAGGGATATCCAGCTGATAATTTAATGCGTAGAGAGTTGAGGCAGAATGATTCTTATGGAAAACGTGATGTATAGGATATTTATGAGTGATTTATAAGTTTGTTGCGGTTTCATACAACAGCCAATACACATGTCTCTTAATTCAACGTTATCTTACTAATCTATCAAATTTTAACTGTCTCAAATGGGCGATATTTACTTCAAGAATAACTAACTCATAAAAATGAAACTAATAATTGTGTATGTGATCAAATATTGGCAATACACGATAACATGATATACCGTGTAAGAGATAGATGTGTAAGGGCCGAGCTCCAAGTCGTCACTTCCTGCCCTGCCCTCGGCCCACAGTGCTGCTGGCTGTCCACGCCGCATAAGCCGCGGTAATCTATGGAGACACATGACTCCGCTGACACGCTCAATAATACCTGCATAAAGTGTAATGTGATCATGTCCTATGTAACAAATTCTGTGTACTGTACATTCCTCTACCATATCTTACTCCATCAACTTCACGTGATAAAATGTAACTGAAGAATACGTTTAAATTTTTTGACATGGATATCTTGACTCACGGGGGAGGGGGTAGTTGGCAAGATGGAAATTTGAAACCGGTTTCCATAGAAACTATTAGAGCTATTGTATTTAATTTTTAATGTATAAGAATAAGAGCAGTTGTTTAAAAGAACTGAAAATATTCCCTTTAGATATATCCATGATCTAACCTATTTCCCACAGGGAAATAAATACACAAATTTGTTATAAGACTGTTGCTGTTGAACGCGAGCATTATGAAAGATGAGAAATAAAATCTATCATCATCATTTCATAAGCATTGATCATGCAACATTTTCTAAGTTACCATTAAAACCAAAATGTTTCGTGGCAAATATTTCTAAGGAAAACGAAATATTAAACTCTAATTAATGGTTAAAAATAAATTGTAAGACTTTTTATGATATTTCGCATTCAAAACTGATGTATATATATATTAGAATAATTGCTCGAAGTCATTGTTTAGTGAAAATGCCTATAACTTGTATTACTTATAAAATACTAAGAAAGTTTGAAATTTCACTTTATGCTATTACCAACCATCACTGTAAATTAGACATGATTATTTAACCAGGATGTATGTCTGTGTGTGTGTGTGTATTTGTGTGTCAGGATGTGTACAGACACAAGGTATGTATGTATGTGAATTCATTCAAGCGTATCTCCAGGCGTTTTTCCTTTTTTTGAATTTTTATTTTTAAATGTAGTTTACCTCTAAAGAAGGAGGAAACCCAACATTTCTCAAAAATGACTAACGATTTTGATTAAAATTTGATAGCTTACAGTGCGTAGAGAATTAAATAGTATAACACCACCCGTGTCTATTTTACATTAATGGACTTTTAAATGTAAATAAATCAGTTTTTAAAAGATAAAGTGTTGACTGCCGCCATTAAAACCAGCTTAAAAAACGAAACAAATCCTTTTGAATTATTTGTCTATAACGGTTCCAGAGAAAAGTTAAACTTTACTGTCCATGTTAAACGCAGTATGTTGTCTGAGAGCGCCCAATGTTATTCTTATGGAGAATGTTAAAGAATAATTTTTTTCTTCATTTCCCAACTGATTTCCATGATAAGCAGCTAAGGTCACATCATATAACAAACCCAATTTTAGGGAGAATAGGAAAACTCTCTTATTTATTTATTATGGATATTGCTAACAATTAATTTTTCATTTTGTAAACAATAAAAACTTATTTAGTTTTATTACAATTGTCGTTTTTACGAGTAAATTTACTTTATAATTAATTTGTCTAACGCTAAAATCGCAATGTTATTTGCTATCTAAACACCAAAACGATTTAAACACGTTTGAAAAATGCGTCCTTAAAAACTGTTAAGTGTTTTTGTTTTATTCACTTGCAATTTGTTTTTATTTTTGTCTTAAATTCGTCTTAAATCATAATTTCCCTGAACATAGATTATATTTATATTATTGATTATAATATAATTTATGGTTTATTTTATATTTATTGAGAATTTCACTGAAATCCAAAGCGCGTACCGGAAGCTGATTACACGTCAATGTCGATGTGGGGTCGAGTAATGTGTCGGCCGGTCTCGCCAGGGCTGCCCCGCCCCCCACACGCTAACCTCACGGCCAACGTCGACACCACTCTTACCTCATTGTCTAAATTTACATTTAAACTGATATTTGTGTAGCTTACAACGAGTCAAGTCATGAGCCGGTTGAGTGGTTGTACAAAGCCCAGCTTCATTTCATTTGAAGAGTGCTGGTAGCCTGGTAATTCAATCCCTTTCAATTATATCCGTATTCCTGGATATAATTAATCCAGGCCAGGAAAATTAATCGTTTTAATTAAATATTATATTTATTGAAAATTTGCAAGCTCTAAGTCTTTGTCAGATAAATTATCAGTATAATCACCCCGTCCCTATGTTCAATTTAAAAATAATTAAAATGTTAATAATAATGACAGTTTTTAAAAAGACATAAAGGATTTTGACATTCTCCATAAGTTAAAATAAAGATGTGAGATTGTGCTGCTGTGTTAGGAAAACGAGTAGCCATTTATACCTATCAATAAATTTATATTATTAACATTTTCCATTGTAAGGAGCTTCTGTCATATTTCCTAATCTCAACTGATTTCATGGGAAAAAGAGTATTGCAGGTGCTTCCATGTAAACACATAAACTATAATTTTTTTAGCACAAAATGTATGGTATCAACCCATGAAGCTAAATATCAAGTTTCATAAGAAATGTTAGATTTGTAAAAATTAAATTTTTTTTCAATCTATGATTTATACATTGAGTAAAATTAGTATGTTTTAGATTTTTATATTCTCGGTAACAAGATAGAGATTTTATTACAATTGTCGTTACGAGTAAATTTACTTAAAGTATGTTCTTCACTGACACCGTGTTTATTAAAATTTAGATATTTTTAAATGTACACACGAAAATATATAAAACCACATTTTGGGGTACAAAAAAACACTCATTGTTCCTCATTGTCCGATATGTCGGTTTACGAACTCGTTGCATTTGTGTGAATACACCACTCTTTAAATATTTGGTCTCGATCATTTTTTAACTGATATTTGTGTTCACAACATCAATTATGAGTTGAGTTTAAATTATATCCATTTTGATATGAAATTTAAATATATATAAATTTTCACTTATTTTATTTCCTGATATTAGAAAAATAAATACATGTATAATCTTCATAAATCTGAGTCTAAGTCTTTGTCAGAAATAACAGATGATCAAAAAAATCATCACACTCATATATCCTTCAGTCAAATTCATGTGGTGATGTTAAAATGTTAGGTCCTTATATATAACTTAGTAAAAATTGAATATAAAGTAATAATAAAAGGGTAACAGAGAATAACAGACTCCAACCATTGACAGATCATACTTACGCTAACATCTCCACTAATACGGATGAGGAGATTGTGTCGAATTACATACCGACAGCAGTAACTGAAGTCACGGGCACGACTTTAAAGATTAACGTTTTGACCATTGTCGACTTCCGTAACCTAACCAAATTCTATGACGAAATTAAAGTAAAATATCATGCCTTCCAAGAAAGTTAGTTAGTTATTATTTAGTACTATTTAGTTGTAGTTATTATAAGTTATTTATTCCATTACCTTGCGACTTAGATTCACTATACAAATACATTTGTGACGATATTAAATGTATCAATTATCTCGATTCGCTGATCATTAGGATTATCTTCTTCAAACAATATACAATTGCATAGATTCTGTGATGCCTCCGAACATGGATATGCAACAGTAATTTATCTGATATGCTCGTCTCTCAGAGAACATATATCTGTAAACAATTAATGGCCAAAAGTCGTGTAGCTCCACGTAAACGTGTTAAGTACCACGGTTAGAACTATGTGAAGCGCACTTACTAACACAAATGGTATCTCATTGCAAATCAGCATTTCCTGACTTGTTTTCTGCAAATTCATGGTCTTTTATGTATAATTAAAAAAATCTATTTTCACCATTGGATTCAGTTAAAAAACAGAATTTAGTATTTTTATTACTCTAGGTCTATCGATTACTGAGATATTCAAATACCCCCGTCGCAGCAGATCTGCGTACTCAGCGAATTTCTAAATCAATAACATAATAATAATAAATATATGACAAGTTTTATAAAGGTCTGTCCATAAACATGAGAATTATTTTGTCCTATTCTCAATAAGATTAACATGAAAGAGTGTACAGGTTGCTGTGATAAACACTAAAGCTATGATATTTCTACAAAAATAATTATATTAACATATATACCAATTTCATGAAGCTAATATCAAGTTTTATCCAAAAATATTGATTAATATTGGGAAATATAATTTTTCCCTATCCATGTAAAACATTGGAGCCCCACATACAACCATGATTTTTACAGAGATATATGTAATATATATATATTGTATTATGTGTCAGTTATGTGTGTGTGAAACAAATAAATTGTGTGTGTTTATGCTTGAACTCAGAAAATAGAGATGTTTGTAATTCTCTCGATTTAAGATAAAATTAAAAAGCAGTAAAATAGAGATTTTTTGTGTACCTTTTTGTATATGCGTTTAATATGTAAAATGTTATTTGCTATAGTTATTTCAACTCTAAAATCATTAAGTTCCTGTTTCTTCTCTAGATAGTTGGTGTTAAAGTTAGCATCTCAAGATGTGTTACGCGTCAGTAGGAGCTTATTTATCTTATGGAGGATATATGGGTATAATCTATAGTTCTGTTTATTATTTTATGTGTCGTTATAGAGATTTATTATATTTTGAAGATATATAGAATTAAAAATATGTTGTTTTTGAAATACTTTTATCCCATATATAATCTTAGAATTCAGATACAGATTAATGAATATTGTTTTGGTAAGATATAAATAATAATTGTATCTCGATTACCCATATTATCAGAGAGGTAACACACTCTTTCCCATGTTAATATTATAGAACAACTTTGTCATTATATAAAATTATTTAAACTATTTATCAAATTATCATTTACAGGTTTGTACGGAGCCATGTATATGAGCTTCTTCATGGGATAAAAGGAATGTGTATGATCTCTAGAAGAGATTGTGATATGAAGTAGTAATATTAAATGTAAAAGAAAAAGTATTATAAATTATGAACGCTATATTAAATAGTTTGAAGAATATATTTGCTCTTAACCTCTATGTCTCTTATCACATTTTCTCCTTTATGAGAGTATGTTTGTATTAACTGAGTAATTGGTATCTCACCTGTTTGATGATGTGTTTGTGGAGTATGTAGAAGTTTGGTCATGAGACTTGTTGTGTTATTATTCATTTACATACGTAATATTTTCTATATTCAAACTACTGGTATTTCTCTGGACATATGGATGTGATAATAAGTACAATGAATTGGTTTACACAGCTAACTAACGTGCTGCGTATGTCGTGCTGATTCATCTATAATATGTCTACTTATGTTTGTTAGAGGATCTACCATTATTATGGTTTCCCAGCTAGAGGGGATAGAGAGATGTGTAAGTGGTTAGAAGGGTCTATATTTTCAAGTATAAATTGGCGTATAAATAGTATTCATTTAACATTTGAGATTATCTTTAATCCACACTTTTAATATATTAAATAATAATGGTATTTGATTTTCCCAACTGTTGGGTAAAAGAGAAATATACAACTATTATTGTATTATAGGTATATGTGTTATAGACCAATAGTTTCCTCAACGTTGTCTCTATCTAGAGTATTCTCTCTGCAATGTGATGGTATTTTGGGCTACGCAAAGTATACATTACATTATTGAAACGAAGTTGTTTCCAACGTTCAGTGTTAGACTGGGGCAGCAGCTCTGTACTATCGCCGGGTATTTAGAGAACCTGTTTGTTAAGGTTTGCCATAAGACAGGATAGAAGAGAGACTAGATTGCATTTTGAATGAGAATTATAACTCGCTTAGTTATTGCCTTTCCTTCATGAGAAAAAGTTTGGTAAGTGATTTTTCTTATTACCATTTACATATAACTATGTAAAACAACCCTTATTGCAGCAAACCTACATACTTAGTACTACTGTATTTCGTTACTATGATGTGAATAATATAAGTACAATGAAATTCGCTTTACTAACGCCAACGTTCTGCGTGCTGCATGCGATCTCATTTTAATATTTTTTTTATGTTTTACACTTAAAGTCCTACCATAGAGGGATAACCAACAATATATGGTTTCCCAACTAAGAGGGGATAGAACGAGATGTGTAAGTGGTTAGAAAGGGTCTATATTTTCAAGTATAACTTGGCGTAAATAACAATCGTAATAGTATTCATTTAACATTTTGAGACTTATCTTTAATCCCACTTTTAAAAATATCTTAAATAATAATGGTATCAAGTTTTCCCAACCTTCCCATACGCTATATAAAAGTAAACAAGAAAACACAACTATTATTGTAATGTAGGTATATGAGTTTATAGACCAATCGTTTTCTCAAACCTAAAATCTCTAAGAACGTAATTCATATATCTCTGCAATGGCTGGTTCGATGGAGTTGGCGCTTGGTCAAAGTGGTATAATCAACATTATCTGAAACGAAGCGTGTTTCCAACGTTCAGTTTAGACTGGCAGCAGCTCTGTTTACCTGCAGCTATCGCCGGTGTATTCATAACCTGCTTTCAATGTTAAGGTTCCAACAGAAATTTGCAGAGAGAAAGATTTTCTTGAGATGCATTTTGAAATAGAACTTAGATACTTCTATGTAACTCGAAATTAAAATTATGCGAGTTTTGTTTTTGATGACTTATAAACAACTTGAATATACAATACAGGGTGGTTACGAATTGAGTTCTCAAATTGAAGTTAACATAAAACTTTTTTTATCTATTCAGATTAATAAATGTTCGATATCAGACCCCCTGGTGATACGACAGATGTCATTCCTGTATTTAACATGTATAATAGAACATACTGTACATTTATTACTGGATTGTTCTTACAAGTAATTTATAATATTGCTAAGGAGAAGATTGATTGTTAAATTATGCGCATTCGCTCAGCGCTGACCCAGGGGCCCCAGCCAGGCGTGTAATTGGAAGGGAAAATTCATTAACGTCAAATTGCGCAGTTGCGAAGAAATTGATTTATAGCTCGAAAATTATGTGGTCAAAATTTTACCAGTCAGATGATTCATAGTTTAAAAATTCTTTCAAGGTCCAATACACCAATACTTAGTTCAGCTTCCTTTGGTCGAAATATACAATTTTAGAAGTGGCCACCCAATTCGACTCATGATTAAATTATCAAAATATGTTGGCTAGCACGTATTGTGTTTAAGAATTGGACATTACCGTAATAAGTAAACATGAACAACTACAAGACTGCGTGTTTTTTCTGTTTGATATTTTGTGTCCTTTTGATGAACTAACCTGATGGCTAACCTTAAAACACTAGAAACTTGTACTTCAGAGTAACAATTTGCACATTTAGTACTGATTTATAAATTTTCTTAATACTTTTGAGCCACGCGGTTATATTAATGAATGTGATTCTTAAGGAGCACAATAGTCACATTTGTTGCGTAATGGCTGTGGAGATTTTGCATAGGTGACTTATGAAGTCACGCAGTGTCCCTGTTATTTATGTTGAACTCTGATTATAAATCTCCGTGGCGGCCGCTGGCACAGACTTGGCTGATTTATCTCTCCAAACACAGATCTGACACTGACCTCCGACACAGTCACGACACTCCCCCAGCGCCGAGTCGATGTCTTTGTAGGAGTATAGTACCAAGATGGACTGAATCAGCAGCTCATAAGTGTCTGAAAGTAAGTCGAGCTCACTTGTTCTCGAAAGTGTAGCCAAAAATACAATCTAAATTTATTTTATTTATTAATATTATATATTTTGGCACAAGAAGACCCTGCTACATTGCAGGGTTATTAGTTGAAATAAAAATTTATGATTACAATATACTACAATTCCATCACTATTAATCAGCATAGAGGGTATAGACTATTACTATACTTTGTTTTACGTTAAGATTAATTTAAACAGCATAGTGTATAATAATAAAAAATGCATGGGACTAATATCAGAGATACTAAAGTACTAAGGTTACTAATAAAAATACAAAATAAATACTAAAAAACGCCTCGTAGTTGTAGTAGTTTTTGTGGGTAGGAGGTAATGCTAAAAGGGGTAGTGGAGACCACAATATATCGCTCAATTTATTATTATGTCCAAAAAAAATTAATAAATATGCCAGTATTGTTCGTAAAATGCTTGAAGAAAACTATTTTTTAATTTAAAAAACGCCATTAGAAGATAAATTTGAGTAAAACTAAGCATATTGTATGTTACACAGTTTTTGTATATAAAATAAAATTAATTTATGTTTATCTCGCTTATAGAACTCAAATCTTAGTTCAGTATTCATACGCACGTTCAAGTGCGTATGTGCGTTACGTAAAGTGGTTTTAAGATTTTAGAATTCAGAATGTCATCGCATCGCGATACTACACTAAGGTATGAGATCTACAGGCAAAATAAAGGTAAATAAGTTTTATAAAATTAAGGGTTGAATTGTATGATGCGATAGATAACTTATATTAAGTATATCAACTTAACTTAACATCATTAAAAAATTATTTTGAAATATTCCTAACTATATCAGGGGAGGGGTGGAGATATTTGTTTAATTCATGTAATGATCTAAGTGGAACAACAATTTTGTGGCTGATATGCCAATTTAAAGATAAAAGTGGCCACCAATACTTAATATTGTTTAGGTAGTGTTAGGCTTTAGGCTGTTTAGGCTGCCCACTAAACCCTCCCCCCATCCCCTAGTACCTACCTCGGGCTAGACCTTTTGACTATTATTCCTCATCGGGGTGATCACAGTGCTAAAGACGATCGAGATCGACCTTTTTCGCCCGAAGTATGGATTGGACATAGTGCATAACACAGTTCAGATATCCACTCCCTGGAGCATGGCGTATTAGTGACAATCGTGGTGTAATCCATCTGTCGCACTCGAACAGCACATCGAAGTGTGCTGTGCCATATCTGCAATGCCGGGACAGTACAGGCAATTGCATCTGCCGACTTTGCCTATCTTGTGCAGGTAGGATCTTGCAGATCCCTACGCTGTTATTCCGTATTTTATATAGGAGTGAAAAAGTGAATGGTATGTTACTATTGCTATGTTTTCGTTGGTGATGTTTCGTATTCGCCTGTTTACGTAGTGTATAGAAGAGAGTATTTTGCAGAGATAGGTTATGTTGTCATCCCAGGTTGCCTCCTATTCTTGACTATGCCTGACGCCTTGCAACTGTTACTGTATACTTGTACTGTCAACGAATGATCAATCTAAGGTAGACTACTATAGTCTCTCATGTGACATCAAATGCACCCTTGCAACCGCTACTACTTGTAATGTCAAGGAATTTTGTAGATGGTACTGTTGGTACTTCCACTTCCGCCCAGTCTTCTTCAGCACTGGATCTATTGTGCTGTCGCTCTTTCATATGACGTCACACGCGCTCCCACATGGCAGAACCCGCTGATATCGCTACAGAGATCTTTATTGCAGCGAGCCTTTTATGAAACTAATATTACCGCGCCGACCGATAACTTATTTAGCCGTGGGATTTACTGACTGTATTTCATAGCTGGAAGTAGGGCACTGTATACTTACACTGCCAACGAACGATCAAGCTCAGGTGCTCCAGTCTCTCATGTGACGTCACACGCAATCCCAGAAGGAATTGACCGGGTGAAGCGGTTGGGAAAACATAACTTTGAAATCCAACACCGATATTAAGTCTAATATAAGAATATGTTGAAAATTAACAAGCATCAGAATTATTTTTTTCTTTTTTAATATAACTTTAAATACTGTAATACAAAAATACTTAGACCAAAATAAATACTTAATCGTCAACTACATAAGAAAATTGACTCTACCGCTTAAAATACATTACATCAAATACTCAAATTTCCTCAGCCAAGATGAGAATAAACCTCATAAGTAAAAAATACATAAGTTTAGGATAGTAAAATATTTACGTCAAATTGAATCGAAAGTTCAGCTTCCAATACAACTACTGTATACTTACGCTGCAATTGAGTGATAAGTCTGAGGCGATCTAGCCTCTCATACAACGTCACATGCTGTCTTGCAACTGCTACTGAATACTTGCCATGCCAATAAATGGTCCATCTATGTATTCTACTCTTTCATATGACGTCACACGCGCTCCCACATGGCAGAACCCGCTGATATCGCTACAGACCGCTTGGCGTCTTGCAACTGCTACTGTATACTTACACTGCCAACGAATGATCAAGCTCAGGTGCTCCAGTCTCTCATGTGAAAGCACAAGCAACGAAGCATGATTTTGCAGGTTTTTTGTATATTCTTTATACACACCTTAAAGAAAAAAGTTGTATCTGAATAGTAAGTACAGTACTGTAGTACTAAAATACGAATAAATCTTTTGTGATCTAGTCATGTCAAAACACTTACTTACCAGGCCACTAACACATCGCTGAACTGGTAACAACAACACTTCTGTATACTTGCACTGCCAACGAATGATCCATCTCAGGTGCTCCAGTCTCTCATGTGACGTCACACGCCATCCCACATGGCAGATCTACTGGTGTCGTTACAGACCACCTGACACCATGCGACTGCTACTGTATACTTGCACTGCCAACGAATGATCTATCTCAGGTGCTCCAGTCTCTCATGTGACGTCACACGCCATCCCACATGGCAGATCTACTGGTGTCGTTACAGACCACCTGACACCATGCGACTGCTACTGTATACTTGCACTGCCAACGAATGATCTATCTCAGGTGCTCCAGTCTCTCATGTGACGTCACACGCCATCCCACATGGCAGATCTACTGGTGTCGTTACAGACCACCTGACACCATGCGACTGCTACTGTATACTTGCACTGCCAACGAATGATCTATCTCAGGTGCACCAGTCTCTCATGTGACGTCACACGCCGTCCCACATGGCAGATCTACTGGTGTCGTTACAGACTACCTGACACCATGCGACTGCTACTGTATACTTGCACTGCCAACGAATGATCTATCTCAGGTGCTCCATCTCTCATATGACGTCACGTATGATCTCTGGTGTCGTTACAGACCATACACCATGCGATACTGTATATGCACTGACGAATGATCTATTATCAGTCTCTATACGTCACACGCACGACATGGCTTTCAGTGGTTATTGAAAGTGAACTGTCTTCAAAAGACAATGGTAATACATTGTAGTAACAAACTACTATGTATTGCAGGACTAAAACTCCTATAATGAAATAAAATGTGATAGAGAACAAATAGTTTTGGAATAGTTTGGAATGGATATTAGAATAGAATTTTAATTAATTTTGTTTAACGAAGAAACACAGTAATTCAATAGCTTCGGGACTGTAGCAATATCTTAGGCCAGCTGATTAGAAACACAGTAATGCAACAGGGACGAGACTGTAGCAAATCCCAGACCAGCTGATCAGAAACACAGTAATGCAATAGGGACGGGACTGTAACGGGAGCAATATCCTAGGCTAGCTAATAAGAATCCTTTACAATATTTTTAGGCGAAGAAACTCTAGAAGTTAAGTATCTGTAGATAGGTAGAATTTTTCGGAAAATCCCGAAGTTCAATTGTAAACAACGTCTTTTGACTTATTCATTTAACTTTTCTTATTTTAAAAAGCTAAAAGTTTTTAGAAAGCTAAGTTTTAACACGAAAATAAAATTTAAACTAAATAAATGTTGGTAAATAATGTTACTGATGGAGATTGGTGGGGATCTGCTCACAGTCTGGGGCTAAATATAGCGAACTGCAGTGGTGAAGATAAATGTAAATGTACTCAGTTTGAGTGACGCTTAAACATCTTATGAATTATGTTTATGAGTATGAGCTTCCCTGTATTCTATGTAAAATTGTGTACTTGGTGCTGAACGCATCAATGTACATTAATAGTAGTCGGCCAATAAATCAATGGGGAACGTTATAAAGCAAGGAAAAAGACGAAGACAATGACTATGTAACAACAGCAATTTAAGGATCTTTCAAATTATTTATTTTTAGAATTTCAGGAAGTAGGGTCACAAACGTTTTACATAGAATATTTCAACCCGAAATCATCAGTTGTCACGTTTAGAACGTCTATCTTGAACCTAACTCTTAGGTGGAGAAATGAAATGCACTTATGTATTGCATGTCCCAGTTAGTTTGCTTGTTAGACCTGGAAGCATTAGTTTCAATGAATTATTAGAAGTATAGAATGTCCAGGAGAGCGTGTTGTTTAGTGAGCCTTGGAGCGTAGAAAGTTATTGTAAAGAGATCTCAGTGTAAATGGAAACCTCAAGGAACAAGAAATACTCTAGGATACATAAATAAACAGAGTAGATAAATGGCAATACATGAGTTTTGTGGAACGTAAGTAACTTGAATAATATTCAATACTATTTTACTTAGATTAGATTAGATAATTTAAATGGTAACCGTACTACAATGTAGGTATTTTAAGCCAAGTATGAAGAGAATTGAGAAGAAGAGAGAGAGTGTAAGATGATTGTGGCGCGATCTTGTAGTTTTGTTACTGACTAGGCCTGACATGTTCCTTAGACAGGACTGTTAATCAATAGCCTTCAACAGTCGATGGCAACTAATGGACCTACAGTTTAACGTGGAATCTGAACCACGGCCTCTGAATTACGAATTGGTCTAATTATGAGGACAGTCTTTGCGGATTAACGTAGTATTCAATAGTGCGGACGTTAATCCACACAAGAGAACACCACATCCACCGACCATCTCTCACAACTATCCACAATTCGTGACCTCCAAGTAGCTGGATTACAGGTCGTTGACACTGTTCCAGTCAACTTATCTCATTTTGGTGAATTTTTAAGCTTTAACCTTTATTTGTGATAATATACGTCTAGGGGGAATGTGTACCAGTTCATTAAAATAATAGTAGTAAAATTATATAATAGTTTTTCAATACTATTAGTTATTCATTTACTACTTTAGAAATTAATATTTGAAGGTCGAATCGATATGTATTCGTAAAAAGTAGCTGATAAAGGGTTTTTCACAATAATATTGTAATTATTGTAAATTTCCTCAAACATGTCGTTGGAGCCCCTTGTGAGGTGTAAAATATGATCTTGATTGGATTAAAATTTTCTTTCATAGCCATATGACTGTCCATTGTGACGTCCATTTTATGATAATTTTATAGAAAACTGGTTTATTCATTATTGGAAAGCAAATTATTTTGATTCTTGGGAAATTCTTCCGTCGAGTCTATAAATCAGCACCAAGTGTCATTTCTGTTATAATTTCTGTCGCTTATAAAAAAACTAATTTGATGAGCATAGTATAAATATTTTTTCAAAACATTATAATTGACATGGATATGTCTTAGCTTTAGGGGGTGGTAGAAATTTGTAAGACGAAAATTTGAAACATAAGAACGGCTTTTTAGGCGAACTGAAAGCATTCCCTTTAGACATAACCTGATCCAACCTATTTCCCACAGGGAAGTAAATAAAAACATTGTTTAATAGAGTGACAGTAATATTTATTCCCCGGACGGAGAATGGGAAAGCCCGCCTCTCAAATTGGTCCGCCGGTAGACTATGCTTGACCATCAGAGAATGCACAATGTTGCATCGAATCGTAAACCTGAATTCTTGCCAATATCAGCAAACGCGTTTCAGTACCTACGTTTTACCGTGTTATAAATATTTAAAGTTCTGCACTTAGTTAGGTGTTAACACGCCATTATTTTTAGCGAGGGAAATACTCAAATAAATATTTTTAGTGTTTTTACTTTCTCCGCTTATACAAAGTAAATGGAGAAAGTATTGTTTTCGTCAAAGTTTTCGTATTTGAGTTGAGAGTGGATATATCCACTCTCTGTGTGTCTGGATGTGTACAGAGCCAGAGCCTACCCCGTTGGTCCGATTTAGATTAAATTTGGCATGTATGTGTATATTCACCGTATCTCCAGGCATTATTTTCATTTTTTTAAATTGTTGATTTTTAAGGGTAGTTCACTCCTAAAATCCCTTAAAAAACGTGAAAAATCCTAATTTCTCAAAAACAGCTCTAACGATTTCGATTTAAATTAGTTTATAGTGCACAGAGTACTAAATAGTTTGACCCTACCTGCATGTCTGTAAAAATGACGGTTCAAAAGTTTAGTCTTTTTGTATTACCTGACTGGCACCATTGAAACCAGCTTAAAAACTAAACAAATTAGTATTTTTAATTATTTGTCTACGACTAACGGTTCCAGAGAAAAGATAAATTTACTGTCCATGATAAACGCAGTACGTTGTCTGAAAGCGCCCAATGTTATTCTTATGGAGAATATTAAGAAATCAATTTCACCTGATTTTCCAAACGTTTTCCATGAAACTTGGTATTACGCGTAAGGTCAAATCACCCAACAAAACCAACTCAAAAAAGCTTGGTACCACCGCGGGGGGGTCCCCATCCAATCGGAACAATTAATTAATTTAACTTTGTCTCTTGTCTGATTATTTTTGAAACAATTATTAAATGATATTACAGATTTTATTACAGATTGTCTTTTTTAAATTAACTTAAGGGAGAAAGTATGTGTCAGTCCACTGATACCGTTTATTTATATACTTATAGAATTTAGTCTAAAACACTTTTTAAACAGGACTGCGCTGGGCCGATGGGACAATACAGCTCAAATAATAGGCCCTTCATTTACCCCGATGGCAATCTGAGTACAGAGTCCGTGTTGCCTATGCAGTAGTCACTGCAGTACAGTATAGTATAGTATAGGCAATGCCTACACAAATATGCAGGTATAGCCATGATCATTTTGAATTTATTTATAAGTTTTTTTTCAATCCCTCTGCAACATAACATTACGTTCATACCACATTACCCTTGTTAATTATTTTTTATGTAAAATTAAAGCTTTAAAATGTCAGGCTAAGCCTGTCATATGTATGTTAACATAGATTTCTATATCAAGGCTCTTTTTAGTACAAGTTACCTAATTTTAACCTAAAACACAATTGACAGTAACAAAGCAATTCATTTAATATCGTATCATATTTTATCATCCATATATACATCTAAATTTCTTAATTCTGAGTAAATGTTTTATAATTATCGATTTTCATCAGCAATCATCTTAGAATAATATCTCGAATCAGGCGAAATACACCTGAAAGTCCCAGATTTATCCAGAGTGGCCAGTGGCCGAGTTCCCACAGCAACTACATGTACTCGCGGTATGAATGGAGGAAATGCACCGCTAGAGGCAGCACTTTCGACACTCGCTAATTTATTACTTCAGCCTCGTGTATTCCATTTTCTATCAACATTTCTTTGTAATGACTACTCCAAGGCTGAGGTAGTAATTAAATTAGTTATTCGAGCCTTGCCCATAAATCTCCGATAGGCAAATGCGCCTCTGTTAATTGACATTCGATCGCGTTTTGTCGCAAAAATAGTCTTTTTTCACACAAAGGTGATGTAAGTGGATTAGTGAGTCATTTGTCACAATTCACACTTTTCTTTATTTTTTAAAAGACATTATCATACTTTTCCGAATAAATATCGTGACAATGAAATTTATCAGAATTTAAGTATCCAGTAAAAAAGTTATGTTTCAAATAAAAAGATTTAAAGTTACTGATTAAAAACATTATGTTGTTAGTTTTTATTATTTATTAATTATTAATTAACACTTTAAGAAAATGCTTTATGTTTAAAGCGAACATTTGTTATAAACGTCGGAATGATTAAAAAATCTAACTACAGCTTTGTAATTAGCGTGATAAAACGTATTAAAAATAAATGTAACACACTGTCGCCATTCCATTTGTAAAATTAGTGCATCCACAACGAATGTTCCAAATAAAGTGGTCAAAATATTGTAAAGTGGCGCGTAATTGTGAGTGAATCACAATTACGCGCCATTTTACTAAATAATCTTCCTTGTTCAACATATAGGTATCAAATTTATTACTCTTTTTTAATTGGACATCTTTGAATGATCATACTTTTATAAAAACCTCTTAATCTGTTTGACTAATGCAACTATAAAGAGTAACTTATGGACAGGTAAATGGCAGAGCAGTTATAATAGATAGATGATATGTCTACATTACCTACATCCTTGTGCATAGTATATAGAAAGTTAACTAATGGTAAGGAGTGGCGTGTACAAGATGATCAAGATATTCAAAACCGGGAATGATTTATACTGTTGGGAAATAAGTCCTTAGCGTCTAGCAGCTGCTGCCTAAACGGCAACTCTAAGTGGTGTAAGAAGTCCTTAGCGCGTAGCGTGCAGCTCTAAGCGGTGTAAGAAGTCCTTAGCGCGTAGCGTGCAGCTCTAAGCGGTGTAAGAAGTCCTTAGCGCGCAGCAGATTCTGCCTGCACGGCAGCTCTATGCGGTGTAATAAGTCCTTAGCGTGTAGAAACTTCTGCCTGCACGTCAGCTCTAACCGGTGTAATAAGTCCTTAGCGCGCAGCAGATTCTGCCTGCAAGGCAGCTCTAAGCGGTGTAATAAGTCCTTAGCGCGCAGCAGATTCTGCCTGCACGGCAGCTCTAAGCGGTGTAATAAGTCCTTAGCGCGCAGCAGATTCTGCCTGCACGGCAGCTCTAAGCGGTGTAATAAGTCCTTAGCGCGCAGCAGATTCTGCCTGCACGGCAGCTCTAAGCGGTGTAATAAGTCCTTAGCGCGCAGCAGATTCTGCCTGCACGGCAGCTCTAAGCGGTGTAATAAGTCCTTAGCGCGCAGCAGATTCTGCCTGCACGGCAGTTCTAAGCGGTGTAATAAGTCCTTAGCGCGTAGCAGCTGCTACCTACCCCGTAGCTCTGAGCTATGTAATGAGCCCTTGGGGCGTAGGAACTACTGCCTTCACGGTAGATCTAAACTTATGTGTAATGTAGTCCTTTACGAAAAGAGAACTAAACCCAGAGACGCCCCTTGTATTAAAAATAGTTAGAGCTCATGTACGTTGGTGTTGGTAGAAAAAATACAGCCAATGCTACTGAAATATTTTAAACGACGTAGTAATTAAATTTTAATTTTAATTTAGAAAGGCAGATAAATATTTGCGAAAATGATACCACAGGTTGACCCAATAAATTGGTTGGAAAGCAGCCAATTGGAATTGGAATTAAGCAGGAATTGGTTTTAAGATTACTAGAAAGAAAATCAAATCATTTCAAGAGACTGTATCTCGGATAATCATCAAAAAGCTTTAAAGAGGATAACAAAAAGTGCTAGGAATAAAGGGACTGGATCGAAATTTGAATGTGTTTTGTGTATGTCATGTGTTAGTGACGAGATCCAGCCACAAAAAAATAAAAATAGGTGAGTGTGCCCAATAAAACAGATGATATGAAAAATGCTGAAAATTACTTGAACTGAGAAGAGTGTCATTGCTTTACAGTAGTATGATAGTGTGTAAGTGGTCTTTTACATTTTCATCTCGTTAGTATCCAAGGATGTGGTTTCAACAAGTTAGATCACAACTAAAATACAATTTTAGGGCTAGCTTAAGTAACTGCTTTAGGAATTTTATGAAAGTTGTCACATATGCTAACAGTTACCAGTATCTGATTTCATAAAGTTTGTTGATTAGATATTACCTTAAAACAAGTATGAAATAAATTTAAAGATAATTATGCTTTAAAATTAAATGTAAAGAAATAATATAGTATGAGTTTTCAACAAGGAGAATTTCTGGATAAATTAAAATCAAGTAATTAAATGTAAGTAAAAAACTCAAAAGGATATTCATTTAATGTTTCAGCGCTCTCGCATTAGACACTTGTCACGATGATCCTCAGCTCGTTTACCCACATGTCACAAGACCTACACCACGTGGCAGTGACGTCATCTCACCACATCTGTGACCTAATATCTAAGGTGAGCTGCACCTTCAAATCAACGGCCTGTATGACTCACAGCTGGCATTATCATCGTAAAACATCAGACGTTGGGGTGGCTGTGATATTGAGAAAAGTACGGCCTTTAGTACGGGCATTAACTGGTGATGGCTGCAGACTGATTGTTGCCTATATGAATCCACATTATCCTATCCAGACGCTAATATTGTTGTGATATTGAGTGATATACTGTCCAGACCCATAAAATAGGCCTTGAGTCATAGGTCTTGCAGCTTGAGAAATAAGTATTTCAAATAGTGGTTTTGTTTTCAGTTCTCTAAATCGTCCGCCAACCTACTAAAAATAGAATCAGGTGTATCTCAGGGCAGTGGTTTGAGACCCGTTATTACCTTATGTACACATCAGATATTTCACAACAAACAAACGTATTCTTATCTACCTTTTCGGATGACAGAATTTTTTACCTCCAAAAGACCCACAAATAGCATCTTAAACACAACAAGGTTGTCTTGGAAGTCCTTCCACCTGCCTAAAAAAGTGGAGAATCAAAGTGAATGAAAATAAATCGGTGCATGTCAACTACCCCCCCTCCTTAGTTCAATTCAATAATGTGCCGTACTTCACTCAATATCACAGCCACCTCAACGTCTGATGATTTACGATAATAATGCCAGCTGTGAGTCATATAGGCCAAAATCTCAGACTAGCATTAGTCTGACATCAGTCGGAGCCTGTGCTATGGGTCTGCACCGTACATCACTCAATCCCAGTTTGTTGAATCGCTAACGAACTCCAGTTTATATTGTAGCTGTCTTAGATAACGTCACTTCAACTGTGACTGATGAACACTCGCTCCTCATTGATTTACGTTACATCTTCAAGTCCAGGGATCTTCACTAGGATTTCTAAGAGAGCCAATTGGTTCGCATGAAATTTCTCCTAGAGCCGCAAGCTATGGCAGCTCGTTATTGTTTTTGTACGGGTATACATCTAGAAATATGAAATACCCAGCCCCCACACAGAAAAATGGGGCGACCAGGGATGCACACCTGGAAATAGTGTTGAAAATAAATAACATCAAAACGTGTTTCAAGCTATGTGAAGCACATTTTCTTTAAACGAGCAAAATATTTTAATATATTATTAATTAATTTAATAAATAAAATAAAACAAATGGTTGGAAATGTCTTAGACATGGATTAGGAAACCCAATATATATATATATATATATATATATATATATATATATATATATATTCATAAAGTATTTTGTAATATTTTACCTAAAATATTTTCATAACTATAAATTGTTTAATCCCTAACAGTCCGAGGATCCAGTGAGCAGTGAAGATCCCTGATGTAGTCTATGGCCTCAAAGCTAAAAATTCAACTAGAATATTTCGCTGCTTTTTTAATTTGAGTAAAATAGCACATCCATGTTTAGGAAAATGACCTAGTGTTGCTAAGTAGTTTTAGGGTTTTATTCTTAGTAGGAAGATTACTAAACTAGAAAACCACTAGCAAGGTGTTAGGGTTCAGGTTACGTCATATAACCTTATTGCCATGCCTATTTAGTTATTTGTTAAAAAAAATACCCTCTTTGCAATCCAAATCTAAATCATGATTTTTCATAGACCTTCTAAAACATTTGTTCATATTCCTTCTAAGGTTCACCCGTTTTCTATACAGTAGTAAATGAAGTTCAATAGTTTGTTAATCAGGGAGCGATAAGTTCTGTTTTAATTGTTAGAGATGATTTTTTTACAATATATAAGTTGCGTAGTTCAAAGTTTAATCAATAAATCAAAAAAGATCCAGCAAATGAATTTTCATAGATGTCTAGCTAATCTATAATATTATAAAGAAGAGGTGGTTTCTGTATGTTTGTGGGTTTGTGTGTTTGTGGGTTTGTGGGTTTGTTGTGGCAAGTGAACGCAAAAAATACTGAACCAAACAGTTTGAAATTTTACACAAAGACAGATCTTAAACTCATGCAACACATAGGCATACTCATTTCCTTAAATTCCTCTCGGGCTACGCCCTGTGAACGTCCTAAGTTTCAATGTTTACATTTTTAGAAAATGAAAACATAAAATAACTTGAATGTCAACAGCTGTGAACACTAAAATTTGACAGTTCGAGAAGCAGAAGACATGGTTGCTGTAAATACCCTGGGATTCAATGTTTACAGTTTTTAATGTTAACATCCGTTTACTTTACATTTTGACAGTTCGGGAAGAAAAAGAAATAAAGTTAATTTTTATACATAAACTGCTAGATCGAAATTAGTGAATTATTAGTTCGAAATAGTGGAATGGTAGATTTTTAATTTTCTCCCGATGCCTGCCTCTATTACGTTAATGCTTATCCTCTCCCAATATTTGACATATGTTACTTTGTCATGTTTAGATATATACTTAGACACGTGTTTTGTCATTTTGTAAACAATAAAGAATTAATTATCAATAACTTAAATGTATCTGTAGAGCCTACACCTCTCTGCCTTTTTTACCCGTGCGAAGAACGGGTACTTTGGCTAGTCGTATATAATAACACCTTCACAAATTTCAAATGTCTCTTTCCAATATTTTACCCGTATAAAGTTCCAGCTGCTAACCGGTCACCCCTATAATCTCAGCAATTTTGATAGCGACCTCAGACAATATTAATCTATTAGCCGGGCCGGGATAGCGTTGTTAGTAATCAGAATGCAAATGAGTGGTGATACGAGGTGGACCGCAGATAGCAAGATAACCAGCTGTGCCGCCCTGGGCCCCGCTGACCCCCCGCCCCCCGGCCACCGCCACTCCGACCAACACACACCACCGCTCACACACGTTACGAGGCGGACCGCAGATAGCAAGATAACCAGCTGTGCCGCCCTGGGCCCCGCTGACCCCCCCCCGGCCCCCGCCACTCCGACCAACACACACCACCGCTCACACACGTTACGAGGCGGACCGCAGATAGCAAGATAACCAGCTGTGCCGCCCCGGGCCCCGCTGACCCCACCCCGCAGATAGCAAGATAACCAGCTGTGCCGCCCTGGGCCCCGCTGACCCCCCCCCCCGGCCCCCGCCACTCCGACCAACACACACCACCGCTCACACACGTTAAACTACCCGTTTAATATCCTCATTACACTTGGTAAGGTCCACAGACATTTAAATACCCGAAACTGGCTTTCGCAGATTTCATATCCGTGAGTGTAGGTGTCTCATTAATTCTGAAATCATATCTGCATAATTAAATCAGGCGATCGAGGCGCGGTATCCTTTAATCAGATCATTCTGGTGGACATCAACGGTTCTTGCCCCCTTCAACTCGTTCCTAACCGTACGGAACGATTAATACTGTATCGACAACCATTTCACTTTGTTATGTTAATTTGTTTATTCATGGATTCAAATAAGTTTATCCTAGCCTTCTCTTTACCTCCCTCTTTACAAGAGGTTATGACCACTGAAATCTATTCCTCAAAGTTGCTATTACTTTAATATTTTGGAACACTATTTACTGAATATAAACCCATAAAGTTGTTACAATAGAGCGAAATATGTTTGACAATTTTATAGGTTGTTAATATGTTATATTCAGATATTTGTGAATTGCTTAGAAGACTTGTAAAATAAAATTAAAATAATCCCTGAAGATAGTTGAGCCGATGATTTCTTTCGAAAAAGGATCAAAATCGATTCCTGTTTAGTATTATATTTTCGATATTTCATTAAGCGAACCTAAACTGCTAAGTAATAAGCTCATAGATAATAAGTAGTAATATGTTAGGAATAAGTAGGTAATAAGTAATAAGCCCTTAGGGCTTATGTTATTGTAAGCCCTTAGATTGACACTGAGAAAATATTATCCTTAGATAGATATCAAGGAAATCTCTGGAAGGCGATTAGACGTCAGATATTTCAGATTCATATGTACCAACTCACTCCGCTGGTTAGCTCTCTACGCGAGCGCATGTAACCAGAAGTCCATTCACGAAACGTGTAGCAGCTTCTGCTTGCATCGAATGTAATAAATTGTAAATGCGAGGTCAAACTAATGACCCAACTTGTACTCTAATCGCCCGATGTCAGGCCATGGGGTTAGTCTAGGAGGAGGTACGGTGTCTGGGGCCTTTTGTCGCTGCTAAATTTGACTCTTGCTACAGCACTCTGAATTAGTGCCATGTCACAATATCAAGTGACTTCGACGTCATTTTTTCGTACTTATAAACTTCACCGTCTCATTTCCTCTACATACCTTATCTTGGCCGTCAAATAAAATTACAGTATCTGTTAATAGAAAATGTATCCAACACGTTCATACCTTTTGTGTTTCGACGTTCGTTTCCATACACTTCTCTCTGGTACACGTAATATTTATGCACTCCTAACTCAGGTTACTTCTTTCTTCGGCCGTTATGAAATGCATATACAAATTAAAATTTTTGTTTACCATAAGTTCATGTAAATATTTGTATAATCTTCATGTGTTTGTGTTATATTCTGTAAGTATGTGTGTAATTGATTTTCGGCAAATGACGTTTTATTATGTCTGTCACGTTACACTTTAAACAAATCACAGAAGAAACAAACTCGATCTCTGATGAATTAGAAAACTGTAGAGACGCACGTCTCTATTTTTACCTAGTTATAATCATTTTTTTGTTAATTCTAAGAAATTACTTTATTTATATTATTTTATTTTATTTGCATTGATTTCTACTGAACCACTAAATGTCAGAAGTTGTGGTAAGACCAGTAAATTTTGATCTCGAAAATAACTAAGCACCATCAATTTGGACAGCTTAGGGAGAAGCGTTCCAATCAGATTGCTACGGCTAGAGAGTATGACGTCAATCGTGGAGAGTCACGTGACTCTACAATTGCTTGCTAATGTGTGGCAATCGGTTAGGCAACTGTCTAATAGGCGAAGCCGACTCATCACGGAGACGGTACGGTGTGTGGTCAACTGGTCACTTACATAAACAAGTAGTCTATGTCCGTAGAAACCATCAAGAGTCCAGAATAGTTGGTTGAGTAGGAGATTGGCGATGATTAGGTTAGTGATTACGATAAGTTGAAATTCATTAAAGTGGGTGGTAAAACATTTCGCAAAATACCAGGTAAACCCTTCAATGGTTTAGTGAAATCATTATTCGATTAAAAATTGCTTGAGGAAAATTTCTCCCCCTACAATATGCGTATAACGGGGAGTAGGCGGTAAGTTTTAAAAGGGTTTTTAAAGCTTAGGAGGTTGGGTATTATTTAAAATAGTATCCACTTTATGTAAGATAAACCTGTTTTGCTTTTCATAAAGATTGTTAGTTGGTTTATGTTGATGTTGGTGTTATTATTGTTTCTCCCTTAAGTAAATTTAAAAAAGACAATCTGTAATAAAACTCTCATGTTCTACAAAGTTATTCTAAATATCATTTAATAATTAGTTGTTCAAATTGTATGGGGGAACCCCCCCCCTTGGTAATACCAAGCTTTTTTGAGCTGGTTTTGTTCGGTGATTTGACCTTTTAAAATTGGTTTAAAAGATTGAAATCGTTGCTTATACCCTCGTCGATTGTAATCTACTGTGTTATAATTGATTGTATTATCTGATTCCAACAAAAACGTTAAACTATGTGACCGAGTCAAGCACAGCTTGCGCAGGGTTTAGCGCACACGTCTCCCTCTAAGCTGTATTGGTTACAGTTTTTATCGTTCACTACACAAATTAGCTTTCACTTTTAGTACCTCTTTCATAGGTATGGAAGATGTAATAAAAGATGTACTTGGCTTCTAAACCTTTAGTTATCGTCAGTAATTAACTACATACATCAGAGAGTGCATGTAGGCCTATGTACTATTTATTGGGTAATACTATCTACTATTATATATGAAATTGAATGCCAAACATGAACAGTAGTTTTGGTTGAGGGTTACACATAAGCTGTCGCATGCAGAACTATTTAGACATCACATTCTCTTTCCATAACTTTCCATCCTCTGCATTCTTTCTGATCTCTTATTAAATGGGTGGCAACTTTGCTAAGACTGAACAAATTCTAATACTTCATACTTCATGTATAAAGTATTAGTATGTATCGCGGGAGTAAAAGCAAAGTCGATCCATTGATCTTCGATGAAGTCGGTTCCTGGTTCAACTGTCTTGGTCTGAAGATTCCTCTACCAGTTGCTCCAGAGGCAGGTCATGCCCGACGGCCACCTGAGTCAGCAGCCGCGGGCGGCACACCTGGCCGATATTGATTAACCATCGCGGACCGCCCCCACGGTAATGACTGGGGAATGTTGATTGGCCGTGTGGTTGGCCTCCTTGTTCTTCAACTGACCCCTGCGTCGGGAAACTCTGCAGTACACTTACAATTTTGCACACAATAAAATAATCGTCTAAAAAATCGTTAAATTATTCAAATAAATAGTATGAAGAAATCATGATCCCACATAAGCACTTGCAATACTAAGCCTACAAGCAATAACAGCAATAAGCAATAACAATCGTAGGCTATAAAAAGCTATTTGCATCGTAATATATTTAAGGTGATCTCCTAAGGTGAATCTCGTTTAATAATAAGTATTAAACGAAATTCTTCTTCATAAGATTCTTGTTCATAATACTGTATTCATATGATCCATAACGTTATACAATGCCAGTAATAACAACCAGGCTATAGAGTACCTATAGTATATTTTATTATTATTATTATTTTATAAAACAAGCAATAGCCAAGCAATTTTTTTCTGTCCAAGGATTTATATTCTTTTGTGTAATGGTTTGGTATTTGATTTATATTATATACATATATATACATATATGCATTTATTTGGCAGCAATACTGCGTACTCCACAACAGCTCCATTCATCCATTAAACAAATTGCATTAAAATAATAAGCAGCTATTAATTTGATTTTGACTATAACAATTTTGGAAAAAGTTATGAAGAATAGTTAAAGTTCATACGCTGAATTCTAATAACGCCGATTCTGTACTTCCGTATACCGTAAACACTGCTACGGTCCAAGAATTACGAGAGGCAATTAGAAAAACTGGATTGACATTGAAGTTGAAATGTAAAACATCTATTTATAAAGATAACCATCTCATCAGGTTTTCTGACTGTGGTGGTCGGCTCGTCAGCTGAGCAGTGACCAATTCAACATATCAGTTCATCTAACGAGAGTGACTATAAAGTGGTTGGCAAGAAATGAATTAACCAGTGCTGTTATTTTTGGTGAAGAAAAGGACAAAATCAAACTAATGCTAACCTAAAGAATCATGGCTTTTGTGTTGGTAGCATACTTTCACTGGTAGGCGATGTTTCCTGGAGTTCAGCAAACAGGTTGTGCAGAGTCTGGTAAGGTATTTTAAAAATTGTATGTCAGTTAATTCTGACAGTTAATACAGGCCTGCAGCTGCAAGCCATCATAATGGCTCAGATCAGTTGATCTGAGTCGTTATACCATGTAAATTTAATTTAGTCCTAGTTAATTCTGTAAATATTTTGTCGGATGCCAAATGAGACTAAATAGCACGTTAGGAACATCTTATTTGAACTGTTTTCAGAGCGAGTTCCATCTGAAGACCTCGTGGTCTAATATTCTAAGCTGCAATTATTCTATTATCTATCATCCTATCCGCGTGCAGATGTGAACAAATTTGTGAGGAATGGTGAGTTACCTGTAGTTTCAGGTGTGTGGACTACCCAAGTGGGAATGGAATCTTCGAAGAAATTAAAGAACCACAGAGATAGTGGTAGAAAGAAAAGGGTGGGAGTGTGCAAAAATGGTTTATTGGTATAGTTTAAAAACTAAAGATGGCCTATAAACGTGAGCAAAACACAAAGGGCTTACAAACGCCTGTAAACATGATGTGCAACCAAGTTATAAGTTTTAGCGGGATGAATCGGTATTAGGTGAGAAGAACCTCTCTCTCTCCACGACAGCTCATCCAGAAGAGTTTAGAGCTTGATGTCAAGCCGCACCACGACGAGGATAAACGTCGGGTTGGTGTTGGCAATACAGGAGCACTACGAGATCACCTGTTAACGAAAATTATTATGCAGTGTTTTTTTCTATTATTGATTTTATCAATAACTAGCCAAAGTACCCGTTCTTCGCACGGGTTTAAAAGGCTGAAAGGTGTAGGCTCTACTGATACATTTAAGTTGTTGTTAATTAATTTTTCATTGTTTACAAAATGACAAAACACGAGTGTCTACAACATTTCAAAGTAACATCTGTCAAATATTGGGAGAGGATAAGGATTAATGTAATAGAGACAGTCGTCGGAAAAACTTAAAATCTACCATTCCACTATTTCAAATAATTCACTAATTTCGATCCAGCAGTTTATCTGAAAAATCAACTTTATTTCTTCTTCTTCCCGAACTGTCAAAATATAGTGCAAACGGATGTTGTCATTATAAAATGTTAACATTGAAACCTAGGACGGTCACGGCAGCTCTTTCTTCTTCTTCTTCCCGAACTGTCAAATTTTAGTGTTCACAGCTGTTGACATTCAAGTAATTTTATGTTTTCATTCTCTAAAAATGTAAACATTAAAACTTAGGACGTTCACAGGGCGTAGCCCAAGAGGATTTTAAGGAAATGAGTATGCCTATGTGTTGCATGAGTTTAAGATCTACCTTTGTGTAAAATTTCAAACTGTTTGGTTCAGTATTTTTTGCGTTTACTTGCCACAACAACCCCACAAACAAACATACAGAAACCACCTCTTCTTTATAATATTATAGATTATTGTTGGTTTTTGGTAGGTTCTAGATATAAAAGCCAATTTAAATATGATTTTGGTGAAAGGATAAAGTGTTCAGTATTTTCATAATTTCAACGTATTTTTTTACTTACTTAAATAAAACTTAACAAAAACAAGGGAATGTTCTCCACATAAAGTTTACTGGACGTTTACTGCCTAGTGACAAACGCCTTGATCAGTAAATTATAAATCTGTAAACTGTAGGTTTCTTATACTGTATGTAAAATTAGTATACGGGATATGAAAGAAAAGAGATAATAAATGATGCTGTCATTGACGTAAATCCATTCGAACAATAGTTACCTTGCAAAATAACACCAATCAGATCTATATAAGTCATGTAAATGCTTGTTTATAAGTGTAAAATCATGGCTAGGAAAATTATACGGAGGCGCCCACACCTACCTTTCTAGATCTAACGGACTACAAAACATATAGAACGTGCGCCTACACAAGGTTCAGGATAACTTGTGAATGGACGGGGGTGTAGGCCTGGTCACGTGGCCTCACGCGCGAGGCGACATGCGCGCGGGCCGTCACCAGCTGTTGGTGAAGTTATAAACGAGATATTTATCAATCAAGAATATTCCATGGTTGGTATCATGATTGAGTTTTATAATTTCAATGTAATATTGCGTGTAAAATTTAAACTCCAGTTGGATTATAACCTTTTCCACCAATTAAAAACAATCATTACACTAGCGGTATGGTTCTTAAATATGGGCAATGAGTGAAAATGTAAATTAAATTAAAACCCATTGGCAAAAAGATTCTATGACACATATATGGGCCAATAAAAGAAGGAGTACAGTGGAGAATAAGGGAAAATATAGGGTTAAGAGAACTGTTTCAGGAGACAGTAACAATACCTGAAGGAAAGTTAAAAAGGTTGAGATGGGCAGGAAATGCGAGCACGAGTGGGAGAGGTGGACGCCTTGTTTAATGTGGTGTTAGAAGGAAGACCAGGAAAGAGAAGACTTTTAGGACGGCTGAGACCAAGGGATACGAGGACGCTCGGAATAGACGAAGATAAAAATGCGAGACAGGAGAGAATAGAGGCGAATTGTTGGGAAGATCAAAAACTTTTACGACGACTATCCAAAGAAGAAGTAATTAAGAACAATAATCCTCAACACCTTGGATTTTCTTTTTTGGTTAAAAGGCCATAACTACTACGAGACTTTTCTTGCAGCGATTAGCTCTACACAAGAGTTGTACATGGGTGCTGTGAAACATATTGACGAACGCTAATGCTAACTACTAGAGATGGGTACTGGTGTAGAGTGCAGCGATTAGATCTACACGAGAGTTGTGCTACACGTGCCGGTGCTGTGAACACATCATTGAACACGACCTGTCTATATTTCTGCTACCAGGCTAATGCCGTTATAACCTGACTACTACGAGACTAATAATGGGTACTGGTGTAGAGTGCAGCGATTAGCTCTACACAAGAGTTGTCCAACACGTGCCGGTGCTGTGAACACATCATTGAACACGACCTGTCTATATTTCTGCTACCAGGCTAATGCCGTTATAACCTGACTACTACGAGACTAATAATGGGTACTGGTGTGGAGTGCAGCGATTAGCTCTACACAAGAGTTGTCCAACACGTGCCGGTGCTGTGAACACATCATTGAACACGACCTGTCTATATTTCTGCTACCAGGCTAATGCCGTTATAACCTGACTACTACGAGACTAATAATGGGTACTGGTGTGGAGTGCAGCGATTAGCTCTACACAAGAGTTGTCCAACACGTGCCGGTGCTGTGAACACATCATTGAACACGACCTGTCTATATTTCTGCTACCAGGCTAATGCCGTTATAACCTGACTACTACGAGACTAATAATGGGTACTGGTGTGGAGTGCAGCGATTAGCTCTACACAAGAGTTGTCCAACACGTGCCGGTGCTGTGAACACATCATTGAACACGACCTGTCTATAGTTCTGCTACCAGGCTAATGCCGTTATAACCTGACTACTACGAGACTAATAATGGGTACTGGTGTGGAGTGCAGCGATTAGCTCTACACAAGAGTTGTCCAACACGTGCCGGTGCTGTGAACACATCATTGAACACGACCTGTCTATATTTCTGCTACCAGGCTAATGCCGTTATAACCTGACTACTACGAGACTAATAATGGGTACTGGTGTAGAGTGCAGCGATTAGATCTACACAAGAGTTGTCCAACACGTGCCGGTGCTGTGAACACATCATTGAACACGACCTGTCTATATTTCTGCTACCAGGCTAATGCCGTTATAACCTGACTACTACGAGACTAATAATGGGTACTGGTGTGGAGTGCAGCGATTAGCTCTACACAAGAGTTGTGCTACACGTGCCGGTGCTGTGAACACATCATTGAACACGACCTGTCTATAGTTCTGCTACCAGGCTAATGCCGTTATAACCTGACTACTACGAGACTAATAATGGGTACTGGTGTAGAGTGCAGCGATTAGCTCTACACAAGAGTTGTCCAACACGTGCCGGTGCTGTGACAACATCATTGAACACGACCTGTCTATATTTCTGCTACCAGGCTAATGCCGTTATAACCTGACTACTACGAGACTAATAATGGGTACTGGTGTGGAGTGCAGCGATTAGCTCTACACAAGAGTTGTCCAACACGTGCCGGTGCTGTGAACACATCATTGAACACGACCTGTCTATATTTCTGCTACCAGGCTAATGCCGTTATAACCTGACTACTACGAGACTAATAATGGGTACTGGTGTGGAGTGCAGCGATTAGCTCTACACAAGAGTTGTGCTACACGTGCCGGTGCTGTGAACACATCATTGAACACGACCTGTCTATAGTTCTGCTACCAGGCTAATGCCGTTATAACCTGACTACTACGAGACTAATAATGGGTACTGGTGTGGAGTGCAGCGATTAGCTCTACACAAGAGTTGTCCAACACGTGCCGGTGCTGTGAACACATCATTGAACACGACCTGTCTATATTTCTGCTACCAGGCTAATGCCGTTATAACCTGACTACTACGAGACTAATAATGGGTACTGGTGTAGAGTGCAGCGATTAGATCTACACGAGAGTTGTGCTACACGTGCCGGTGCTGTGAACACATCATTGAACACGACCTGTCTATAGTTCTGCTACCAGGCTAATGCCGTTATAACCTGACTACTACGAGACTAATAATGGGTACTGGTGTGGAGTGCAGCGATTAGCTCTACACAAGAGTTGTGCTACACGTGCCGGTGCTGTGAACACATCATTGAACACGACCTGTCTATATTTCTGCTACCAGGCTAATGCCGTTATAACCTGGGGAAACGGATTTTTGGCAACCGCCCAGCCCCCACCGAGGGTCGGAACCCTAATTAGCCCTCGACAGCGGCCTTTTGGCAACCTCAGTTTCATCCCAAAAATTCTCCCGTTTCTCTCTGAAAATCCCTGCCTTGTTATTTAATCCCACAATATATCACTCTTATCCCTTAAAGTCCCTCCCTCGCCCCGGAATGGCAGGCTATTCACGACTACGGGGAACCGGCATATGGGAACCGGCTATGAATGAGCCAAGTCCTTTGAACTAATACCATTATTTCACAATGGACGTTACAGGATGTATGGCTAGATGGAATTGGATTTTCCAAGTAGAATGTTTGAAAGACAATGATACAAAAGACAAGACAACACCAACAAATATAGGTCAATATGGTGAACTGTTAAAGTGTTACGATATTGTCAACAGAAATTGTTTATACAAAGTCCTAAATATTAATAAACTTCATGTTCATACAACTTCATTCATAAACTTCATATTCAAACTTATTTATATAGATTATAAATTGAAAGTTACAAGTCTTATCTGATTTCAAAGAAATATAAATCGTTAATTCTTTCCTCAAGAAGTTAAGTATGGGTTTAAAAATAAGACCAATACAATTCATAATATTGTACCTCTAAACATAGTTCAAACTTAACAACAGACAGTACTTAGACGGTTAGTAATCACACACTTGAAAGGAATTGGGTATCAGGCGTTGTGCTTTGTTATTCTTCGTCTGTCTTCGCCCGCCGCCTCCCCTCTCGCCCTTCTCTAGCGCGCTTTCTCCCTCACCCTCAACCCCGCCCGGCACGAACGAAATCCCGGAAATCCCCACCAGGGAGAACAGCGGTTGCCAAAAGTCCGCACCACGGGTTGTGACACTTTTATAGCCCTCTGCGATGACGAATGGGATAGGCGAGGTTGCCAAAAGTCCTACACCCTATAACCTGACTACTACGAGACTAATAATGGGTACTGGTGTAGAGTGCAGCGATTAGATCTACACGAAAGTTGTGCTACACGTGCCGGTGCTGTGAACACATCATTGAACACGACCTGTCTATAGTTCTGCTACCAGGCTAATGCCGTTATAACCTGACTACTACGAGACTAATAACGGCTCCTGTAATGGAGTGCAGGGTCAAGGTTTAGATGAGCATCTGAGTTATAAAATACCACTCAACAACTATGTCCTTATCACGAAATGTATTTTAATTTGTAAAATAGTGCACTGAAGTGTATTACCGT
Organism: Nephotettix cincticeps; assembly: GCA_023375725.1. NCBI lineage: Eukaryota > Metazoa > Arthropoda > Insecta > Hemiptera > Cicadellidae > Nephotettix > Nephotettix cincticeps. The sequence continues at coordinate 57,918,752 of CM041791.1, read as the reverse complement.
TTAACATGTTAAATTGTAACATTTTGTAATATGTAGGACACAATATTGATTAATTTGTAGCATAGTAAAATTAATAGTAATGTTAAAAATACATTAAATTTAATTATAAGGCGTTATTTAGTAAACCTATTAAAACAGTAGATCATGTATGACCTGAATTCAACCTTCTACTTTTTGGTGAGATATTTATTATGACAATAATATGACGTAAATGCTAAGAAACATGTTGCCAAAAATAATCCATTTTATATAGGCTTTTTTAATTTTTCAGTAGTTGGCAAATTGCATGGACGGTGCGCCACGTAATGTGGACGCCAGTCGGAGTAATATTACATTGTTGACTCAGCTGCATGAATGAACCAGTGATAACAGTTTGGCAATCACTGTCGGAACTGTTATCAGCGCAGATAGTTGTCGGAGAGTTATGTGTGAAGTAGGGCCTATGAACTGTACAACGTCCGGTTGAACTTTATCGATTGTTGTTCCATTCCTTCATATTTTAAGAAAAATAAAGGGAAAAAGAGAAAAGTACAAAAGTAAATGTAGAGATCTTTTTCACAGTATTTCAGTATTTTGTTTTCTTACAAATGTTGTACGCTATTTTTCAACTAAACTTATCCAACTACGCAAAAGTTTTATTTGGTTTTTCCTAATTTTCTTTGCCCTAAATGTTTCTCTTTTATTTATATGACGAGTTCAATAACTAAAATAGAAATCAATACCTCTAATCAATTCTCTACAGATTCCCCACAGATTGAAATATTTACTTCAATTAAAACCCTATTCCAAGTTCACAAACAATTTACTTCCAGACTCTTTATGAAATTCAAATAATTAACCTACTGTATATGTAAATAGGTGGATAAAACCTTTCCATATTTAAATTTTGATAGATTTTACTTTCTACCCTAATACGTAGTAAGTGATATGGAGAAAGTATTGTTTTCATCAAAATTTTCGAATTTGAGTTCAGAGTGGATCCGTTTTGGGGTCCCCTGAATCTAAAAAAGTGGGGTTTTCCGTGATCTGTCCGTCCGTGTGTCTGTCTGTTTCTCACTCTGTCTCTGTCTGTGTGTGTGTGTGTGTGTGTGTGTGTGTGTGTGTGTGTGTGTGTGTGTGTGTGTGTGTGTGTGTGTGTGTGTGTGTGTGTGTGTGTGTGTGTGTGTGTGTGTGTCTGGATGTGTACAGAGCCACTGCCTACCCCGTTGGTCCGAGTTAGATAAATTGAATATATTTATATATTCACCGTATCTCCAGGCGTTTTTCATTTTTTTGAATTTTAAGATTTTTAATTTTTTAAGGGTTTGGGGGGTAGTTCAACCCCCCAAACCCCTAAACAAAATCCAAATTTCTCAAAAATGGCTTTAAAAACTTTTGATTAATTTGATATTTTATAGTGCACAGCCTACTTAATAATATGACACCACCCGCATGTCTGTAAAAATGCCGGTTCAAAAGTTATGGGCTTTTAAATGTCAGATAAATCAATTTTTAAATTTTCAGCGAAAGCAATAATATTAAAATACAAATTAACTATCACCATTGAGACCAGCTTAAAAAAAACTAAAAAAATTAGTATGTGGAACCATTCGTCTACGACTAACGGTTCCAAAGAAAAGTTAAATTTACTCTCCATGAAAAACGCAGTTCGTTGCCTGAGAGTGTCCAATGTTATTGTTATGGAGGAAATTAAAAATCCATTAATGCCTTATTTTTCGACCGTTTTCCATGAAACTTGGTGTGAAGCATAAGGTCAAATCACCCAAAAACTCAAAACGCTTGGTATTACCAGGGGTGGCGGAGGTTCCCCCCACAAAATATATGAAATGAATAAATGATCTATTTCCTCTTTCTAAACATATTTACATAACAAAAATTAAATAACATCTTTACTTTATATCATAACATAACAGCATAACATAACGTCTAACATTTAATTTTAATTAATTGAACTAAAACATACAATCTTTGAGGAAAAAAGGGTCCCAAAGGCAACGCCAGATTAGGGATTCCATCATAAATTAATATAATTTACTTGTCAGAATTGTGCGGTGGCTAACAAAATCATTAACTACAAAAGGGTCATCATAAAAATAATAAATACTTTTCTTGGCATAATCAAATTCCAATTGAAAACAAAAACAAAACTTATCCTTCATGGGTTTCATAAAAGAACATAATGATAATAATTACCCATAATAATGGGTTTCATAAAAGTAAAAACATATTTTTAGAAACAAAATAACTATTTGTACGAGACTTTCTGTACGAGATCGGATAAGCATGTACACTCGAGGTTGGTCCACCCGCATCCTCCAATACTTACAATATATCGTACAGTTGATATAACAATTAATATAACTTTCTTTTCAGAAATTGGATGATTATTTAATTTATGAAACAATAAATTATTAAATGATATTTAAATAAACTTTGAAGAATATAATTGTTCCATTACAGATTAAAAAAAATTATTCAGGGAAGAAAGTATGTGTCAGTCCAATGACACCGTTTATTTAATCATGGTACAAACCTTTATTATTGACATAAAAATGTTTATTTACTTAAAATAATAGACCTACTTATTTATTAATTGAAATACACGTATCTGTATCAATGTCCATTATCCATTGATTGAGTCACATTGACAAGTTGAGCCAGGTCGAGCAAGTTGCAAGTTGTCAGCGACACACCTTCCTCGCTGCCCAATGAATGGACTCCCCTCCCCTCCCCCACCCACCATGTAGCTCTAGCCCTCGTTGCCGCGCGCCGTCACCTCCGCCTCAGTACCTCTGTGCGCTCCGTCCCATCGCGTTGCAGTTCCGGCCCTCACTCACCCATGTACGAGATCGGATAAGCATGTACACTCGAGGTTGGTCCACCCGCATCCTCCAATATTTACAATATATCGTACAGTTGAGTTGAATTTGTAAAACGTACCTGATTTCAACGAGCAGTTAAAAAAATCTATTGTCAAATTATAATCTACAAGTTAAATTTGTAAAACGTAATTTTATAATTAAAACTGTTATTCTTAGCATATATATTGAAATTTATTTATGACTATATTGTTTTAAGTTAAAAAAATCTATTGTGAAATTATAATCTACAAGTTAAATTTGTAAAACCTTATTGTCGTGGATTAAAGGATAATTGTTTGTCGGGATATACACAAAAGGCAAAGTAAACAAAAACAGTTTTATTACAATTTATAGCACGTTTTATTAGAAGTTCTTTACAGAATTCATTTAAAGTTGGAAGAGTAGGCCTAAATACGCTGGTTATTACATATCGTATAGCCGTCAAGGTATAATATATAGAATAAATATATACTTATAATATACACACTTACAAGCTCTGGCTTAGTGAATATAAGTTTAATATATCAACTAATCTGCTGCGTAGACTGTTAACTCTTCATGCGACTCATCTCCGCCTCAGTCAATGTTCACTGAGAGCGCCGCTGATGTATGCTGATATATGTATGTCTGCACAAGTGACAAAGCATTAGTCTATCCTGCAGCACTAGCTTCTTACTCCCCATAGATCGCCTCTCCGTCTTAGTCAATCCTTACTGACAACGGGCAGATTTATGCATGTCTGCACGGTTCACAAGTTAGAAAGCATTAGTCTAACCTGCTGCACTAACTGCCTACATCTAATGCGTCGCCTCCCCGTCTTAGTCAGCCCTCGATGAGAGCGACGCTGATGTGTGTATGTCTTAAAGGCACACTAGTTAGAAAGCATTAGTCTAACCTGCTGCACTAACTGCCTACATCTAATGCGTCGCCTCCCCGTCTTAGTCAGCCCTCGATGAGAGCGACGCTGATGTGTGTATGTCTTAATGGCACACTAGTTAGAAAGCATTAGTCTAACCTGCTGCACTAACTGCCTACATCTAATGCGTCGCCTCCCCGTCTTAGTCAGCCCTCGATGAGAGCGACGCTGATGTGTGTATGTCTTAATGGCACACTAGTTAGAAAGCATTAGTCTAACCTGCTGCACTAACTGCCTACATCTAATGCGTCGCCTCTCCGTCTTAGTCAGCCCTCGATGAGAGCGACGCTGATGTGTGTATGTCTTAATGGCACACTAGTTAGAAAGCATTAGTCTAACCTGCTGCACTAACTGCCTACATCTAATGCGTCGCCTCCCCGTCTTAGTCAGCCCTCGATGAGAGCGACGCTGATGTGTGTATGTCTTAATGGCACACTAGTTAGAAAGCATTAGTCTAACCTGCTGCACTAACTGCCTACATCTAATGCGTCGCCTCCCCGTCTTAGTCAGCCCTCGATGAGAGCGACGCTGATGTGTGTATGTCTTAATGGCACACTAGTTAGAAAGCATTAGTCTAACCTGCTGCACTAACTGCCTACATCTAATGCGTCGCCTCTCCGTCTCAGTCAGCCCTCAATGAAAGCGTCATTCTCGAGACCCTTGACCCGTCAGATGCTTCATTCCTTAATACAAACTCGTCAATCCTATCTCGTCGATGATCACATTCACAATCTCGTCATGTATAGACTATGTGTAAGTATTGTGATTCCTTTATTTTTGGTTTTTTAGAAAGTATCTCTCATCTTTAGCTACCTTCATTAATATACAGAGTGAGTTTCATGTCCAGGCATACCTGAATATAATTTAAACTGCCTGAGCCATCAATATGATACCTTAACGTTTAATAATATAGCACCTTTTGCAAAAATGGGGTTAAGGTGGTAACTAAATATTTTTTAAAGTAAACCCCTATCTTGTGACCTCTCATCTTCAAGGAAATAAAAGAAGAAATCAAATGTATAGATATCTCTATCTCGGTGCCCCCAACACAAATTACATGCCATTTCAATAGAATTTGTTTTAAAAAATTCTCATCTTTTCAAACAACGTAGAAATGGTTTATTTGACAGAACAAAGATTACAAATCTACAATAGGCATTGGTTCGGACACCACATAAAACTGTGGATCCCTTATATATGCCATTGACTGTTGGACTATTAATTAATAGTCCTATCTAAGTAACTTGTCAGCCTTAGTCAGTAACAAAGCTACAAGTTTGCGCCACAATCATATTTCGCTCATTCGTATTTGGCTTAAAATACATACCTACTTGGGTAGTTTGCTATTCTAGTAATTAACTGACTAACATTAATCAACAGTTATTTATTATTGTAATTATTTTATTGTTGCAATATTATTGTTAGCCTCAGTTTTATATAAGTACGTCAGTATTTAAAAAATGTCTCCCAAGAAGGTGGATAGGCCGGAGGGGCGCTTTGGAATGGCCAGCACGGTCTCCTGACATTAATTCTCTTGAATACTTCTTTTGGACATAAAAGAATAAAATAATTAGTTAAGCTGCTTTTTTTAACTACATATTTTACATTTTTTTAAGGATTTATGCTCACAAACTGGCATTAAACCTTAACTTATTTAACTTTAACTATTAACTTTGGGCTGCTCTCAACCAAAATAATTGGTTGGAGAGTGGTCTGGCTTAAACACACTTAACACTTTATTTGTTGTGTGTTGTGTTTGTATTTGTGTATTTGTTTGTGTTTGTCTGTGATACATTTTTTTATAAAGGCAGACCGCTCTAGAACAAACTAACTCAGGCGAGTTCAGCCCAAAAAATAGAATTTCAAAAAAAATTGACACCTCGCTGAGTGGTATATCTTTTTTAGAAATAAACATCATGCATTGTCATACAAACCAAATAAATACTTACTGAAAATTATATATTATTATAAATTAATCAATTCCCAGAGATTAATACACATCCAAATGACGATCACATATGCTCTCTCTGCATTCATCTGACGGTAAAACTAACAGAAGCCAGAAACAAGTGAACGACCTTAACATTATTGTTGGCCGATAGTATATTGCATAACAATTATGCAAATCCACTTATGCAAGGCGGGCGCCGCCAGAATGTTCGGTTTATCAGGTGTCAAACTGCTCGGAGTGTTATCTTCTTTATCATACAGTCCTTCATTCTGCATGTTTATTTATTCTTGACATGTCTATTAAACTTAGCATGTAACCGTTTTAATGCTTAGGGATTGTTACTGTATTTGTTACTGCTCTTTGTTGCATTTGTTTAGTATGCCTGTAGAATGTTCTTAGCACTTGTATTTTCAGCAGCTATTATTGCTATTGCATTATTAGCAGCTATTATTATTATTGTATGTATATTATTCTTGGTATACTTTTCTGTACCATTGTCTGTAAATATGACGAATACCGTTGATAATAAATAAAACATATCGATCATAGTGAATCATCAACGATATAAACAACATCCAATAGTTACTGGTTACAATGTATCTGTGTGCATTTTCAACGACTGTGACTTTTTCTATAGTTTTGATTTGGCACTACCCAATTCTAGTATCATTGATATTAATATTCCACAGACTTTATTAAACATAGATCTAAATGATCCCATTTTTATCTCCCATAGATTATATCACTATAATCGATACTAATACCTGGAAATAATATTTTTTTACATATTAAACACATAGGAAGACGTTTTGTTCTGTTTGTGATCGTCTCTAACATTTGTGTTGCGTTTTGTCATGCAGACTACTTAAAAAAACAGCACAGTTTCGACTGTACTATGTGGTTGGAATATTTACTGAAAAAATACACTCTGAAAACATAGACAGCTTTTAACATTAAAATATGGAGTTTTCTGTGCCACCCTTGGTATCTTGTAAAATACATATCTGACAGTAAACCTAAAATAAGGAACATCTCCTGTAGAGGTTTAAGAATATTTTTTGCACCTTTTTTTTGTTAATGGCTACAATTTACCAATATGGTGGCCAAGGTTATTTTTTACGAATGATTCTATATTATGTGATGGTTTCGAATAGTAAAACGATTGTTTTATTTTTTTAATACCTGGGGTAATTTGACATACCCAACCGTTTACGAGCTAAAGAGAGATTAAGTAAGCAAAGGAACTTGATTCTTTTCTTAACTATAAGTTGTACTGTAAACCAAGTTAACGTAGGATCTAGACTTTTGGTGAACTTTTCCCATCGGTTAACGAGAAACTTTATTATAAAATATAATGCTGGAAGGCCTACACCAATACAGAAAATAAAACAGTTGTATTCATAAATTGCTAATTCATTAAGAATAGAAACTTTTATGTTTTAACAATGGTATGGTGATTACTAGTTAATAGCAGCTGATTTTAGTCATCAGCTTAAAAATAAAATATAAATGATTTTACTAGGTCTTCCTATATTATATCCTATACTGTATCATTTATTGTTTAACTATATGTGGTTCATATCAGTAAGACATATCAAAAATTACCCAGAATAAAAGTTTTAGAATTAGACTAATGCCTACTTTCCGAAAACATAATAAAATACAGGGTATTACATAAAAAAAATTAAGTTGATCCCCATACTTTAAATAGGCGAATATAGGTTTAAAACAAATCGTAACTATACACATTTCCAAAACAAAGTAATGTTTCTCATTTAAGGTGTAGGCCTACTGTCGGATGCATAGGTTTCAATACATCAATGGTGACCATTGGAAACCATGAATATGAATATGGGATAATCCGCGATTAAGTTGCCCACCACATTGGAAACCATGAATATGAATATGGGATAATCCGCGATTAAGCTGCCCACCACATTGGAAACCATGAATATGAATATGGGATAATCCGCGATTAAGTTGCCCACCACATTGGAAACCATGAATATGAATATGGGATAATCCGCGATTAAGTTGCCCACCACATTGGAAACCATGAATATGAATATGGGATAATCCGCGATTAAGCTGCCCACCACATTGGAAACCATGAATATGAATATGGGATAATCCGCGATTAAGTTGCCCACCACATTGGAAACCATGAATATGAATATGGGATAATCCGCGATTAAGCTGCCCACCACATTGGAAACCATGAATATGAATATGGGATAATCCGCGATTAAGTTGCCCACCACATTGGAAACCATGAATATGAATATGGGATAATCCGCGATTAAGTTGCCCACCACATTGGAAACCATGAATATGAATATGGGATAATCCGCGATTAAGCTGCCCACCACATTGGAAACCATGAATATGAATATGGGATAATCCGCGATTAAGTTGCCCACCACATTGGAAACCATGAATATGAATAGGGGATAATCCGCGATTAAGTTGCCCACCACATTGGAAACCATGAATATGAATATGGGATAATCCGCGATTAAGTTGCCCACCACATTGGAAACCATGAATATGAATATGGGATAATCCGCGATTAAGTTGCCCACCACATTGGAAACCATGAATATGAATATGGGATAATCCGCGATTAAGTTGCCCACCACATTGGAAACCATGAATATGAATATGGGATAATCCGCGATTAAGTTGCCCACCACATTGGAAACCATGAATATGAATATGGGATAATCCGCGATTAAGTTGCCCACCACATTGGAACATTTCGGCAATTTACAATATTTTAATTTCATATATTTAAACATTTACAAAATAAGGGAGCATTCCCTAATAAATATAAAATTTACTGTCTAATGTTCAGTTTAAAAATCCAAATGGTTGTACAGTTAAAAAAACACCTTGTAAATAAATAACTTAGTTAATGGATAAAGCTCTGTAAGAGACTGTTTAAAAAAAATATTATTTGACCTGAGAGCGGGAATTTAAGGCTCACTGGATTCAAAAAGAGGTTTTTGGAAAAAGTTAAACGTTTTAAAAATCTTTAAATTTCTAGTAAAAGAGTGAGTAAAAGACATTTTCAGAGTTATATTTGAAACAATAAATTTGATATTTCATTAATCTATAATTTGATGTAATCTAATTTTAATAAGCATGTAACAATACGATAGTTTTAAATGTATGTATTTTTATAGTTAACACGTTAGTCCATTTCAGTTACCTAAATAGTAAGCCCCAGCCAACCTGACGTTCGTATGTAACTGAAAAGGGGTGTTGCCTTTTAGCAGATACAGTAATAGAAAGACTAGACAAATGAAAATTAGAATTCCACGATAACTAATTATGAGAAAAACGTATAAGAAACAACAATTAAATATTTAGTATAAACGTTTAGTTTTAGCGTTTTGTAGAAAGTATTACATGTGTTGGAATTGCAACTTCAAGATCTTATCTGCATACCACGTGTTATTTTTTGAAGGTATAATCAAATACTTGTAGTAGGCCTACTCATTGATGGATTATTTTTTTATCTGTAATTCAATACAGCATTACTATTTAAGGTTACGAATAAAATTTTTAATCTCCAAAACGTTATTTTCGGCTCTTGTTGTGAAATCTAAATTACTATTACATAACTCTATCCGTTGGTTGTATGCAGAGGCGCCGATAGCGCTCAGACAGCGCGGGGCCTGCTCACACACACGCGCAGACACACACACAGACACACACACGCGTCTCGACAACTTTCCTCATCACCTGTCCATGTCAGAGCGGACAAGCTGGGCTAATCACTGATCATGTTCTCTGGAAAATTCGCTGTTTCAATTTTTTGCATCAGCTTGCCGAGGTCGCTGGTTCCAACTTACAGGAATAGTAATTTGTATTTATCTTCATTACCGTGAATATCCGACCCATCCCTCTGATGGTAAACCGTTAGTAAATAATTCACTAGTAGCCTATATACATTTTTAATACTATATTAAATTAAAATATTTACAATACTTATCGTGGTAACAAAGTTGATATAAAGCTTTTTAAAGGGGATTTCCATAAAATCTTTCTATGATCTAACCCTTAAAATAACTGTATAAATATAATATTTCTCAGAGGGAAGTTTTGTGACTATATTTTATGATTTAAAATCAAATGTTTATTATTATTGGTACGAAGTTCGCCGGGTCAGCTAGTCTGTCCATAAAAATGAGAATTATTTGCCTATTCTCCATAAGATTAACATGGGAAAGAGTGTGCAGGTTTAATGCTGAGAGGAACACTGAAAGTAGGCATTTCTACCATAAACAATTTTTATTTTTAACATTTATACCAATTTTCATCAACATCTGTCCATAAATAAAGGGGTTTGCCTATTCTCTATATGATTAACATGGGAAAAGAGTATGCAGGTTTGCTGCCATGATAAACACATATGATGATGATAACTATGATTTTTAAACATAAACGGGTGGTGGGTATCAACAACATGAAGGTAAATACCAAGTTTAATCCAAAAGAATTGATTGATATGGGAAATATTAATTTTTCCTTATCTTCCTTAAGATTAACATTGGAGCCCCAAAATACAACGTACTGTGTTTAGATTTTTTAATATCTCGGTAACCGTTAGAGATAGAGAAAACCCTTAAGAAACTTAAATTTAATTAATTTAAGAAACTTAATAACAGTTTTTAACTAACTTCTTCAAGAACACTTGTACATTTATTATATTGAAATTATTTAATTTAAACATATGTGATGTAAATATTGTTTATATTAGATTATCATTTTGAATTAACTTGAAAATGGCCTTTAAAGGTTGAAACATGTCGTTAAAATAAAATAATGTTTGTCAAGGATACTCGGTTAATTATTTTAACTTTACTTAATATAACAGTAATCCTTAAAAGTGAACTATATAGATCATATACATATATATATAAGGGCTTGAAAATGGCATAAATGCCGAAACTTGTTGCCATTAAAGTTTAAAAAAAGGGTACTAATTGTTTTATTATTTATTATATTACTAAAAGTAGCCCTACATTGTGAATTGTTAAATAATTTATATATATATATATATATATATATATATATATTAATGACTATTGTTTTTGATCTCTGGGCAACTAAAGAAGAAAAAATAACTCGGTCCCGGGCTTAAGTCCCACCAAGAGACCTACGGTAATAGCTTCTTCCCTATGGGAAATTCGCTAAAACTCGTTGAACACTATTTTACATAGTTTTAAAACTATAAAATCTTCTGACCTAAACCTCTTGCGTCAGCTCAACTCCCACTCACATTCCAATTGGCGTTAACGTTTCATTGTCTAGCTTTGACTGAAATGTTAAAGCAATAAAATACTCACCACTGCTTCCTTAACCACTTGCAACATCTTGATGAATGACATAATAAACAAGTTAACGTTAATCCTCGGTTAGTGTATAATATAGTATATTTAAACACAGTATATTTAAATCCCTGACAGTAACTGGCATTAAATGACAGTATATTTAAATCCCTCAAGAGAATTTAACTAAGTTACCAGCAATTTATTACTCCCAGTGTCTTACAATTGTTTTTTTCTAACCGATTATCATATTATAATTTAGGTTTAAACGGAGAGAGTTTGAAAATTAAATACGTGCTAAATTACAAGATAAATTATTTATTTAAGTCAAATTTGAAATTTTTATGGACACATTACAACTGTAGTTGTAATGTAGTGGGAAGGGTTGCCAACTGTAGTGGTAGGGTTGCCAACTGTAGCTGTACTGTAGTGGGAGGACTTGCCAACTGGAATGGTGGGGTTGCCAACTGTAGCTGTACTGTAGTGGGAGGGGTTGCCAACTGGAATGGCGAGGTTGTCAATTGTAGCTGTACTGTAGTGGGAGGAGTTGCCATCTGTAGTGGCGGGGTTGCCAACTGTAGTGGTAGGGTTGCCAACTGTAGTTGTACTGTAGTGGGAGGGGTTGCCAACTGCAGCTGTACTGTTGTGGGAGGGGTTGTCAATTGTAGTTGTACTGTAGTGGGAGGGGTTGCCAACTGTAGTTGTACTGTAGTGGGAGGGGTTGCCAACTGGAATGGTGGTGTTGCCAACTGTAGCTGTACTGTAGTGGCAGGGTTTCTAACTGTAGTTGTACTGTAGTGGGAGGGGTTGCCAACTGGAATGGTGGTGTTGCCAACTGTAGCTGTACTGTAGTGGCAGGGTTTCTAACTGTAGCTGTACTGTAGTGGGAGGGGTTGCCAACTAGGTCCGCAGGTTCCATAACCATAACCATAAACGCTGATGCCCCAGTAGCTATAAGAGGTATTAGCACACAATGCTTCTTGCACCTATCGTGGGGCGTGGACACCACTTCACTGTCGCGTGAACGGCACTCAGACGGCACAACGGCTCAGGTCAATACTTCGTTGCAATTCATTCATTATTAAATACCTTTTAGTGACGTAAACAGACTAATGTTACATTAATGACTTAAGTAGGAGGGGGGATTCGTGGGAAATGGGGAATAAGAAGCAATGGCAATTACACCCGGCATTCATTAATATAATGTAGATTATTTTATTTTCTACTTATAAAACAAATACTGTAGATTTAAAAAAAAAATAAAAAAGCTATCTCTAACTGCAAGGGACAGATTGGTTTCTCATTCCCCCCACAACTGTGTCGTATTTCAGCATACTTAAGTGATTAATACCGTTAAAAATGAAAAGGACGCATTACAAACATGTTCTTAATATGTCTTATTAATATCTCAATTAATTTTCGACTTCATCAATTTCAAATTATTAAAAATTAAGGTAAAAAATAGAAGGCCAAAAGCTTTTGATAGCTTTTTAATGTTTAAAAGGAAATCATTTGAAAAAAGTGTACAAACAATGAAAATAAAACATAAGACACGGATTTTAACATATAACATGATATTTAATTCAAAGTGCTGGAATGTACAGTAAACGATCCCCCAGCCTAGGTCACGGCACGTACATGCACCTCTGACAGGGTTATATGTGGCTTTTATAGCTCCCACAAATGACCTTTTTACTGCCGAGTGATGGAGAGAATTATTTACAATCTACAAAATGCACACATGACCTGTGATCAGGAGGGCTGGTCTGAGGCTTTCCGGTCTCCTTCCCTCTCACCTCATATAGCAATAAGAACTAATTTTATAAGACTTGGAAAGTCAAGCCAAGAACTTGACGAACGACTGTCTGCATGTGGGTCAAAGGAACTCCAGGACATGAAATTAGCAATTATTGTTAACGATGCTGAATGACGTAGGAAAGTCACATCGAGTCCTTGAATAGCAAACACAAATTAGTATGTTATTCTCCTATATTGGAATTATATATTATCAATTTTAGTTAGTCCAACAGTAATGGATACATCTAAAATAAAGATGATATAAAATAAAAATTAAAAACTGTCGCATCTATTCAATAGACCTGCAATTAGAGCTGCGCGGAATGTGGTTCACATACTTGTGTTAGACGGCAGCAAATCTTCATATTCTCAGCGACCGAATCGGACATTATACTAATTTATTTTGGGCTTATCTGCTTTACAGACAGTAATTGTGATATTGTGATTCTAATTAGACCCGTTTCTACATGTTCTCCAATGTTTATTACTTGAAAACTTTCACAGTAATTTGGTTTTAACCTTCGACGGAATTCCTCGAAACATTACTCTTGAAATAGAGGATATTGTAATTTTGGTCCGTATAGCAGTTACAATATGTATAATAATAAAATACCCTGCTCAATAACATGATCAACAGAAAAATTAGAAGACTATTCTCTCAGAGATGTTGAAAATAAATACCCCCGTCGCAGCAGACCTGCGTACTCAGCGAATTTCCAAATCAATAATATAATATCCAATACTATAATACGAGCAAGGTTTGTATATATATATATATACGGATCTCGAAAACGGCACTAAGGAATTTCTTTAAATTTTGGAAATAACTAATTTCCGAGTAGAAAATAAGTTCTAGATAGGTCTAATGTCCAGAAAAATTCGTGTTTTCTTGTAATATTAAGTTTAAAATCTAAAAATTTAACATTACGCTTATGGAGAATCAAATGTAAACAATACAGACCAAAACATCTGTTTATAACCGTTTGACAGTTCTTGATCGAAGACGGCGGGGAACAATATGTGAATAGAGGTTTTTCATAAATATTTATTTTATGTATGTAATAAATGTAAAATTATCAGGTTATTAAAGAATTTGTAAAAACTTAAGGGTAACATAACTGTGCGAAATAAAAGCAGAAAAAAGTATTTCCAAAATCTTCCGTGTTTTGATAGAAAACGTATTCGTTGTATTGCTTGAAGCCACTGTAACAAACCAATTAATTTGGTAATTAATTAATAATTATTTCTCTTTTGCTTTTCAATCCTCTTTCCCTTTTGTTACAAAATCAGTTGATCACAGGCTAATAATAACTGTATGGATAATTAAACAGTAAATGATCGGCTAAAACAATTGAAGTTGGCTAAAACACGTTAAACGGCGTCGCTCATTTGACTGATGCCGTAGCCGAGTGGTAGCGTGTCGGCCTCAAGAACTGTAGGTCGCGATTTCCATCCCCACCAGGTGCGATACTTTTGGTTCAGTGCTATATTAATTATGGTGTATTAAATCGGTTTTATTTAACCACATACATGTTTTCATTGAGTAATAAATGTGTTTTAATTTTTCTAATTCATTTTTATAATACATGTCTTATTCTATACGAGCAAAGCTCGGTCACCAGGTACTAATAATAATATATGACAAGTTTTATAAAAATCTGTCCATAAACATGAGAATTATTTGCCTATTCTCCATAAGATTAACATGGGAAAGAGTGTGCAGGTTAGCTGCTGTGAGGAACACTAAAGTAGTCATTTCTACCATAAATAATTTTTATCTCAAAATTTATACCAACTTTCATCAATATCTGTCCATAAATAAAGGAGTTTGCCTATTCCTTAAATGATTATTATGGGAAAAGAGTATGCAGGTTTGCTGCCATGACAAACATATAAACTATGATTTTTAAGCATAAACGGATAGACCTCAACCACATGAAGCTAATTACCAAGTTTTATCCAAAAATATTGATTAATATGGGAAATAATAATTTTTCCTTATCCTCCATAAGATTAACATTGGAGCCCCACAATACAACGTACTGTGTTTAGATTTTTTAATATCTCGGTAACCATTGGAGATAGAGAAAAACTTTAAGGAACTAAATCGTGTAGTTTTTAAGCTGATTCCTATGGTGAAAGATAAAATTAGAAATATTTAAAAAATACGTGTGAAATACGCAAATTACCCCATTTTGGGGTACAAAACCCCCGAAACTACCTGCACCCATTGACCGATATGTCTGGTTTACGAACTCGTCCGAGCATTTGTAGGAATATACGTCTCTACCAAATTTGGTCTCAATCGGACCATTTTTACGAGAGTTATCGTGTTCACAGAGATACCTACGCCTAATAGCTTCTTCCCTATGGGGAATTCGCTAATAACATGGTCCCGGGCTTAAATCTTACCATGAGACCTACGCCTAATAGCTTCTTCCCTATGGGGAATTCGCTAATAACATGGTCCCGGGCTTAAATCTTACCATGAGACCTACGCCTAATAGCTTCTTCCCTGTGGGAAATTCGCTAAAAGGTGTCCAAACGAATAATAAGTTACCAACAGTATGACGAACTTTGTAATTGGTATATAGAATAGTTTGCAATGAGGAGTTGGTGGAATGAGGTGTTAGCCGGCGGCGACACGGAGCGGTCAAAGCCAAGGTCGGCGACGGCGAGGAGGCGCAACAAGACCGCGACTCGCGACTCCACTTGGGTGGCTCGCTCAGTTCCCACGGTAGCTACTCGCCGACACTTACACGCGGGTAATGTGACGTGTATTGTTACCGGTCCATTGGTGATTTTCTTAACGAAACATGTTAACCGAAAAGTTTTAAGTAAGAATTTTCATAACGAGAGACATCTCTTTATATCGAATAAGAACGACAACAACAACGTGCAATAACAACACGTTCGGTCGTAGTCAGTTACAACATGAGCGATCTACATTCTATATGTTTGCATTGTGTGTTTTTACAATGAATATTCTGAATAGATCCATAATTGTTTGCAAACGTTTAGAATTCTGATAAATTTTACAGAATTTAGATGACGGATAGTGTCTACGTACATTTGAACCTGCAAGATGGCAATAGCTCATCTCGTTGAAGCTGAATCATCCTCACTTTATTCTCTACTTTATTCATAAACCACTGTATTCAAAATTGCAAGTAAAGGTAGTAACCAAAGATCGTGAGGTGTATCCGAATACAGTCTGAGCATTTTCAAAAACCTACAATATTTTTCCAGTGGCTTTTTTATTAGGTAATTTTAGCCGAAGTTCACATGAGATAGTAAGAGTGGTTAGTAAAAATTACTTAAATGAGATTACGAGGGTTTAGTAATAAATAAAACCTGTATTTTAAATAAACTATTTGGTGATAAAAATTTATAATTCTGATGTAATAGGTAAAGGAAGGGAGTACAATGAATGGTGAGAATCAGGAGGCGATAGACATGTTGGCAGAAGGCCGGCATACGAGGCAGAACAAAGGGGGTGGAAATAGACTCGCCTTTCGAGGTGACCTTTCGATCACAGGTGCTACTCGATGGGTCCAGAGTCTGCTGCATCTGTTACTAAACTAGGAAACGTGCAATAGCAGCCGACGATTGTGATGAGATTTATACTTCATAACAAAACGTGCGTGCTATAACTATTTTGACCCTTGACACATAGCTCATTCATTTCCTCATCAGAAACTCTCTGAAGCATAGATTTAATGTAAAACTATCTAGGATAGTGTAGGGTACAATAATTAGGCAATTGTGTTAATTGCCGCCAGAGGAAGCGCTTTAAGTACGAGTTTCGCCCATCACTTCATCAGAATGATAATACCCCGTTGGAAAAAAATTATACGATTGAGAGATGAAATCATTAATTATCTGTAGAAATTGAGGAAATGACGGAGCTTCTAAACCAATCACGATCGAAGAAGTCTCAGTCTATGAAGAAAAAGGCATTGAACCTGGATCTACAATCCTGAGAAAGATGTTTTATCTCTAGATCTGTTAAAAATCAAAGTTATAAAACTTTAAAATTAATAAAGTAAGATATTTGTTAAACAATTTCATTGGCCTTATTTATTTATGAATTTGTAAATAATTTACTTCAGTTATAAAGTCAGCCTTGGAACTAACAGCTGCGATGCTAAATGTTAATTGAACGGGAGTAGATGTGAATGGTAGGGCGGGTCGTGATGACAGACATGTGGCATTGCGCCTACATTGTACATCGGTGGATCAGAGGGATCTGAAGTGTCGGCAATGTTCTGGCGTGAACGGTAGAACGGTAGAACGAGTCGTGATGACAGACACGAGCACCTGTGCCGCACAACTCACAATGTTGGATATTGAAGGACAATATAGAAGGATTTTGGTTTTAACCTTCTTTAATCTTCTTTCACTATAGTCTTGACTTATTTCCTTTTAGGATCCCTTTACGACCTCACAAAGATTTAACTGTAGCCACGCTTTAGAGAATTAATTGTGTCGCACTAAAGATATATTGTTTGAAATCGTAAAGGTTAAGGCTTGTCTAATGTTCTGGCCAATGCTCAGTGCAGAGTTTTTTTGGAAGCACTAGTGCCTCTGACGTGTCCTCTCGACAACTTATGTAGGCGCAACCAAGGTAAGCCGTTGGACATGCTTTCCAGAGGTTGAGGATGCAAATTATAAATGTGTCATAAACAAGAATCGAACCCGGTCCCATTTATGTTAAATTATAAGGCCTTCAAAGTTTGTTATTTGAAGCCGGTAGCCCCGAAAGACTAGCGGGTTCGGACACCTAGGAGCATCGGTCCACCCAAATACCCAAATACCCAATAGGAACTCTGTTCCGCCCCTTTGTGTAATGTAATGTAATGTAAGGCCTTCAAAGTGTAAAATCAATATCACATTAGGTCAGATTAAGGAACATTGGAGGCCAGAATGAAGAGCGTAAGTTATTAGTAACCTAGACTATGATAATACCTCCACAGTTAAAACTGGGAGTGATAGTCTGGGTTTTGAATGCATAGTACAGCTGCATTGCGAAGCTACAGTGACAAAACTCCTTTAAAAAACTACATCCAATGATGAAAATTGAAATGAAGTTAGCGTGACTGCCTCTGAAACCAAGACAGCTGGCATATGGCTCAAATTATAACATTTCTGGCAGGTGATTTTCATCAGAATTACTCCTCTCAAACCGTATAGACTAAGACATGTTTTACCTTATACTCCCCAAGCATCTGAGGCGTAATGAGTAATAGGTTGCGTGTAAGTATGTATATTTCTAACCCCTCGGCACAAACAATACATCTTTGATAACAATTTTAGACGTTGATAAGCAACGTATCAGCTGGACGCCGCACATCTTTAGTCCACAACGTGCCACCATGTTATGTTACTCGACCATACTAGCACGATCGAAGACAATGAGAACTGAGGTTCAACTTCACTGCCAGCTGCGATGATGCTCCATCAGGACCTGCTGTAGCGGGACTCGGGGCACTCGAGGTCACGTCACATTGAACATGACATTAAACAGATTGACATTGACTACAACTGACGTTGAAACTATATCACTATATAACGACCCAATAATACATAATAACGTAGTCTTCGCGGTCTATTATGAATGAGATAATAATCTCATCTGAGTCACTTTATCTCAGTTTCGCCCGTACAGAATGGCACTATATATGATCATGATTATCTTCTCTGCCGACGTCAGCAGTCTTTGTCCAACACCTTATTAAGATTATGGCTAAGAAGAATATAAGAATTGGCAATCATTATTAAGCTACGTTAGTTGTAACCTCATTATTGTATACGGCGTTGATATATTTATTATGTTTATTTATTTTAATACAAATTATTTTAAATTTTAAGATTATATTTATATGTCCATTTTATACTGTATTTATAAAACTAGGAAGAGCCTCAAATATTCTCAAACCTGGATGGACGAACTCAGAAGAATTAATTAATTATATGGAGTTTTTTACCAAATTTCATCACATTAATTCAAATTATAAGAAAGAATAATTTTTACCTGTTCTTTACAAGATTAACGTTGGGGTTCCAAATACAACGTTGGCCCCCTACCGTGTTTACCAATTTCTATATCTGAGCAACCGTTTGACAAAGAGGAAAGATAAAAGATAAAGAACTCATAAATTGTTTATTATTTGGGCTGATCCCAATAGTGCTATGATACAAGGACAAACACACACACACACACACACACACACACACACACACACTCTTGACGGAAATATTGTTGGATTAATACGTGTCCATTTTCTATTTATCCTTAGTTTTTATTTATTTTATTTACTTAAGCTTTTAATAATACTATTTTACACAAAATCAAAAAATCATACCTATTAGTACAATAGATCACTGTAATAAGATCACTGTATATAAGTAGGAAAAAATTAATACTCAAAATGGCCACGGTGATTATCGGGGGCGACTCCCACGCTAAGAAAGGTAATTGTAGGTAGCAACTCTATACTGTTGAGTAGCGATGTAGTAGCGTACAACACAATGCTGGCACCGTCCGAACTGATGCATTAGGGCCAATCACATGCCTCGTTATTTAGAATTAAAGTGCAATAAATACCAGCGGTGTGTGTGGGCGCGGGCGATCTATCACCTGCGAGGCGGGACGCTATCTGTCGGTGATAGATGTAAACTTGCTCTTTATTTAGCCTCCGAGTGTTTCTATGACGTTCCTGTTATAATCAAAACTTCATCTTAACATTTCTACCGTTCATACGGATATGGGCTTCACCTAATTTGAAACATTAAAGTTAAAAATATCATCCGCTACCTCATGACAATTTTGTCAGTTGCTCCCTATTTTATACGTTATCAGCAACATACTCTATGTATAGGATACTCAACAAGAATTGCTATAATTTTAACAGTAGAGTTTTTAGGTTTTTAGGTATACAGTAATAAATACTTGTATTTGAATATTTTCAAAATATTGTTTTATAATATAAATTGTAACTTTTAATATTCGTTCCTAACGATTTTATGTTATATAGACGAGACCAAACTATGGAACAAAGTTACTTCCAGGTCAGAATGGCGAAGCATTTGTTGATGTATGCCTGCCTACGTTATCCTGCATGTAGGTATTACGCCGGTTTACGAAATTGGGGATACATATTCCTGATGTTATTTAAACTGTAGAATAAGACAATCGGCGGGTTAAATATATAAAAATCGAGCTTCAGAACGCCTGGATAGCATACTTACCTCAAGGGCTATCTTAGTCCACGAGTAACTTTATTCTTCAACTTATGCCAGGGGTTAGTAAGAAACATGGGAAATTCTCTATTTTAAATTGTAGTGCGCGTGACTCTGAGTAGCTTCAGCGCAGCAGACGACACGTGACAAAGTCACACTGCGCAGCTACATCGCAGCAGACGACACATGACAAAGTCGCACTGCGCAGCTACAGCGCAGCAGACGACACATACAAATTCACACTGCGCAGCTACAGCGCAGCAGACGACACATGACAAAGTCGCACTGCGCAGCTACAGCGCAGCAGACGACACATGACAAAGTTGCACTGCGCAGCTACAGCGCAGCAGACGACGCATATAAATTCACACTGCATAGCTACAGCGCAGCAGACGACACATTACAAAGTCGCACTGCGCAGCTACAGCGCAGCAGACTACACATACAAATTCACACTCCGTAGCTACAGCGCAGCAGACGACACATAACAAAGTCGCACTGCGCAGCTACAGCGCAGCAGACGACACATGACAAAGTCGCACTACGTAGCTACAGCGCAGCAGACGACACGTGCCAAAGTCGTACTACGTAGCTACAGCGCAGAAGACGACACGTGACAAAGTCGCACTGCGCAGCTACAACGCAGCGGACGACGCATATAAATTCACACTGCGTAGCTACAGCGCAGCAGACGACACATGACAAAGTCGCACTACGTAGCTACAGCGCAGCAGACGACACGTGACAAAGTCGCACTACGTAGCTACAGCACAGCAGACGACACGTGACAAAGTCGCACTACGTAGCTAAAGCGCAGCAGACGACACGTGCCAACGTCGCACTACGCAGCTACAGCGCAGCAGACGAGCCATGACAAAGTCGCACTACGTAGCTACAGCGCAGCAGACGACCCGTGCCAAGGTCGCTCTACGCAGCTACAGCGCAGCAGACGAGCCATGACAAAGTCGCACTACGTAGCTACAGCGCAGCAGACGACACGTGACAAAGTCGCACTACGTAGCTACAACGCAGCAGACGACACATGACAAAGTCCCACTACGTAGCTACAGCGCAGGAGACGACTTATGACAAAGTCCCACTACGTAGCTACAGCGCAGCAGACGACACGTGCCAAAGTCGTTTGCAATTTCGGCCACAACCCTCTTCGAAACGGAACTTTCTATCCTCTTGGGCATATATTAGATATTCAAATAACGATTGTGTAAAAATTATAAACGCAAAGCTTTTAACCTTTAGTTTCTTAAAAACATAAGTGTGTCATTTGTTAATAGTGATATAGCACTGTGTATTTCGTCTCTAAGACAAATAAACGGTACCAGTGGACTGACAAAAATACTTTCTCCCTCAAGTAAATTTAAAAAAGACAATCTGTAATAAAACTAGCATATTCTACAAAGTTATTCTAAATATCATTTAATAATTTATTGTTCAAATTGTATGGGGGAAATCCCTCCCCCACCGGTATTACCAAGCCTTTTTTGAGCTGGTTTTGTTCGGTGATTTGGCCTTACACTTCATACCAAGTTTCATGGAAAACGATTGGAAAGTAAGGAAGAAATTGATTTTTTTTATATTCTCCATAAGAATAACATTGGGCGCTTTCAGACAACGTACTGCGTTTATCGTGGACAGTAAATTTAACTTTTCTCTGGAACCGTTAGTCGCAGACAAATAATTCAAAATACTAATTTGTTTAGTTTTTTAAGCTGGTTTCAATGGTGCCAGTCAAGTTATATACTTTACTTTTATTGTTTTCGCTGAAAATTTAAAAATTTGATTTTTTTGACATTTAAAAGCCCATAACTTTTGAACCGTCATTTTTACAGACATGCGGGTGGTGTCAAATTATTTAGTACTCTGTGCACTATAAACTATCAAATTTTAATCAAAATCGTTAGAGCCGTTTTTGAGAAAATTGGATTTTTACGTTTTTTAAGGGTTTTTAGGGGTGAACTACCCTTAAAAATAAAAAATTCAAAAAAATGAAAAAACGCCTGGAGATACGGTGACTATATATATACATGCCAAATTTCATCTAAATCGGACCAACGGGGTAGGCTGTGGCACTGTACACATCCAGACACACACACAGACAGACACACACACGGACGGACAGACATCACGTCAAAACCCACTTTTTTGGATTCAGGGGACCCCAAAACGGATATATCCACCCTCAACTCAAATTCGAAAATTTTGACGAAAACAATACTTTCTCCATATACTATGTATAAGGGGAGAAAGTAAAAGTAAGAAAAAAGTCTTTTGATCGGAAGTTCAGCAAATTTTTCGATGAGTTGGTTTAAAAAATGGCCGTGGTCTTTAAAATAAAAAATTATCCAGGGGGTATTTTTCTGGAGGATACTGTTCCAGATTTAGAGTCAATTGTTATAATTAATTTTCAACCGTTGCTACGCTACAACCTGGCTGTACTCGTATTAGGTTACTTTTCCATTAGGCCAGGACCGTCGAAACGTAAAAGTGATAAAGGTGTCAATATGGTGGGAACTATGTCGGGGGAACTTTTATGCTACCCCAACGAAATGAACTTAACAATAGACGGTTTTTATCGAAATTCCCATGGGGAAGAAGCTATTACTGTTGGTCTCATGGTAAGACTTAAGCCCGGGACCATGTTATTTTTGTCTTTAGATGGCCAGAGGCCAAAAACAATGGTGTGTGTGTGTGTGTGTGTGTGTGAAATTTAGTAGAAACGTGTATTCCTACATTTGCTTGGACGAGTTCCTAATCCATACATATCGATCAATCTGAACGGGTAGTTTGGGGTTTTGTTTACCTCCAAAGCAGGGTTTTTGCGTTTTTCCATGTCATTTTTACAAATTTCAAATTTTATCATTAGAATCAGCTCAAAAAACTGCACAATATAGTTCCAAGTTACTTTTTATAATCAGCTTAAAAACTATATAATTAAGTTCCTTTAAGTTTTGCTCTATCTCCAACGGTTACTGATATATTAAAAAATCTTAACACAGTACATTGTATTTTGGGGCTCCAATGCTAATCTTATCGAGGATAAGGAAAAATTAATATTTCCCTTATTAACCAATAGTTTTGTAAGAATCTTTGTATTTAGCTTCATGTGGTTAGGATCCATTCAATTATGCTAAAAAAATCATAGTTTATGTGCTCCTCACAGCAGCAAACCTTCATATTCTTCCCCATGTTAATCATATGGAGAATAGGCAAATTCCTTTATTTATGTTCATATAATGATAAAACTTGGTATATGGTCAAAATAAAAATAGTTTACAGTAAAAATGCCTACTTTCAGTGTTTCTTAAAGCGGCCTGCATACTCTTTCCAATGTCAATGTTATGGAGGATAGGAAAATACTCTGATTTATCAACAGGTATTAATTGATCGGTCTTGTCATATACTTGTGCTATTATTACTGAGGTGGAAATTCGCTGAATACGCAGGTTTGCTGCGACGGGGATAGTTTATTTACTTGAGAGTTTCATAATAAGTCTAATATTATTATAGCGACTTAGTAATGCCTTGAGAAGGTCATGGTTTGATTGGCAACAATGGTGGGTGGAGTGGGCGGGCCTCATCGCCACCGGTGTTTATGGACATCCTTCTGTTGCATGGATCTATATATATAATAAACGGTATCAATGGACTGGCAAACACTTTCTCCCTTAAGGAAATTTAAAAAAAGACAATCTGTAATAAAACTAATACTCTTCAAAGTTTATCTAAATATCATTTAATAATTTATTGTTTCAAAAATAATCATCCAATTTCTGAAAATAACAAAAAATAAACAAAGTTAAATTAGTTGTTAGAATTTTATGGGGGGGCCCCGCCAACCTTGGTAATACCAAGCTTTTTGATTTGTTTTTTGTGTTTTGACTTTACACTTCATACCAAGTTCGATTGAAAACGGTTGGGAAATAAGTAATAAATTGATTTTTAAATATCCTCCATAAAAATAACATTGGGCTCTCAGGCAATGTACTGGGTTTATCATGGACAGTAAACTTAACTTTTCTCTAGAACAGTTAGTCGTAGACAAATGGTTCAAAATACTAATTTTTTTAAGCTGGTTTAAATGGTGATAGTCAAGTTATACTCTAATGTTATTATTTTTGCTGAAAATAAAAAAATTGACTTTTCTGACATTTAAAAGCCCATAACATTTGAACCGTAATTTTTACAGACATGCGGGTGGTGTCATATTATTTGCACTGTGTACTATAAACTATCAAATTTTAATGAAAATAGTTAGAACCATTTTTGAGAAATTTTGATTTTTCGCATTTTTTAGGGTTTTAATGGGTTAACTACCTTAAAAATAAAAATTCAAAAAATGAATAAAACCTGGGGTACGGTGAATATATACATATATGCCAAATTTCATCTAAATCGGACCAACGGGGTAGACTGTAGCTCTGTACACATCTAGACACAGACACACACACACACACACAGACAGATACATGGACGGACAGACATCACGTCGAAACCCACTTTTTTGGATTCAGGGGACCCCAAAACGGATATATCCACTCTGAATTTGAAAATTTTGATGAAAACAATACTTTCTCCATATATGTACTATGTTTAAGGGGAGAAAGTAAAAGTGGATGTATGTATGCACGAGTCCTTTGTGCGTTGCCAAACTACTCATCTGTTTGCTATCAAATTTTAGGAAGTTGCTCTATATATGTGTCCGGGATGGTTTCATCGAGGAGTTTCAATTTTAGATGTCTAAAATGTGGCGTTTTAGATGTCTAATGTTAACCTCATGGGGAGTAAGTTTGTTTAAAAATTCTCTACAACCAAAACAGTTGATTTCTTAAGCTACAGCTGTTTGGATTACTTACCATTAGCAATATGATTTAATATCCAATGCCATCTAAATCATTCATTAATTTAAAACTATTAAGTAAATATGTGCTGTACAAAATGAACACATTTATTCACTACGTAAATAGTTTACGGTTTTTGGGAATTATGTATTTATATTTTTTGTCTGATAAAAGTCGCGTGTTATATGTTGGCCAAATAAAAAATTATTACAATGTTTATATATATTACGTTTATTATAATAATCAGCTGTACTATAGTAAAAGTCGTATTGCTGTTAGGGTTTGCTTCGGTTTAGGTTGGATTAGAAAATTGTATATGAATCCACAAAGATTTATTTGTTTTGTGGGAATGTTAGCCGTAATGCTATTCGATTTCAGAACATAACCAATTCAAAAGTTGTATTTACTGTAGGGCGTTACGAAGTTCGCCGGTCAACTAGTCTCTATATATATAAGTGAATGTATGTATTTATGTCCTTTATGTGTTGCCAAACTACTCATTCGATCGCCATGAAGTTTTAGAAAGTTGCTCTATATGTGTCCGGGAAGGTTTTTGTGAAAAATTTTTTTAAAAACTTGATTAGTTTCAATTTTATGGCGTTTAAAATTTCTAATATTAACCTTATGGAAAGTTTGTTTACAAATCTTCGACAATAAAAACATTTGATTTCTTAAACTATAGCTGTTTGATTACTTTCAATTGGCAATATGCTTTACTATCCAGTGCCATCTGAATCATCTATTAATGTAAAACTATGAAGTAAATAAATACTGTACAAAATGAACAGCTTTATTCCCCACATTAATAGTTTACGGTTTTTGGGGTTTACGTATTTATATTTTTATTTTCTGTCTGATTAAAAGTCACGTGTTTATATTTTGGAAAATAAAAAATAAGTACAGTGTTTATACATATTACCTTTATTATAATAATCAGCTGTTTTATATCTTTACTATAAAAGCCGTATTACAGTTAGGATTGGTTTCGGTTTAGGTTGAAGTAGAAAATTGTGTTTCAATCCACTCAGATTTATTTTTTTTGTATAAATGTTATTAAAATGTCTTATCGTTTCAGTATTGTTATTCACTATGCCACGACCCAGAATATATTATCTTTCACAACGAAGCGGTATTGCTACTCGACTTCAGAACTTCTTAATGTTAACATGTATTTACTGTCAGGCGTTACGAAGTTCGCCGAGTCAGCTAGTAATCTATAATAATGTATGTATGCCCTTTATGCGTTGCCAAACTTCTCGTCCGATACCCATTAAAATATAGAAAGTCGCTCCATACGTGTCCGGGATGGTTCTAATGGAAAAAAATTCCTAAAATTCCATAAGTTTCCATTTCATGGTATTTTAACTTTCCAATGTCAACCTTATGGGGAATATGTTTGTTTACAAATTGTTATACAATCAAAACATTTGATTTCTAAAGCTACAGCTGTTGGTTTACTTTCTATTAGAAACGTGATTTGCTATTCAATGCTTTTTGTATCAATCGTCAATTTAAAACTATAAAGTAAATAAATACTGTACAAAATGAACAGTTTTATTTGCCACGTTGATACTTTACAGTTGTGGGGGTTTATGCACCTTTTTTATTTTGTGTCTAATTAAATGACATATGTTAATAAATACCAATAGTTATTGATTGATTTATTTTTGTTATCTATCTAAATATATAAAACAAAGTCGTGTTAGTTACATCATTTGAAACTCCAGAACGGCTGGGCCAATTTTAATGATCTATGATTTTATTAGATTCGTCTCTGCTCTGAGTAGGCCTTAGGCATATTCAGTTTTGTATTTAACCTTAGGGCTGAGCCCCACTAGCCTGTAAAGTGTGTAGACTAAGTTTATAGGAAAGAAGTGATGCATTTTGATCACATACTTATGTCAATAATGTGAATTTTTTATTAATAGCTGATTTTGTGTTACTTTATTTTCACCACTGTTGAGTGGTTATTGTGAGCTAACGTCATTGTGCGTCATTTTCAGCGAATTTGTTGGAAATATTTTTCGAAAACCCCATAAGTTTCAATTTTATGGCGTATTAAATTTATAATGTTAACTTTATGGGGACTACGTTTGTTTACAAATTTTCTATAATCAATACATTTGATTTCTTAAGCTACAGCTGTTAGTTTACTTTCCATTAGGAATATGATTTACTATCCAATGCCATCTGAATCATACATTAATGTGAAACTATATAATAAATATGTGCTGTACAAAATGAACAGCCTTATTCGCCACATTAATAATTTACGGTTTTTGGGGATTATGGATTTATATAAATTTTATTATTTTCTGTCTAATTAAAAGTCACGCGTTTATATGTTGGCCAAATACAAAATAATTAATTACAATGTTTATGCATATTACGTTTATTATACTGTAATAATCAGCTGTTGTATATTTTCTTATAAAAGCCGTATTACAGTTAGGATTGGTTTGTGTTTAGGTTGGATTAGAAAATTGTGAATCAATCCTCTCTGATTTATTAGTTTTGTGGGAATTTATTAATGTAATATGTCTTATCGTTTCAGTATTTTTATTCACCATGTCGCGACCCAGATTATCTAGACAACGAAGCCGTTGTCTACCCGTAATGCTATTCGATTTCAGAACTTGGTCACTCTTAGAGTTAACATGCAATTACTGTTAGGTTTGGTTTGAGATATATTAGAAAAATGTGAATCCATCCACTTAGATTTATTGTTTTTGTGGGAATTTTCTTAACATGTCTTATCACATCAGTATTGTTTTAGCGAATTTCCCATAGGGAAGAAGCTATTACCGTAGGTATCATGGTAAGACTTAAGCCCGGGACCATGTTATTTTTAGCGAATTTCCAATGTTAATCATATGGAGAATTGGCAAATATTTCTCATGTTTATGGACAGATTTTTATAAAACTTGTCATATATTATTATTATATTATTGATTTGGAAATTCGCTGAGTACGCAGGTCTGCTGCGACGGGGGTATTTAACTATACTGCGACCCAGAATATCTAATCTTTCACACGAAGCCATAATACTATTTGATTTCGGAACATGGCCAATCTTAAAGTTAATACGTATTAACTGTTGTTCGTTACGAAGTTCGCTAGGTCAGCAAGTATTGTATAAATCTTGATTTATACATTCAGTATAAATAACATACACTTAAATACATATTAAAACTAAAAACGTTTACTGTAGTTATAGATTATAGTATTTCAAAAAATGGCAACTGATATATCGTCGCAATCATAGCAATGTCCTAGCTGGAACTAGTCTTGCCTCGTTTGTCTCTAAGATATATTAATTATTGACCAATGGCAACTAATGTTCACCTGTAGCATTATATTAATTATACCTAGTCAATAAACGCCTTCGAGGCTGGACGTTAATACCCAATCCCACTTCTCCAACTATGTTCTTTACTACGCCACCTCTTGTTATTGATTTCTCCTGCTGTGCAATGGCATTATTTATACAGTATAATTAAATCAACCCGAATTCTTTTGAAACTCTTCGTATTATTCGATTAGATACTTTCCTTCTAAAGGCGGTCATTTTAAATTTTATTACAAAATAACAAACAATTATAAATATTAAAGTATAATATGATTATCCAATCTTCGTTATTGAACACGCAAACTTCAGTAGTCACTGACACAGTTTACAATATTCACTATCACTGCCACCATCCAATTATCTTGCTGTCACTGCACAGTGTTCAACTGGTTCGTGAACAGCAGAGCCCAGTGTATTCGGTTGCATTGTTGCGGCGCGGCGGCGGCACTTCTCGCGTGCTGAATCTCAGCTGTTTCTGACGCCGCGGCGGATCCTTCAGGAGAACAAAGATTAAGCTTACGTACTCTATGCTGGGAAAGTTCCGTCCATCTTTTCTTATGGCAATTCCTATCCCGGGAATTGATAGTCGGAAATGCCGCAGCGCGGGAAACACCACAAAGGGGGGATGATGCAGCCCTATTGGCCAGTCCATCCACTACTTCATTACCATCCATCCCAAAGTGCCCTGGAACCCAACAAAAGGTTAATTCATTGTGTCTGCCTCCACAGCACACAAACTTAAAACAGTCCCACACAACCCTAGAGTTAAACTCAACCGAGTCCAGAGCTCTAAGTGCCGCCTCACTGCCAGAGATAGGCCTTCATGACCATGACTGGGACGGTGGAGACGTCCTGTAATCCAGCTACTTGGAGGTCACGAATTGAGGATAGTTGTGAGAGATGGTTGGTGGATGTAGTGTTGTCTTGTGTGGATTAACGTCCGCACTATTGAATACTACATTAATCCACAAATACCATCCTTATAATTAGACCAATTCGTAATTCAGAGGCCGTGGTTCGGATTCCACGTTAAACTGTAGGTCCATTAGTTGCCATCGGCTGTTGGGCTATTAATTAACAGTCCTGTCTAAGGAACATGTCAGCCTTAGTTAGTAACAAGACTACAAGATCGCGCCACAATCATCCTACATTCATTCCTCATTCATACTTGGCTTAAAATACCTACCTGGGTAGGTCGCCATTTCAGTTAAAAGTATAAGTATAAGTATAGCTTCAAAATGTCTCTAGCACATTCCAAAATGGCAGTGATCTCAATTAATCCAATTAATTCATCATAACGTTTAGTAATCAATAATATAGAAATATATCCATTGAAATATATGATTTAGATATATTTGGCTATATTAACAGAAGGTAATACATACCGCAGCATGCGAGAAAATAAAGATCTCGGTTTAATGGTAATAGTATTTTACCATTAGTAGAAGTATTATAATTAATGAGAACACCGAAAGAAGAAGATAATTTATTTTATCCTTCACATTACAGAGATGATCACGCGAACACAATAACTGTCTAGTCACATATAAACGTTGATAGGCTATATCGCAGGAGGCCTGCGAAGACCAGCTCGTAGTCCCGCTGGTCATCATGCTCATCTCCTCGGTGCTGGCGGACAGTCTGCTCAGGTTATACAGTGGTCACGTGATGTTGCAGGTAGGGGCGAGACGAGCCACACCGTGGTCCCGCTGGTCATCATGCTCATCTCCTCGGTGCTGGCGGACAGTCTGCTCAGGTTATACAGTGGTCACGTGATGTTGCAGGTAGGGGTGAGACGAGCCACACCGTGGTCCCGCTGGTCATCATGCTCATCTCCTCGGTGCTGGCGGACAGTCTGCTCAGGTTATACAGTGGTCACGTGATGTTGCAGGTAGGGGTGAGACGAGCCACACCGTGGTCCCGCTGGTCATCATGCTCGCCTCCTCGGTGCTGTCGGACAGTCTGCTCAGGTTATACAGTGGTCACGTGATGTTGCAGGTAGGGGTGAGACGAGCCACACCGTGGTCCCGCTGGTCATCATGCTCATCTCCTCGGTGCTGGCGGACAGTCTGCTCAGGTTATACAGTGGTCACGTGATGTTGCAGGTAGGGGTGAGACGAGCAACACCGTGGTCCCGCTGGTCATCATGCTCGCCTCCTCGGTGCTGTCGGACAGTCTGCTCAGGTTATACAGTGGTCACGTGATGTTGCAGGTAGGGGTGAGACGAGCAACACCGTGGTCCCGCTGGTCATCATGCTCATCTCCTCGGTGCTGGCGGACAGTCTGCTCAGGTTATACAGTGGTCACGTGATGTTGCAGGTAGGGGTGAGACGAGCCACACCGTGGTCCCGCTGGTCATCATGCTCGCCTCCTCGGTGCTGGCGGACAGTCTGCTCAGGTTATACAGTGGTCACGTGATGTTGCAGGTAGGGGTGAGACGAGCAACACCGTGGTCCCGCTGGTCATCATGCTCGCCTCCTCGGTGCTGGCGGACAGTCTGCTCAGGTTATACAGTGGTCACGTGATGTTGCAGGTAGGGGTGAGACGAGCAACACCGTGGTCCCGCTGGTCATCATGCTCATCTCCTCGGTGCTGTCGGACAGTCTGCTCAGGTTATACAGTGGTCACGTGATGTTGCAGGTAGGGGTGAGACGAGCAACACCGTGGTCCCGCTGGTCATCATGCTCATCTCCTCGGTGCTGGCGGACAGTCTGCTCAGGTTATACAGTGGTCACGTGATGTTGCAGGTAGGGGTGAGACGAGCAACACCGTGGTCCCGCTGGTCATCATGCTCGCCTCCTCGGTGCTGTCGGACAGTCTGCTCAGGTTATACAGTGGTCACGTGATGTTGCAGGTAGGGGTGAGAGGAGCAACACCGTGGTCCCGCTGGTCATCATGCTCATCTCCTCGGTGCTGGCGGACAGTCTGCTCAGGTTATACAGTGGTCACGTGATGTTGCAGGTAGGGGTGAGACGAGCAACACCGTGGTCCCGCTGGTCATCATGCTCATCTCCTCGGTGCTGGCGGACAGTCTGCTCAGGTTATACAGTGGTCACGTGATGTTGCAGGTAGGGGCGAGACGAGCAACACCGTGGTCCCGCTGGTCATCATGCTCGCCTCCTCGGTGCTGGCGGACAGTCTGCTCAGGTTATACAGTGGTCACGTGATGTTGCAGGTAGGGGTGAGACGAGCAACACCGTGGTCCCGCTGGTCATCATGCTCGCCTCCTCGGTGCTGGCGGACAGTCTGCTCAGGTTATACAGTGGTCACGTGATGTTGCAGGTAGGGGTGAGACGAGCAACACCGTGGTCCCGCTGGTCATCATGCTCGCCTCCTCGGTGCTGGCGGACAGTCTGCTCAGGTTATACAGTGGTCACGTGATGTTGCAGGTAGGGGCGAGACGAGCAACACCGTGGTCCCGCTGGTCATCATGCTCGCCTCCTCGGTGCTGGCGGACAGTCTGCTCAGGTTATACAGTGGTCACGTGATGTTGCAGGTAGGGGTGAGACGAGCAACACCGTGGTCCCGCTGGTCATCATGCTCGCCTCGGTGCTGGCGGACAGTCTGCTCAGGTTATACAGTGGTCACGTGATGTTGCAGGTAGGGGTGAGACGAGCAACACCGTGGTCCCGCTGGTCATCATGCTCGCCTCCTCGGTGCTGTCGGACAGTCTGCTCAGGTTATACAGTGGTCACGTGATGTTGCAGGTAGGGGTGAGACGAGCAACACCGTGGTCCCGCTGGTCATCATGCTCGCCTCCTCGGTGCTGGCGGACAGTCTGCTCAGGTTATACAGTGGTCACGTGATGTTGCAGGTAGGGGTGAGACGAGCAACACCGTGGTCCCGCTGGTCATCATGCTCGCCTCCTCGGTGCTGTCGGACAGTCTGCTCAGGTTATACAGTGGTCACGTGATGTTGCAGGTAGGGGTGAGACGAGCAACACCGTAGTCCCGCTGGTCATCATGCTCGCCTCCTCGGTGCTAGCGGACAGTCTGCTCAGGTTATACAGTGGTCACGTGATGTTGCAGGTAGGGTGCGAGCAACACCGTGGTCCCGCTGGTCATCATGCTCGCCTCCTCGGTGCTGGCGGACAGTCTGCTCAGGTTATACAGTGGTCACGTGATGATGTTGCAGGTAGGGGTGAGAGGAGCAACACCGTGGTCCCGCTGGTCATCATGCTCGCCTCCTCGGTGCTGTCGGACAGTCTGCTCAGGTTATACAGTGGTCACGTGATGTTGCAGGTAGGGGTGAGAGGAGCAACACCGTGGTCCCGCTGGTCATCATGCTCGCCTCCTCGGTGCTGTCGGACAGTCTGCTCAGGTTATACAGTGGTCACGTGATGTTGCAGGTAGGGGCGAGAGGAGCAACACCGTGGTCCCGCTGGTCATCATGCTCGCCTCCTCGGTGCTGGCGGACAGTCTGCTCAGGTTATACAGTGGTCACGTGATGTTGCAGGTAGGGGTGAGAGGAGCAACACCGTGGTCCCGCTGGTCATCATGCTCGCCTCCTCGGTGCTGTCGGACAGTCTGCTCAGGTTATACAGTGGTCACGTGATGTTGCAGGTAGGGGTGAGAGGAGCAACACCGTGGTCCCGCTGGTCATCATGCTCGCCTCCTCGGTGCTAGCTGACAGTCTGCTCAGGTTATACAGTGGTCACGTGATGTTGCAGGTAGGGGTGAGAGGAGCAACACCGTGGTCCCGCTGGTCATCATGCTCGCCTCCTCGGTGCTAGCTGACAGTCTGCTCTCCTGTAAGGGCAAGGCGTGCGGCCACCCTGTGTGGCAGAACCCGTGCGGGCTCCGCAACCGCATCCTCGCCCGCAAGCGATATCTGGAGAACAACGAGATCTCGCCGGACGGGCTGCGCCACCCGAGCACGCGGCCGCTGCGTCGGGTCCGCACCCAGCTGAGGATCGCCTACAACCACTTCCGCAGCGGCCACTTGCAGAGGGACATCGCCATCGTCTACTCGGGGGTTGGTGGATATTTCATTCCTATCCTACAAATGTTACCAGTCTTTGTTTAAACTATTCGCAAACATGAATCGGGGTAATTAATTGGCTACCACCATTTCTGCTTCATTCAAATTCCTTCTATCCAAAATTAAGAAAGGGCAATGATGAAATAGTGAAAGGTGATTATTGTTAAAAGCGTCAATTATTTGTAACCTTTTGTTAATGTTTTATCTTTCCACTTAAGAAAGTTGCTTTTTTTATTAAAATTACTACTTTTGGACAAAAAAGTTTTGATATGGTTTTGCAGTTTTTTTGCAAGTGATTTCATGGACTTGAAATCACAAATATAAGTTTTTGGAAAATAGATCAAGTCCTAAAAACTAGCGTTTTTGGTGTTTGTTATCTAAGGACTCTGCATATGTTGAAATATTTACGTTTCATTAGGGTTATAAAATAATAAAATAATTAATTAATAACATCAGTCTCTATTAATGATAGAATTAGAATGCTACATTAACCCTCCTTTTACATTTAATACCAATGACAATTTTTTATGAAATCTAAGCATGGTCATTCATTTTATCTATAAAAATATACCGATTAAGGCTACTTAAAAATTCTTGCAAGGACATGAGTGGTAGGCCTACAGTAGTCCTTGTAACGAGGCCCGCAGCCTCCGCGATCATGTCAATACTCAATAGCCGCCCACCGTCCACATCCGCCACACCGCACGCCATATCTGATCCGACTTCAATTTGCAAATGACTTCCTGCCCAGAATGTGTCACCGCTAATTTGTTGTCATTGTGGGGAGGAAAGTGACCAGCACGCATTACGAGTCTCCCATCCGCCAAAACAGGTTTTGCGCAGGTTCCCGGGACTCGGTCAAAGTGGTTCCTTATCAGCTGAGTGGATTATGCTTTTTATTTACCTTCATGGGGTGCTGCCAAATCTAATGTAAATTCATCGATGGAACATTGTCAAAATATTTCACAACCTTAATTTTTTATGAGTTCATGTTTATTTCATACTATAAATTGAGTTTATTATTAATTAATGAAAAGGCTAATTTGTTATTAAAATCTATCAAGAATTGCTGTAGATCCAAAAATATTGTAATTTTTATATTACAGTACTAAGCCCTAATCTTGATAACCACAGAACAATAAAACGCATAGAGCCTACTACACTAGTTACCCTTTGTTGTTATTAAACCTAGTGTGCTTGGATCGTCTTTAATAAAACCAGTAACTATGGCAATGTTGTAAAGAAGGATCCAGGTTTGCTCTGGTTTTCAAAGTTTGAGTCATTTCTCTTAATCAAAGTTAAAATCTTTTAGTGACTGGGATACTTTCAACCCTTCGCTTTAACGTTCATACCTGGGAAAGAGACAATCTTCGTTAGGTTTTATATAGGATGTACGTGATTCTTCAACGGACAACGGTTTTATGTATAGCTAATGCTAATGTTTGATAATGCCATTGGACTTTTCATTTCCAAAAATAATAGGTTTTCAGCATGGCATTCTGAAGCTCTTCGCCAATTGAAATGTTCTTCCGCTAATTGAGAATGAAAATTTGTATGTTTCAATAAAACACCACAACTCCACACATAACTTACCCCTTTATGTTTTACATTGTGGAGCTTTATTAAAACTCGAATTTACTGTAAAAAGTTCAGATATAAATCATTTAAAGCAAAGAATTAAGAGACAAAAATCGGTGATTGCTGGTGTTAGGCCTACACCAGATATTTTTCACAGTTTGGAAGGAAGTGAAATGTCGTTGGGATGGGTTGTGGTGCACATTTTTAACTTCCATAAACCTAAATAAAAATATAATTTACGCTCTTTAAATATATGTAACTCTCTTTTATTTAATTTATGTAGTTGTATAAATTGAAACTTTTAAAAGCGTGGCTTTTCTAGGCGTGGCGTGGTTTTTGGGACGTACGGTATATTCAATGTAAATCCTATTATAAAGTAAAAACTTAAACATATTGTACAAATAAATGTTAGTATAATTATTGACACTTTTGTGATGTTTTCTTTTTGTAAATATTTGAAGGTGAAGAACCTACTAAAGGAAGAGTTCGAGTACGACTGGCTGCCAGGCAATCAGCTGGCCTGGTACCGGGACTCCATTAAGTGTCTCGACAAGAAATCTAAGGTGAGTCACGATCAGTTGGTCATAAAGCCACATGAGAAATTTATGAACCGATGCTGTAGCACTAAAATGGATGTGTATCCGCAAGACAAATAAAAATCTAGAGTCAGAGTTAACCCTGAAGTCAGATTTTAGAATGGCTCACTATATTAAATAGCCTTGATATTAACTTTATTACTAAATAGTCGGGGGTTTTGTCCTGGCAGGTCTATACATTTAGCCACGTCAATTATTGTTAAGAACAACCAAATATATTAATTTTCCATTGAGACCAATTTGAATTTATTTTTAAGATCAGACTATTATCGGAATTGTGCATTGGTCAGAATCTGCGAATCCTTATATATAAAATTGAATGTATGTTTGTCTGTCTGTATGTATGTCCTTTATGCGTTGCCAAACTACTCATCCGACCGCCATGAAATTTTAGGAAGTTGCTCTATATGTGTCCGGGAAGGTTTAAGTGAAAAAATATTTTCAAAAACCCCATAAGTTTCCATTTTCTGGCGTTTTAAATTTCTAATGTTAACCTTATGGAGAGTAAGTTTGTTTACAAATTGTCTACAATGAAAACATTTGATTTCTTAGCTACAGCTGATTGGTTTACTTTCCATTAGCAATACCGTATGCTTTACTATCCAATGCCATCTGAATCATTAATTAATGTTAAACTATGAAGTAAATGTGTACTGTAAATGAACAGCTTTATTCACCACGTTAATAGTTTACGGTTTTGGGGGATTATGTATTTATATTTTTATTTTCTGTCTGATTAAAGTCACGTGTTTATATGATAATGTTTATATTATTACGTTTATTATAATAATCAGCTGTTGTATATCTTTCCTATAAAAGCCGTATTACAGTTAGGTTTCGTTTGGGTTTGGATTGGATTTGAAAATTGTGAATTAATCCACTCAGATTTATTTGTTTTATGGGAATGATATTAATATGTTTTATCGTTTCAGTATTGTTATTCACTATGCAGCGACCCAGAATATATAACCTTTCACAATGAAGCCGTATTGCTATTCGACTTCAGAACATGACCAATCTTAAAGTTAACATGTGTTTACTGTGAGGCTTTACGAAGTTCGCCGGGTCAGCTAGTAATTGTATATAAAATGTTTGTATTTACTTCCCAGTCGGAAATAGGTTAAATCGTGGATATGTCTAAAGGGAATGTTATCAGTTCATCTAAACAGCTGTTCTTATAACCAAAAAGTCAATGCAATAACTCTGGTTGTTTCTATTGAAACGAGATCGTTATAAATATTTTCCCTTACACAAATCTGCTAACACCCCCCCCGAGCCTAGACATCCATTCCAAAAGTCGTTAAAAAGTAGTCGTTAAATAGAAAAGGGTGTATCATTAATAGAATCCAATCCTACAGCATCTATCCTACAGTTTCTATGGTAATATTAATTCAAACTTGTTTTCACTTTGGCTGAATGAGACGAAGACATATGCAATTCTTCAATTCAATTCTGTCACTTTGGTGCTATCATAGGGGCGTCTTGGACATTAATATCCGGGGTAATGGGGTTTTTAATCTATTCAAAACACCATGACCCCTAAGATGACGTCACTCACTGCCACCAGGTGGAGGTGCTGCTGCCAAGCCTCCACGCCGCACTGCAGAACTTCTCAGCGACGTTCGAGGACCTGAGGCGGTTCGGTGGCGAGTCCCACCATGGAGAGCACCAGGAGATCTATTACACACGCAGCCACCTCCTGGCAGAGATCAGCCACGAGGTCAAGAAGGTTCGTATGGTATCTATATCTTGATAATCCAATGGAAACTGTTAAACATGATATGCTGAGGTATTTGTGCTTCAAGATTATTTTAAAATCAAAAATAGATTGATCGATCCCACGGTGCATTCGAAGCCGAGACGGGTCTACCTTATTGGTGTAGTAGGTTCTACGTCGTTAGTGGCAGAGCTTTAAAAAAACGTTTGACATGTTTTAAATATTTTGAGAGGAGTACAAAATACCATAACTTTACATCTTTGAAGACATGTATTTTAAGATTTAATAATGAAAGAAGATTTACAAAATTTCTGTTTTATACTATCCTACAAATGCCAGTGTTAGTGTATAGAGGGTATTGGAATTCCGAGTTATTTAAAAAAGAGACATAGGCTAGAATTAGTAATATTACTGATGAAAAGGATATACTGTATTTTTTATTTTTTTGCCAGTAAACAAAATGTTATATCTGCCATCAAAGATTATCGGCTTGAAATGTTAATATACTGTAGTTTGTGTTAGGAATATGCTCGAAGTGAAAGTGGTAAGCAGGTGATTGTAGGACTGATTGAAATGTGTGCAGCTGCTTTGTGAGGTGGAGACGGCCATCCTAAACGTCGGCCTGGAGCTGCCTCCCAGGCTGAGCGCGGAGGCCGGCAACAACATGATCTGGGACGTGCACCCTGACCACACCGGGGGCCTCATCCAGGACTGGGGCGTCCTCGCGGCCTATCAGACGTTCCTGGACGACTGGCTTAATATCGTGCGCCGTCTGGTGGGCAACAAGAGCAACGTCCCGTGCAAGCCCAAGCACAAGAAGAAGAAGAAAAAGAAGAAGAACAAGCCCGAGAGATAGGAGGGGCTGTCACGTCAATAGTTTCTTAGTTTTAGGTTGAGCAAAAGAACAGATAAGGAACTCTTAACAACAATTCCCTGTGTTTTCAAATGATTTTATTAACTTAACCATTACTCATTATTGGTCTCCGTCGTAGCTGACAAGATATCCGATCATAGCCTTCGGATCCTTTTCTTCCTCTGCTGGGAAGGTACATGGACGTAACATTTGGAGCTGCCAAATGTTTGATTCTTGGTTTCTTGCCAAACCAAAGTTCATGAGACGATTTATTGGCAACTGGCGACTTTCCCACACGGGTTATAACGTAGCCAACAGTAGTAACAAGTTCCGCCCAAATTGCTTCAGGAAATAAATGTAACTTGGGGATTTGCATACTTAAATGTTAGAGCCATTTTGACAATAGTTTTGTGTTCATGCTCCACATCACCATTTTGTTCAGGCTTGTATGGAGCCGTTAACCGTTGGTTTACTCCATATTCCTGGAGAATTCCACAAACTTCAGCATTGTCAAATTCACCACCATTGTCACTCAAAAATTACCTTACATTGTGACCGAGTGTACGAGCTTTAGCCAGCACTTCACGTAATGCCTCCTTAACATCTGGCTTTTGACGTGTGCCGAAACATTGTCCAGTGTATATCTTGTACAATGATCTTTGAAG
Source organism: Nephotettix cincticeps (assembly GCA_023375725.1). Taxonomy (NCBI): domain Eukaryota; kingdom Metazoa; phylum Arthropoda; class Insecta; order Hemiptera; family Cicadellidae; genus Nephotettix; species Nephotettix cincticeps. Next base: position 57,880,055 of record CM041791.1, on the reverse strand, counting down.
ACAATCAAGTAGCGATGACCGACCACTAAAAAAAGGTCAGAAGCGCCGCAGACATCACTGGACAATATCTCACCAGGAGCTGAGGGTCGTACTCCTGATCCAAATGGTAAACGATGTGCTTTCCCACGATGGGCTATGTGATCACAACTTAGTTGGTATTATATAAAGTTTGGTGGTTTTTGTTGTTAAGAGGGGTATTTTGATTTTACTCGAACTTATACTATAAATTGACAAGGCCATTAATGATAATGTATTATTTATTTGTTTACTTCGACTTTTAAATTGCACTACTAAAACAAATCTCTCAAAACCATCTCTATTTATCAAATGTGCGAATAAATGTTCCTCTTGTGTCCCAAAAACTATTTATCGAGTTCAAAGCTATGCATTTTTCATATCTGTTATGTTTTTATACGTCAAATATGAAATATTTATTGATATTTAAAGTTAAAATATTAAACTTTAAAATATATGTAAATGTTTTAAGATTATTTACATTGCTGTACACCTATATATAGGGCAAATGACTCAGTATCCTAGATCATACCTTACTTTACTGATTACTCAGATTATTTTAATGCGATAAACTAAAACTCATCAATCAACTATTTTGGTCGTTAATCAAAATCATGTATGAATTTTTCTTGTATTTTTTATTTCAGAATGAAGTGTAAATACTTAAAGTTACCCAGTTACCAAACTTGTTTAGCATTAATTAAAACTATAGGACATTCTGTATTACATTAAGGAATATTATTACCTTCAAATTTAAATGGGATTTTTACATCTTATGAAAATTATAAACTGTTTTCAAATAATATAGAAATTAACTCCAATTAAGTAACCAGTCTTTATCTGTTCTTTCGCTACAAGTGTTATGACTACCAAACACTGGTAGAAATGAACAGTATTGTTTTTTACGTTATTTATTATTCATAGAAATAAGAGGTTTTCATAGATACAGGGTACAATCCAATACGTTAAGTTTTACAGATAAGTTTAGGTGTAATATATTATAGTAGATTTGAGAATAGTTTTGAGTAATTTATTCCACTCAGTTAAAGCTTTATTTTGGTACATATGTTTTAGTTGTCTTAGCATCCCTGAAATCTATTTTAATGTTTATGTTAAAGCCTGTCAATGAGTTCTGTAAATGTTTATTTAAGCTGTCTTAAGCGGTGTTTTCGATCAAATCAAATTATAACAATGCAAGACTAATTAATATTTTGGATATTTGGTAACTCTTGGAAACTTGATGTAAATTAAGGTTAAACAACAGAGTATAAAGTTCTACATCTAATGATCATGAAAAAATTCTCAATAATTTAAAAACAAATGCTTGAGAAAAGTAGGTACAATAAAATGTTATAAAACAATCTTATGGAGGCTGTATTCAATGAATGGCAAACTTATATCTCCCTTTTTTTAAATATAAGCATGTTACCACATTCCAAATATAGGTTGAAAAATTCCAACTTTCTAAATTGAGAAAGTATTTTCATATAAAATTCAAAATTAATATCCAAAATAATTAAGGAAACTTTAGATCATGTTTTAGAAATAGTACAAATCTATGGAAATTACAAATGATTTATCTCAAAGGTGATATCAGATTATTTAATAGAACAAGAAATATTTCCTTTCAAGAAAGAGAGAAGAAAGAGATCCTTATGAAAGGGAAAGAATTTGCAGCCAGATAAATTCTGCTTTATGGAACATATGTAAATAAATTTGGATTTTAAACATGATGTGCATGTCTAAGACCAAACAGAGATTTTTTAGAGTCACAAGCATTTTTCGTTTTTCGTAAAAATTATATATTCAATGTTAGTTAGTGCGAAACATTCATCTCTATATAACCCTGCATTACAGTAGTGTGCTGTTTTAAGCTATTTACATAAACTATCACTCAAAGAATATCTTCGGTAGTGATAAATGAATACGGAACGTGGCAGCTTATACAAATAATTAGAGAAATAACAAATTTCTCAGATTAACACAAATTACAATATCAATACGTACTTCTAATATTGCAATTGAACAATGATATTAAACAGTATACAATTAAAGTAAGATTAGATCAAGCTTATTTAAGATTGAAGTTCCTATTTAATTTGTAGGTTAAGATATGTCTTTCTTAAGTTTTGTGTATTATTTATTGAGATGTATAGTGTAATGTTTTGTATAATTGTTAGCCAATGTTTTCGTTAGCTTGTTCTTGTTCATTAAACGTGTTGTACGACTTTGTATTCTTGCCTTTGCTGTCTCCGCAATGTTGACCGGTGGTGCTCCACGGGGGCTCCATAAACATAAACATTCACCATCAAGGCGTTATGCTAACAACTTCACCTTTACAACCTTCCTGTTATTTACAACTGTGCCACAACAACGAAAACGCATCCGTTATACCCAGCTGTAAATTGGCGGTGATTTTGTTTGCATACAGTTTGGCAGAAGTCGTAAATCACAACTGACTGGGCCTACGATAGTTGTGTTTTGTAAACCTAGGCGTATATAATGTTTAGTTTTTGATTAGTTGTTTGCATTATTTATCTATTTTTAAGGATTTAAACTTAGGGTATTTATGATAATAATTGTATTTACTTCCTTGTGGGAAATAGGTTAGATCATGGATATGTCAAAGGGAATGTTTTCAGTTCCTCTAAACAGCTGTTCTTATAACCAAACCATGACGTCACTAGCCATATTAAGTCTAACCAAATGACCTCACTGTTTCAAATTTTAGTCGCTCAAATTCTCAACACCCCCGGAGCTATCCATTTCAAAAAGTGTATATGCTCATAAAAGAAAATGAATAATAGAAAATATTATATTTACTCTGTCTCTTTGACTCTATCTAAGGCCTGAGACTTGCAATAATAAGTGAATCGACGTGAAGAAAAGAACTAAGTCAACATGTGATAGGTTGCAGTTCAACGGTTTCTGATGGAATATAATTACCTATGATGAGATTAATGTCTACTTGTATATATTGAATGTTGGGTCCTTTTACGAACTTAAACAAATGTTCAGCCTCTTGCTACGGTTGTTTTTCAAAATGGTTTTATAATAACCAAAATAATTATAGAAAACGTCATTAATTTATTCGCGTATTAATAAAATCTTCAAACTTGCAATACATATCGAGGAAAACAAACGTTTATAACAAAGACGGCGGGTCCTGGTTTGAAACCTTAATAATCCAAACAGTAAACATTCTCAGGTAACCCAAGTCGCGAGACGGCTGTTGTGATAGGACATGGTCGTGCGCATGCGTCGTGTTGTGGAGATGCGCGTGACCACGGCGTATGCGCAGACGCTTGGTCGTGCAAGGGCTTGTCCCCTCGCCCACTCCATGGCACAGAATCCGCATCTCTGCTGCATTCCGAAACGCTTATCATTACCATTTGTAGGGTGAAACCCTCGAACCCCGAAAGTATGAAAAAGCCTTCTCAACACTCAGGGACACAAAATATTTTGTGTACTTGACTGATTGCATTTGAAACGGAATCAGCTAGATAGTATAGTTAACTGAAATTTCCCAATCTTTGTTCCGAATAGTTATTAACAATCAATACTCGACATGTGAGTAGTGATAAATTTGTACATACATCTACATTGTTTGGTACGGATGTTACCACTTGATTGCCGGTGGTGATTGTTATTTTTGCTCTTGTTGGCGAATGAAGTTGGGTCTGATTTGGTCTCATTTGGCCGCACCAGCATTAAGAGCAAAACTTTGCGAATATGGTGTTAAGCGAAAAAAATGAAACGAAATATTGAGCTTTCCTAATATTTATCAGGTAATATTTATTTAGGCAAATTAAAGGTTTGCCTGAATAATAATTCCTAAATAATTCATTATTAGTCCTAGGAAACGTTACTAAATAAACATGTCAAAACATATCATACATAAAAACATATTGCAGTTAAGTACTTAAAATACCAGTAACTTGAGGGGTTTCTTTTAATTAATTTTTGTCTTATTTCTGTGATTACACAACACGGTTTAAGTTTATACCTATAGGTCTACCAGACGTGACAGAAGCCCTTGTCGCTCATAATTGAACATCGGTTGACCCGCACGTCAGGTCCCTTCGTAGTCAAGTATCCTTCATCTCAATGTTCCCAAACTATATAATTCTACAGGTTATAGTCAACTTATAAAGGTTCATGGACATATTAAAACATAATTCATCCATTGTTTAATTTCTACAACTTTATCAATGTGAACTGAGGGAGTTTCGTTTTATTGATTCACACTTCTCAGCTGTAAATATCCGGTTTAGGATTCCTGTACCCGATACAATGTTTTTAAAGCTATACGTTGCCTAAGATGTATTTTATACCAACTCACCAGGAAACTGCAGAATGGTGTAGAAAACTTTATGTACATTAATAAATGGAATGCATAATTGACATGAATGTACAATAATGTAGTGTAAACATAAATACTGTAATAATTGCGAGTTATCAATGCGAACTATCGTATTACAGTGCTTCGGAGTAGGGGTTTAGAAAAATGTTTTGTCACATGACAATAGAGTCGGTTGCTTAGAGCTACTATCCTCGCCGACATGCAAATATCCGTACCGACTAATCACCTGCTTTCCGAGTAGTGGAGGGCTGCACCGACACACCTCGCCATTCATCTGGCTGTCCGTAGTACAGTGTCTGTCTAGTACTTTCCGAGTAGTGGAGGGCTGCACCGACACACCTCGCCATTCATCTGGCTGTCCGTAGTACAGTGTCTGTCTAGTACTTTCCGAGTAGTGGAGGGCTGCACCGACACACCTCGCCATTCATCTGGCTGTCCGTAGTACAGTGTCTGTCTAGTACTTTCCGAGTAGTGGAGGGCTGCACCGACACACCTCGCCATTCATCTGGCTGTCCGTAGTACAGTGTCTGTCTAGTACTTTCCGAGTAGTGGAGGGCTGCACCGACACACCTCGCCATTCATCTGGCTGTCCGTAGTACAGTGTCTGTCTAGTACTTTCCGAGTAGTGGAGGGCTGCACCGACACACCTCGCCATTCATCTGGCTGTCCGTAGTACAGTGTCTGTCTAGTACTTTCCGAGTAGTGGAGGGCTGCACCGACACACCTCGCCATTCATCTGGCTGTCCGTAGTACAGTGTCTGTCTAGTACTTTCCGAGTAGTGGAGGGCTGCACCGACACACCTCGCCATTCATCTGGCTGTCCGTAGTACAGTGTCTGTCTAGTACTTTCCGAGTAGTGGAGGGCTGCACCGACACACCTCGCCATTCATCTGGCTGTCCGTAGTACAGTGTCTGTCTAGTGGTACTTTCCGAGTAGTGGAGGGCTGCACCGACACACCTCGCCATTCATCTGGCTGTCCGTAGTACAGTGTCTGTCTAGTACTTTCCGAGTAGTGGAGGGCTGCACCGACACACCTCGCCATTCATCTGGCTGTCCGTAGTACAGTGTCTGTCTAGTACTTTCCGAGTAGTGGAGGGCTGCACCGACACACCTCGCCATTCATCTGGCTGTCCGTAGTACAGTGTCTGTCTAGTACTTTCCGAGTAGTGGAGGGCTGCACCGACACACCTCGCCATTCATCTGGCTGTCCGTAGTACAGTGTCTGTCTAGTACTTTCCGAGTAGTGGAGGGCTGCACCGACACACCTCGCCATTCATCTGGCTGTCCGTAGTACAGTGTCTGTCTAGTACTTTCCGAGTAGTGGAGGGCTGCACCGACACACCTCGCCATTCATCTGGCTGTCCGTAGTACAGTGTCTGTCTAGTACTTTCCGAGTAGTGGAGGGCTGCACCGACACACCTCGCCATTCATCTGGCTGTCCGTAGTACAGTGTCTGTCTAGTACTTTCCGAGTAGTGGAGGGCTGCACCGACACATCTCGCCATTCATCTGGCTGTCCGTAGTACAGTGTCTGTCTAGTACTTTCCGAGTAGTGGAGGGCTGCACCGACACCTCGCCATTCATCTGGCTGTCCGTAGTACAGTGTCTGTCTAGTACTTTCCGAGTAGTGGAGGGCTGCACCGACACACCTCGCCATTCATCTGGCTGTCCGTAGTACAGTGTCTGTCTAGTACTTTCCGAGTAGTGGAGGGCTGCACCGACACCTCGCCATTCATCTGGCTGTCCGTAGTACAGTGTCTGTCTAGTACTTTCCGAGTAGTGGAGGGCTGCACCGACACATCTCGCCATTCATCTGGCTGTCCGTAGTACAGTGTCTGTCTAGTACTTTCCGAGTAGTGGAGGGCTGCACCGACACACCTCGCCATTCATCTGGCTGTCCGTAGTACAGTGTCTGCCTAGTACTTTCCGAGTAGTGGAGGGCTGCACCGACACACCTCGCCATTCATCTGGCTGTCCGTAGTACAGTGTCTGTCTAGTACTTTCCGAGTAGTGGGGGGCTGCACCGACACCTCGCCATTCATCTGGCTGTCCGTAGTACAGTGTCTGTCTAGTACTTTCCGAGTAGTGGAGGGCTGCACCGACACACCTCGCCATTCATCTGGCTGTCCGTAGTACAGTGTCTGTCTAGTACTTTCCGAGTAGTGGAGGGCTGCACCGACACACCTCGCCATTCATCTGGCTGTCCGTAGTACAGTGTCTGTCTAGTACTTTCCGAGTAGTGGAGGGCTGCACCGACACACCTCGCCATTCATCTGGCTGTCCGTAGTACAGTGTCTGTCTAGTACTTTCCGAGTAGTGGAGGGCTGCACCGACACACCTCGCCATTCATCTGGCTGTCCGTAGTACAGTGTCTGTCTAGTACTTTCCGAGTAGTGGAGGGCTGCACCGACACACCTCGCCATTCATCTGGCTGTCCGTAGTACAGTGTCTGTCTAGTACTTTCCGAGTAGTGGAGGGCTGCACCGACACACCTCGCCATTCATCTGGCTGTCCGTAGTACAGTGTCTGTCTAGTACTTTCCGAGTAGTGGAGGGCTGCACCGACACACCTCGCCATTCATCTGGCTGTCCGTAGTACAGTGTCTGTCTAGTACTTTCCGAGTAGTGGAGGGCTGCACCGACACACCTCGCCATTCATCTGGCTGTCCGTAGTACAGTGTCTGTCTAGTACTTTCCGAGTAGTGGAGGGCTGCACCGACACACCTCGCCATTCATCTGGCTGTCCGTAGTACAGTGTCTGTCTAGTACTTTCCGAGTAGTGGAGGGCTGCACCGACACACCTCGCCATTCATCTGGCTGTCCGTAGTACAGTGTCTGTCTAGTACTTTCCGAGTAGTGGAGGGCTGCACCGACACACCTCGCCATTCATCTGGCTGTCCGTAGTACAGTGTCTGTCTAGTACTTTCCGAGTAGTGGAGGGCTGCACCGACACATCTCGCCATTCATCTGGCTGTCCGTAGTACAGTGTCTGTCTAGTACTTTCCGAGTAGTGGAGGGCTGCACCGACACACCTCGCCATTCATCTGGCTGTCCGTAGTACAGTGTCTGTCTAGTACTTTCCGAGTAGTGGAGGGCTGCACCGACACACCTCGCCATTCATCTGGCTGTCCGTAGTACAGTGTCTGTCTAGTACTTTCCGAGTAGTGGAGGGCTGCACCAACACACCGCCATTCATCTGGCTGTCCGTAGTACAGTGTCTGTCTAGTACTTTCCGAGTAGTGGAGGGCTGCACCGACACACCTCGCCATTCATCTGGCTGTCCGTAGTACAGTGTCTGTCTAGTACTTTCCGAGTAGTGGAGGGCTGCACCGACACACCTCGCCATTCATCTGGCTGTCCGTAGTACAGTGTCTGTCTAGTACTTTCCGAGTAGTGGAGGGCTGCACCGACACACCTCGCCATTCATCTGGCTGTCCGTAGTACAGTGTCTGTCTAGTACTTTCCGAGTAGTGGAGGGCTGCACCGACACACCTCGCCATTCATCTGGCTGTCCGTAGTACAGTGTCTGTCTAGTACTCAACTCTCTTCACTGGACTCTTTCCTTAAGACTATAATTATCATGTTTGGTAAGTTGTAAAGAAGGATTAAAACCTATCAAAAATATTTACAATAGGATTAAGAATGTCGATTTCATGTGCAATCAAAAAAGCAGATTCCTAATAGGGTAATTTTAGTACTAATACAATGGAAACTAAAATATTCATCAAAACCTGTACAACTAGATTTGACAAGTTTATACATCTTATTACGGATTAATCAGAACGGATGTATTTTAATCAAATTGATAACTCGTGTCATGTGAATGTGAGGAAAATATACTAAAACTACCCGAATACAAATATTAGACCATATTCAGTAGCCCCAAAAAAAAATCTTAAAGGGGTTTCGCTCCTTTCACAAAGTTACATTATTATATCTGGAAACAAATTTACCGGCTCAGGGGTTTATACGTCTTGTGTGTCGGGGTCTTAAAAGAGTAATAAAACAACAACAAAAGTAAAAACCAATCAAGAGCTCGTTAAGGCAACAATGCGCAGGTCGAGATACGTCACTGACTGGCGGCGGCGGCTGTATATCAGCTGGGAGATTGGAGTGTTTTGGCACTGCGTTATCTAAACAAATGTGAGACAGAGAACACATAAATCCAATATGTGAGATTACAAGCTAGTAACCAGTCCTTGGCCGTCTAGACCACAACTGGTTGTCGCTTTGTACTGCCTCGCCGAGGTTAGGCCGACACCTGGTGCGAAGATTGGTGGTGTCTATGAGGTTATCTAGTAATCATTCTTGGATGATAAAAGTAAATCATTGTCTACAACAGTCAAATGACATATAAAATAGAACAAACAGTTCACCCGTTAGTATTCATCACGAAGAAATATCTGTTCCCACCTATGTACTTCGCTTAAGGTGTGTTTTTGACTGAAATGTTCAGGATGTTTAAGGGATAACAAATAACTGTTTGTTAAATAGCCTTGCGATAATCAGGAACTCACTCCTACGAGCTGATTATTGTCACAACTGGCGCAGTGTGTATGTCATATGAAAAATCAATGTATTGTACCTGGTTTTAACTTCAAATAAACGATTGTAGAAATCAATTTAAAACATTGCCCTTATCGGCTAACATATTACTAATAAAAATCGCACTACTAATAAATACCCTCGTAGCAGCGGACTTGTGTACTCGGCAAATTTCCAAATGAAGAATATAATAATGTGTGACAAGTTTTCACAATCTGTCAAAAAATATGAAGGTTATTTGCCTATTCTTCATAGGATTAACATGGGAAAGGGTATGAAGGTTTGCTGCTGTGATGAACCTGAAGGTAGACATTTCTAGAAAAAACAGTTTTTATTTTGACCATTTATACCAAGTTTCATCAACATCTGTCCATAAATAAATGAATTTTCCTATGCTCTATATAATTAACATGGGAAATGAGTATGCAGGTTAGCTGTCATGATAAACATATAACTATGATTTTTAAGCATAAATGGATGAATCTCAACCACATGAAGCTGAATACCAAGTTTCGTCCAAAAATATTGGATAATAAGTGAAACATTAATTTTTCTTTATCCTCCATAAGATTAACGTTGGAGCCCCAAAATACAAAGTACTGTGTTTAGATTTTTTAATATCTCGGTAACCGTTTGAGATAGAGCAAAACTTTTAAGCTGATTTAATTTTTAAGCTGATTCCAATCGTAAAGTATAAAATTTGGGTTTTTTTAAAATTACATATGAAGGGGCAACGGGAAACGGGATTTGTCTATTTTTGGGAATTTTTAGGACATTGAACTTGAAAAGTGTCTTTTTCTGGATTTTACAGATATAATTGTTATGTTAATCATTCAGACATATTATAAAAAATACAAAAATAATCATTTATGAAATTCAAGTTTAATATGAAAGGAACAGTTCAGTTTTGTACAAAGATTACACAGGAAATAAGGGCTTTGTCCATAAGGATATTGAAATGTGTGTTTTATCCAATAACTTAAGTTTAGCTGTAGCCAATCAAAGTGAATTAAACAATACAACAATACAAATAATATTTAAATTGTAGCTATAATAATAAATAATCTACTATATAAAAAGGCACTTTTTACATCCCAAATAACATATACTAAATTAATATACTAATCAATCAGTCAAATTATCATACAATATGGGCATATTATTAATTTTATTATTATAACTTATAACTAAATCTAATTTGAAACTATTAATAACATAAAACTAAATTTAAAATAACATAACCTCAAAATACACTAGTGACCAACTTTACAGCTGCAACTAGACTGAGCCTGTAAACAACAAAGACCAGAATCATTAGGACAAACCTCATTTTCCCCTGGTTGTTGGTTGAGTCAGTCTCGCTCTTCCCTTTTATAGTAATTTTCCATTTAGCTTTATTTAGAGGACAAAGCACACTATTACTCTGTTCACCAATTAGTTAAATAAAAGACAGCTTAGCTTCCTGAATATAACATAACCTAAACAATTTGTTTGCACGGGAATCCCGTTTTTCCCGTGAGATCTTCATATAAAAACGCAAAAACACCAATTTTTTTGAGTTCAAAATCCCCCAAACTACCCCTTTCCGATTGACCGATTTGACCGACGTCTTTACCAAATTTGGTCTCGATCGGACAATTTTTACGAGATTTATCGTGTTAACACATGTGACACATATATAGACACGCGCGCGCGCGCACACACACACACACACACACACACACACACACACACACACACACACACACACATATATATATATATATATATTTTGTTTGTTGGTTTTTTTTGTTTTATTAACAATCACTAATAGGGCTACTAATAATATTCCAAGGGTACTGGTCTTCATTTACAATATAATATATATATATATATATATATATATATATATATATATATATTGTTTGGCACCTAGGCATCTCTAAACGAAAAATAACATGATCTTAGTCTTACCATGAGACCTACGGTAATAGCTTCTACCCTATGGGAAATTCGCTAACATCAACTCATTTGGCATCATTAGCCACTTAGATTTACAATAACTCATGACAATTACGGTAACAAGTCTGATTTACATTGTGGTTGAACGAGATACAATCTGATCGATTGGTGCATTAAAGTAATGGCTTTGAGAGTTATAAACGGGGTTCATAAAACGGCCACGTGGACGTAAATAGACGTCTTCAGTGCAACCATGTACGGTTTACGACTGCCGTACTACAATGGTATGAAGATTATTGATAATATCTATAAATTATCATAAATATTGTATGAAAACTGCTGTTGTGTGATTTTAAGATGTTATTTTATTTTTAAGAGCATTTTAGGGCAACTCTATAGCTTGAACAAGGTTTATTAGATCGATACTTTTATTCTTTATAAAAAACATAGATAAAAATTTTTTGCACTTTTTTAGTGTTAGTACACCGATTTTATCATAAAATAATCAAATACCCCCGTCGCAGTAGATCTGCGTACTCAGCGAATTTCCAAATCAATAATATAATAATAATAATAAAATATGACAAGTTTTATAAAAATCTGTCCATAAACATGAGAATTATTTGCCTATCCATAAGATTAACATGGGAAAGAGTGTGCAGGTTAGCTGCTGTGAGGAACACTGAAAGTAGTCATTTCTACCATAAATAATCTTTATCTTAAAATTTATACCAACTTTCATCAACATCTGTCCATAAATAAAGGAGTTTGCCTATTCCTTAAATGATTATTATGGGAAAAGAGTATGCAGGTTTGCTGCCATGATAAACATATAAACTATGATTTTTAAGCATAAATGTATGAATCTCAACCACATGAAGCTAAATATAAAGTTTTATCCAAAAATATTGGTTAATAAGTGAAACATTGATTTTTCCTTATCCTGCATAAGATTAACATTTGATCCCCACAATACAACGTACTGTGTTTAGTTTTTTTAATATCTCGGTAACCATTGGAGATAGAGAAAAACTTTAAGGAACTTAATTGTGTAGTTTTTAAGCTAATTCCAATGGTGAAATATAAAATTATAAATTTTTATAGTTATCGTGTTCACAGACACACACACACACACACACACACACACACACACACACACACACACACACACACACACACACACACATATATATATATATATATATATATATATATATATATATATAAATTTTAACGACTATTGTTAGCGAATTTCCCATAGGGAAGAAGCTATTACCGTAGGTCTCATGGCGAGACTTAAGCCCGGGACCATGTTATTTTTTCTTCTTTAGGTGCCCAGAGTCCAAAAACAATAGTCGTTAAAATTGTTATATATATATATATATATATATATATATATATATATATGTGTGTGTGTGTGTGTGTGTGTGTGTGTCTGTGAACACGATAACTCTCGTAAAAATGGTCCGATCGAGACCAAATTTGGTAGAGACGTGTATTCCTACAAATGCTCGGACGAGTTCTTTAACCAGACATATCGGTCAATGGGAACGGGTAGTTTGGGGGGGTTTTGTACCCCAAAATGTGGTTTTTTGCGTTTTTCACATGTAATTTTTAAAAATTTCTAATTTTATATTTCACCACTGGAATCAGCTTAAAAAACTAAACAATTAAGTTCCTTAAAGTTTTTCTCTATCTCCAACAGTTACCGAGATATTAAAAAATCTAAACACAGTATGTTGTATTGTGGGGCTCCAATGTTAATCTTATGGAGGATAGGGAAAAATTAATATTTCCCATATTAATCAATATTTTTGGATAAAACTTGATATTTAGCTTCATATGGTTGAGGTCTATCCATTTATGCTTAAAAATCATAGTTTATGTGTTTATCACGGCAGCAAACCTGCATACTCTTTTCCCATATTAATCATATAGTGAATAGGCAAACTCCTTTATTTATGGACAGATATTGATGAAAGTTGATATAAATGATGAAAAAATTAATTGTTTACGCTAGAAACACCTACTTTCAGCGTTCCTCACAGCAGCAAACCTGCATACTCTTTCCCATGTTAATCTATGGAGAGTAGGCAAATAATACTCGTATTTATTGACAGTTAATGATCAAACTAGTCATATATTATTATTATTATGTTATTGATTTGGAAATTCGCTGAGTACGCAGGTCTGCTGCGACGGGGGTATATATATATATATATATATATATATATATATATATATGTGTCTGTGAACACGATAACTCTCGTAAAAATGGTCCGATCGAGACCAAATTTGGTAGAGACGTGTATTCCTACAAATGCTCGGACGAGTTCGTAAACCAGACATATCGGTCAATGGGAACGGGTAGTTTGGGGGGGGTTTGTACCCCAAAATGGGGTTTTTTGCGTTTTTCACATGTAATTTTTAAATATTTCTAATTTCATATTTCACCATTGGAATCAGCTTAAAAAACTACACAATTAAGTTCCTTAAAGTTTTTCTCTATCTCCAGCGGTTACCGAGATATTAAAAAATCTAAACACAGTACGCTGTATTGTGGGTCTCCAATGTTAATCTTATGGAGGATAAGGAAAAATAATATTTCCCATATTAATCAATATTTTTGGATAAAACTTGATATTTAGCTTCATGTGGTTGAGATCTATCCATTTATGCTTAAAAATCAAAGTTTATGTGTTTATCATGGCAGCAAACCTGCATACTCTTTTCCCATAATAATCATATAGGGAATAGGCAAACTCCTTTATTTATGGACAGATGTTGATGAAAGTTGGTATAAATGTTAAGATAAAATTTATTTATGGTAGAAATGCCTAATTTCAGTGTTCCTCACAGCAGCAAACCTGCACACTCTTTGCCATGTTAATCTTATGGAGAATAGGAAAATAATTCTCATGTTTATGGACAGATTTTTTTTAAACTTGTCATATATTATTTTTATATTATTGATTTGGAAATTCGCTGAGTACGCAGGTCTGCTGCGACGGGGGTATTTTTGGACTCTGGGCACCTAAAGACGAAAAAATAACATGGTCCCGGGCTTAAGTCTTACCATGAGACCTACGGTAATAGCTTCTTCCCTATGGGAAATTCGCTAAAAAAACTAAACTAACATAAGCTAAACTAACATCAGTATGTATAATTTGGACATACCAACAGACACTTCTCAGAAATAATGGTCCATGTCGTTCAGCCATGGATGTGATCGAGCGAATAGATATATTGTTGCATGGGTAAGCCGATGCTTGTTTTTAAAAATTCGTTATTTATATCTGAAAATTTATACTATTTGAAAATTCCTACCAACAAATCTGCCAAATAGTTCAATAACCCGCAAAAATTTGTCTGAAGCTTGAGTCCAAACGTGACCCTTTTATTCTTTATAACCAGAGGAACAAGAAACCGCCAAAAAGTAAATCACAACAGTAAAAAACTAGTTTTTAGTGCCTCAATGAACTGAAGCTTGCAGCTGCAAGGGTAGTTTGTTCTTGTAAAATATTTTTATGCTACGTTAGTATGAATAAGAGGAACTACTCATGACTAGATGTTTTTGGAAAGGTGTGAGTGACGCACGGTGCAAGTGCAGTAGGTCAGCCTGATCCCGCCAGGCTGTGATGACTTGCAGCAGTCGTTTGTCGTTGCCTTTGATCTCCTGCCCAGCTTGCTACACAACTGACGGGCTAAACCACACCATAATTCTCAGCTTAAGCACTTGTGCGATTAGACCTCAGGGACGGTGCGTCATCGATGTGATTAAGAACATCTACTTTCTGAGCATGTATAATTATTCCGCACTCCAGTTGAGCAAGTTTAATTTCTTTGCACTTTTTGTCATACGACTATTCTCCTAATGTAGAATAGAGTGAGAAGCTCACTCATTACCACATTCTTCCCTTACTTAGCTTAGCTCATTCATCAATTCCGGAATGTGGCTCCCCTCATATCTAGAAACAAAGTGGCTTCGCACTTCATTTATCGTGCCAAAGGACCAAAGGCGTTACCATGTTGTGACAACTTCATTTCGATACACAAATTAATTATAGCCAATATGAATCAGCACAATCAAGTGATTTGTAAACAAAGTACAGGACCGTAGAGCCAGTTCAGTGGTGTTGTTGCCTGTACCGGTTTTATGGTTGTCGGACCTACCTCTCTCCAATGGTTGATACGAGTATCTTGGATTTATGCGTCTGCTGTCAACCTATTTGTCTGAACAACGCTGTGCAGAACATTTCTCTCCCTCGTCTACCGCCGCACCGCGCCACCTGCGTTGGCTTTTGGTTCATGTCCAATAAAGGGTTTTTTTCATCATTGTTGACGCCATTACACTTCTCAATTGTTATGTAAATAAAAAATTTTGTCTATTGTCTATTGTCTATTGTAGATGATACTCGTATTATCTAATACTTACACCCACCACCATCAACCAGCAAAAACCCCGCACCATAAAAAAATGTACATATAGTGTATTAAGAAAATAAAAATACATTGAAAATGGTTATCAATTTGCCACAGTGGCAGCCCTGCAGCTGCCACCTACATCAAATTTTACTCTCTCTCACACACCCAATAATTACAGTTGAAACTTGAAAAATCAACCCTAACCACAAAGTAGTTGACATGACATGACAATTTTACGTAATTTACTTAATGCATATTCTTCAAGAACAAATACAACACAACCTGATGGCTCATGCTACATTAAATAATAAATCATTTAGGAGAAATTTGATCCTACCCTATGTGGAATGATTTTTCCTAGGCCTATATTTGGTGTTGTGACTAGTGAAACTGATTTACTAATATCTAACAAATTTTTATCTAACAACTAATACTAATGTCTGTGTGGTGGTGAACAACTAACAACTAATACTAATTTCTGTGTGTTGGTGAGTAACTAAAAACTAGTTCCTATGTGGTGGTTGGTAACTAACAATTTAAACTAAAACCACTTTCCTAATGTGTAAGAAGTGGTGAGTGCAACAACACAACAATAACAACTATAAACTATATGTAAAATGTAACAACAGCATTATCCATAGCAAATAAATAATTTAGGCTTTTCAACAAAAATAGGCCAGAACATTTACAGTACAACAATAACATAACAACAACAATAATATAGCAACATATAACAATATTTCAGTTTTAAATAAAATAAAATAATAATGGTGAAATAAAATACCCCCGTCGCAGCAGACCTGCGTACTCAGCGAATTTCCAAATCAATAATTTAATATATGACAAGTTTTATAAAAATAAGTCCAAAAACATAAGAATTAATTTGCCTATTCTCCATAAGATTAACATAGGAAAGAGTGTGCAGGTTAGCTGCTGTGAGGAACACTGAAAGAAGTCATTTCTACCATGAATAATTTTTATCTTAACATTTATACCAACTTTCATCAACATCTGTCCATAAATAAAGGAGTTTGCCTATTCCCTATATGATTAATATGGGAAAAGAGTATGCAGGTTTGCTGCCATGATAAACATATAACCTATGATTTTTAAGCATAAATGGATAGATCTTAACCACATAAAGCTAAATATCACGTTTTATCCAAAAATATTGATTAATATGGGATATAATAATTTTTCCCTATCCTCCATAAGATTAACATTGGAGCCCCACAATACAACGTACTGTGTTTAGATTTTTTAATATCTCGGTAACCGTTGAAGATAGAGAAAAGCTTTAGGGAACTTAACTGTGTAGTTTTTTAAGCTGATTCTAATGGTGAAATATAAAATTAGAAATTTTTAAAAACTACATGTGAAAAACGCAAATAACCCCATTTTGGGGTACAAAACCCCCCCAAACTACCCGTTCCCATTGACTGGTATGTCTGGTTTACGAACTCGTCCGAGCAGTTGTAGGAATACACGTCTCTACCAAATTTGGTCTCGGTCGGACCATTTTTACGAGAGTTATCGTGCTAACAGACACACACACACACACACACACACAGATATATATATATATATATATATATATATATATATATATATATATATAAATTTTAACGACTATTGTTTTTGGTCTCGGAAAAAATAACATGGTCTCGGGCTTAACTCTTGCCATGAGACCTACGGTAATAGCTACTTCCCTATGGGAAATTCGCTAAAAGACATGCTCCATGTCCTACAATAAATGAATAATTTAAAATAAATAAGTAAATACATGCATTAAATCCAAAGTGTTTTTATCACAGACAAAAAATTCGTTTATATCATAAAAAGGTCTTAAAACAAGCCGTTAGTGCAAAACAGTTTAAACGTAGGTATATGTGACATGCTGTACCTTAAAAGAAATAAAATTAAAACAGTTTACTCCAATGCACTCGTTTATTCAACCAATCACAATCATTGTTCAAATTAAATCAAACACTTTCATAAAATGTCAAAGGGCTCTTTAGACTAAAATAGTTATTTTAGTACAAAGTGGTTAATACCATGAACATGCATATGCAATATGTAACGTGAAAAATTCGTCTTGACATGCAGTAAACAATAAAATATAATCAGATTTACAATGGTTAATATTCTATCATACACAAAAAGTGGCTCGCAGTGCTTTCTAAAACCAACAAAGTTAATGACTCAAAGAGACATTTTTAAATCATCAAACCATTCTTAGTCACAGCACTATTACCCCACAACAAAACCCCGTAAGACAATTCCGTTGGAACATCTCGGAGGCGATATTTTAGTTTTTGCAGTTGGTAAAAGTGATGGAACTTTCTCTTAGGCTACGCCTACGAAGAAAGCCATTTGTCTGGTATCTGTTTTAGCGCTCGCTTGTTTACTATTATTCTCTCGAGTAAGTTTATAAACTTATATTTTTATTTATATGAAATAAAATTTTTCTGTTTTTTTATAAAATGTCAAAGATTTTGTCTATCTTGGAATTTATGTGTATTTTGGTGATTTTATGTAAATACAACAAAAAGCTATTTTGTAACTGGAATATTTAATATGTATTTTTACCGACAAATGTAAATGTTCATATATTTTTGTTTGTTATTCACTGAAGTAATAGAAAATATATGTAAATATATGTAATATGAAAATATATAGAAATATATGAGTAAGGCTATAAAACAGTGGCGCTCTCTGTGCGATATGCTTCGTCCTGTGGCAAGTGCGCTAACTCATCTCTGTTCGGCGCACTGCGAGGTCTTCACCCGCTGGGAATGTGGCAACTCTTCTGTATAAATGTGACACTGTTCATCCAACCAAGGTGTACTTTGTGATTACTACTACCGTATGGCTATAATTATAATCTCATATTACACTTTGAAAAATTTAAATTTATTCAAAACATTAACAAAGTGTTATGGGTCTACGGGCTCTATAAATAAAACAATGGAGAGTTTGTTCACAATAACTACTATGTATTTACGCAATAAATCACATTACAAAAGTAGTTAACTATTAATATTTAACTAATATTAACCAAGTTAACTATTTAACTAAATATTTAAACTTATCTATCATATCTAATTTCTAAATTAACCAAATTTACAATGTTTATTACTTACAGCTAATTGATATAATGCCCAGTCTTCGCTTTTAAATACACATAACGTTAAACAGTCACTGAAACAGTTTACAAATCACTAACATTGTCACATTCCGAATACCTTGTTCTTCATAATCACTAATCTGTCACTTAACACAAACAGTATTTTACTGACTCGTGACGTGAAAAGTGTTGGGTTTTATACGTTGATGACTTCTACAATCTTCGTCAACAACCGAATATTCGGTTGTATTGTTGATTGTTGCGGTGCGGCGGCGGGCTTCTCGAACCTCTTAGGTGCTTCGCGCGCTAAACCCCAGCTGTTTCTGACACCGCTGCGGAACCTCCGGGTATATTCACGTTGCACTATAACAAAGGGAAGTTCTAGTTATACAGTTTATGAAAATATACACATAACACAAATAAATCACAATCCCTTTTTTGATGTGACTCCATAACTCAAGAGCTAGTGCACCAAATTAGACGATTCCTTTTTTGCTGTGTTACTCAATGCCAGAGGAAGGTTTGTATGAAATAAGGTTTTTAATCCACTCAACCATTATTTTGTAATTTGACTTGTAAAATTAAAAAAATGTCTTTATATTAACATTGGTGAAAATTGCTTTTAGTAAACCGTGAGATATAAAAGGGATAATTTCCATTTACAAAGAAACTATCATGATTAAATACCAATCAAATACATTTCATGAAACATAACGTACTTAGTATATGGTGAAAGTCTTTTTCCCTAGTGAGAAAAAGGGTTTATATTTATAGTTCGTGAGCAAATAAATCATAAATATAAGAATTTGAGGGACAACCTTCTCTTGAAGACCATTAACAATTAATCCGCTAGATTGAAGCACCTGATATTTGAAAAATTCCAATGCCATTTGGTTTGATTTGAATGAGTTAAAACATGTGTTTGTTTACATTTTTGTTTTCAATTCGTCAAGGATTTAGAAATCTTACTTAGTTCAACAATTTTAATAACCAAGGTAAAAAGTGTTGTAATATATAATATTTCATAACGAAGTCGTAGAGCTATTCGACTTCAGAACTTGGCCAATCATAAAGTTAACACTGTGAGGCGTTACGAAGTTCGCCGGGTCAGCTAGTTGACAATAGGCCTTCATATTGTTAAAGTGAGAAGTGACTATTTATTGTATTATATTTAGAAATCTTCATAGTGAAACTATAAGCTAAAAATCTAACAACAGCTCAGCAAACGATAAATTGTAAAATAAAACAAATAGTAAAACTATATTACCCCAATCCTTCCTCAGTTATATTGAAATCTTCCCTTAGGATTGTGCCAAATTTGCTTTTTATCAGAAAAAAGAATAAAGTTTGTGTATTAAGTAATTTATAATAAATTTTAAGACGTCTTGACATACAATGAACTTACTATACCATAATAATGCTGGAATATTTTCTTGGATTAATTAACACTAAAATTCTGGAAAAATATGATCGGTTGAGACTAGACAAAATTTATTTACGAAGCGGAATCCTCACGAGCACCTGTAAACTTCTGAAGACTAGAGTGCAGAATGGCGAACGAGCTTCAGCTGCACATCATTGTGAAATAACGGTGAATCACCATTTGTTGACAATTTGACACTACACTGGTGCGCACCAAAATTTTACACCGCATTTGTAGCAAAGTTGTAGTCATCTATATCAAGGCGTGACCCAGATATATTATCAGGCTACTGGTACGAGCTAAGAAAGTCCAATATTCTAGTGAATGTGGTTTCAAGCACGCTGCTATAGGCTTGTTTTGGTAAGGATAGAGGATGTATCATGAGTGACGTGTCATTTAGACATCACGTAAAGCCAACCACCACAGCTCATCAACTCATATGTCTACAGCGACAGAGACAGCGGTAATGTGTGTGACGTGTCGTGTTGCCCCGCTCAGAGACAGCGGTAATGTGTGTGACGTGTCGTGTTGCCCCGTTCAGAGACGGCGGTAATGTCTGTGACGTGTCGTGTTGCCCCGCTCAGAGACAGCGGTAATGTGTGTGACGTGTCGTGTTGCCCCGCTCAGAGACGGCGGTAATGTGTGTGACGTGTCGTGTTGCCCCGTTCAGAGACGGCGGTAATGTGTGTGACGTGTCGTGTTGCCCCGTTCAGAGACGGCGGTAATGTCTGTGACGTGTCGTGTTGCCCCGCTCAGAGACAGCGGTAATGTGTGTGACGTGTCGTGTTGCCCCGCTCAGAGACAGCGGTAATGTGTGTGACGTGTCGTGTTGCCCCGCTCGCAACGCCATCTCGTAGTCAGGCACCGAGACCACACAAGCCGCGTGCGTCGCTCGCCGATGGCGGTTTATGTTCGGCAAACAATAACTGAAGTAGTAAAGCGGCCAGGAATGACCGATGAATATACGACCCAGGTTCTGCGGTTGTGGGCCACGGTTGTCTACCATATTATAAACGGATGGATAGTTATTTGAATTTATTTGCTGTCATATTAACCTCAACTGACCTTTGAT
This sequence comes from Nephotettix cincticeps, assembly GCA_023375725.1. Lineage (NCBI taxonomy): Eukaryota > Metazoa > Arthropoda > Insecta > Hemiptera > Cicadellidae > Nephotettix > Nephotettix cincticeps. The sequence goes on along the minus strand of CM041791.1, from coordinate 57,859,145 downwards.
AATAACTGGATCTCGTCAATATAAAAAACACATATCCAATACTATAATACGAGCAAGGTTTGTATATATATATATATATATATATATATATATATATATATATATATATGTATATATATATATATGTGTATCCAATACTATAATACAAGCAAGGTTTGTATATATATTTGCACACGGATCTCGAAAACAGCACTAAGGAATTTCTTAAAATTTTGGAAATAACTAATTTCCGAGTAGAAAATGAATTCTAGATAGGTCTCATGTCCAGGATAATTCGTGTTTTCTTGTAATATTAAGTTAAAAATCTAAAAATTTAACATTACGCTTATGGAGAATAAAATGTAAACAATACAAACCAAAACAGCTGTTTATAACCGTTTGACAGTTCCTGATTGAAGACGGCGGGGAACCTCTATTCACATATTGTGAATAGAGGTTTCCATAAATATTTATTTTATGTATGTAATAAGTGTAAAATTATCAGGTTGCTAAACAATTTGTAAAATCTTAAGGGTAACCATAACTAAACATAACTGTGCGAAATAAAAGCAGGAAAGAGTATTTCCAAAACCTTCCGTGTTTTGATAGAAAACGTATTTGTTGTATTGCTTGAAGCCACTGTAACAAACCAATTAATATGAGTAAATTAAATTTCTCTTTTGCTTTTCAATCCTCATTCCGTTTATAACTCTTAATAATCTTAATAATAATTTAATTTTTATAAATCAGTTGATCACAGGCTAATAATAACGGTATGGATAATTAAACAGTAAATGATCGGCTTTGGCTAAAATACGTTAAACGGCATCGCTCAATTGGTAGCCGAGTCTGTCGGCCTCAAGAACTATAGGCCGAGAGTTCCATCTCCACCAGGGGCGATACTTTTTGTTCAGTGCTATATTAATTATGGTGTATTAAATTGGTTTTATTTCAACCACATAAATGTTTTCATTGAGTAATAAATGTGTTTTAATTTTTCTAATTAATTTTTATAATACATGTCTTATTCTATACGAGCAAAGCTCGGTCACCAGGTACTTTATTACTAAAACGGGTTCCTGTAATAATTAAATTTCGTTGGAATGAAAGCCCAATCAATAATCTTTGAAAACGCAGATATGCACTCCGCGAAACTTGCAACTTGCAAACTTGGAGTGCATGGGACTGAAACGATCACTTTAGTTTGTGTTAGTTGACAAGTACCAGTCAAAGGTAAATGGAGTGTAATAATAATACGAAAATATCTAACCGAAAACAGAAATTTCATAAATAAAATAAACAAGCAACTTATGACGCCATTAGGTATTAATAATCAACAATTATTAGTACAATCAGTTTTACTAATCTAATATACATGCATATAAATGCAGGGTTTCACTTTTTCGCTAAAACAAATGCCCTCCTGTTGAGCTAGAGACTTGAGATCTTTTATGAACGTTTCTAAAAGATCACTATATATAATTGAATCATCGGTGTTTTTGATTTTTAATTTTTAATACCCCAAAAAATCTTGAAATTTAAAAAAAGTCCTTAAGGTCAATCTGCACTGAATTTAAATAATAGGTTGACATTAATTAAAATTTGTAAGTTAAAGAAGGTATGAAAGTTTCAATTTGATTTAGAATAATAATAATAAAATAAGATCTTGAATTTAGGCTTGTGTAATAATTAGAGGTCTATGCAAAAATCAAGATTGAGGATTTTACGACACTGCAGTCACTTTTCAGCTCTTTCAGGATCTTTTAAAGGAAAGGAAAAAGGAAAAAAGGAATGAATAAATTAAAATGTGAGCCTCCTCTTTTTAAATTTAACCTAATACTGGGGAGTGCTTCACTAAGGAACTGTGTCCTTTTATATTAAATTTAAATGTTAATACTGGGGAAGCAACAACAGTCCTTTCCCTTCCAAGGTTGATGCAACTCTCTCTTTCTTCTTGGTGTTGCAGCTCATGCATAGTTGGGGCACATAGTTGTATCACATGTTCACATGTTCACTGTTTACTTAATTTAGGGCCTTAAGGACTAATTTAATGTATCGTATGTTAAATTTTGGTGTAATTTTCTTACATTACATATTTATATTGATTTTATTTATGGATAGGCTAAATATGAATTTTTGTAATTAATTTATTAAATGAGAACAATTTTGGTAGGAATAAATTATGGAGATAAATAAATATTATATTAATAAAAATAATGGTTTTCTGAGGAAGGGTAGTTAAATGGTTTTTCTGAACACAGATATTATTCGAATTAATTATCTACAGATATCTGGAATAATATTATGGTATTTTATCGAACATAATATTAAATAATGAATGGTTGCATGAAATACTACACTTCTTTACAATATACACGGATAAAATGTATGTGAAGTATATCTTTATTTCATGAAAATCTTTTAATTATTGGGAACAATGTTTTTCATTTTTTATTCCAAATTATATTTGCAATTTATTGTAAAGAGATATTTGTTCCAAAATGTATTTTGCTCTACTGGTAATATTTTTGTATGTTTTGTGGTTTCTGAGTAAAATCTTTTACTCATAAGAACATCCAGATTTTAAAAGGTTAGTAGCTTTTTGGTATTAGGGATATCGATATTTTATTTCCAATAATATCCCTGTATCGATACTGATGTTTGATATCCTTATCGATACCCAGTACTGTATTAGAAGATTCTCGATATTTTTTGAGTATCCTTGGCAGGAGAGGCCCCGTCCGGCTATAGTCGCACTGTGTCCTGCTATTTACCTTGGCCGAGTCGTGGGAAAGGAAGTCGGCGAAGACTTAAGACTCAATAGCTGGGTCGTCGGAGTCATTCGCAGCAGGTAATGATGAGCAATATCCATCAAATGAGTAGAGCGAACCTGAACGGCTGCATTCTCTCGCTCTCACTCCCGCAGCCGCAGCTTGTGTTGCTAATCACCCGGTTGGGTTGAACTGCACATCAGAAATGAAGAGTGATGCTTGTCTGCCAGAGTGTAGCCCAAAACTGTGCACATGCTCATTCAAGTTTGCAAGGTGTTAGTTTCCGTTATTTTATTTTTAAAAGACATGTTTTATGATGAGGTATATTCCATATTATCTGTTTTATTGGCACTCACCTATTTTTATTTTTTGTGGCTGGATCTCGTCAGTAACACATAACATACACAAAACACACAACATATCGATCCAGTCACTTTATTCTGACGTTTCGCGGGACCGAAACATAATGTCTTCAGGGTTTAACCACGACTGTCATGGTTAGGCGACAGTCGTGGTTACTGTCCACTTCGAGCATAGGGTACATGGTTGGATGGATATACGCCAAAGTTTAACATCTGTGCGTTACCAGCACAGCTACATGTGATTTTATTGAAATAATATGTTTTGAACGATTTAATATGTGGAAAGACTTATTATGACTATGGTCACTGTATTGTAAATGTTTCGAAACTAAAATTTTCTCTCATTTCCAATTAATATTTTTACTAACGGTAATTTTTATGTAATCAATTAATAGCTGAGTTCTACACGTGAATAATATAATAAATTAAAAATAGTTCTGGGCTCTTCAAGTTTCGATTCTGTCAATATTTCCAGGCAGCAGTTGATGTATTGCTGAACAAAATGTATTTATCACTAATTAGCTATACTTATTGTGTTATCAACATGGTTTTATAATTTGAAAACATTATGATTCTGCAATTTCACATATCTTTGTATGGAGATTATTTTAAAAAAATATTAAATATTAATAATTTTATATTTTTTTAATTATATCATAATGTGTTTTGTCAGATAATTAAAAAAATTCTATGAATTTGTTGAGATCTAAATGTCAATTCCAGACTATTAATACATGTTACAAAAAGTCGTTTTTACATGTAATAATAATTTTAAATACTCACATTAATAGCACCAAATATCAATTTTTTTATCACCAGGTAGATATTTACAACATACTTGATTGTCATGTTTACATGAGTGAATAAAACTACACATATACCATCACAAAACATTATTCATGATTGATTCACCAGCTTTACATAGATGTCGAAAATGATACTCCCACATGTTTATCATATGTACCAAACCATTATAAAAGTGTCTGATGATTTTTTACATGGTTAATTTTCGAGGAAAGATTCACTCACATGCAAAACCCCACATTTTCATTTGATTGATCGCAGCTTTAATGGTCCAAAGTAATGTTCGAGGAACGGGAGAGCAAATCATGCACCAATTATTATCAAAGTGTCTGATTGATCGCAGCTTTACATGGTCCAGATGAGTAATGTTCGAAAAAACGGGAGAGTTCACAAATAAAATTATACCCAATATCTGAATGTCGCTTAGATGTTTAAGAATATTATTTAAAAATTATAAATGCATTACATGAAAAGAATTATCGCAGCTTTACGGTATTATACTTCGAACTTTGCAAACAATGTACCACACATTATCAAAGTGTCTGATTGATCGCAGCTTTACATGGTCCAGATGAGTAATGTTCGAGGAACGGGAGACTACTCACCACATGCAAATCACATGTACCAACCACCACATTATCAAAGTGTCTGATTGATCGCAGCTTTACATGGTCCAGATGAGTAATGTTCGAGGAACGGGAGACTACTCACCACATGCAAATCACATGTACCAACCACCACATTATCAAAGTGTCTGATTGATCGCAGCTTTACATGGTCCAGATGAGTAATGTTCGAGGAACGGGAGACTACTCACCACATGCAAATCACATGTACCAACCACCACATTATCAAAGTGTCTGATTGATCGCAGCTTTACATGGTCCAGATGAGTAATGTTCGAGGAACGGGAGACTACTCACCACATGCAAATCACATGTACCAACCACCACATTATCAAAGTGTCTGATTGATCGCAGCTTTACATGGTCCAGATGAGTAATGTTCGAGGAACGGGAGACTACTCACCACATGCAAATCACATGTACCAACCACCACATTATCAAAGTGTCTGATTGATCGCAGCTTTACATGGTCCAGATGAGTAATGTTCGAGGAACGGGAGACTACTCACCACATGCAAATCACATGTACCAACCACCACATTATCAAAGTGTCTGATTGATCGCAGCTTTACATGGTCCAGATGAGTAATGTTCGAGGAACGGGAGACTACTCACCACATGCAAATCACATGTACCAACCACCACATTATCAAAGTGTCTGATTGATCGCAGCTTTACATGGTCCAGATGAGTAATGTTCGAGGAACGGGAGACTACTCACCACATGCAAATCACATGTACCAACCACCACATTATCAAAGTGTCTGATTGATCGCAGCTTTACATGGTCCAGATGAGTAATGTTCGAGGAACGGGAGACTACTCACCACATGCAAATCACATGTACCAACCACCACATTATCAAAGTGTCTGATTGATCGCAGCTTTACATGGTCCAGATGAGTAATGTTCGAGGAACGGGAGACTACTCACCACATGCAAATCACATGTACCCACTGTGCACCACTGTCCGGTTATTCCCAATGACGATATTGTACTTCACATTTTTGAAAGTGATAAGTGTTTGTGATAAGTACTGCACAAGAGATTTAACCAACCATGTTGAGATTGACTCTCATGAAGTAGGTTTGGATGATTCGATTTTATTTTGTGCAATATTTTATATTTTGACTAGTAAACCAGTTGTTTCTCCCTAATAGAATTTAAGACCCTTGAGCTGATCCATAAGTATTTAAATCACATTCACAGCTTCGCTGTACGAAGTTACTCACATATAATGATATAGCACATTCATAATAGTTAAGTGTGGCCTAAGGAGAATCTGACCGGGAATGTTATCTTAAATTCCAATGTTCCAGACGAAGTCCGAAATAGCAGTTAGCAGTTTTATAATTAGCAGTCGTACTTAGTAGTTTGAGTGTTAAGAGGCAGATGCTTGTTATTACGAATAAATATTTACCTGAAATCAAACTAAAAAAAGAATATCCAAATGAAAAATGATATTTCAGCTCAATTGTATAGAATTAATTTTAAAATAGATTAAATTAGAAAAATGTGTATCATTACAATTTCATTTACGTTAAGATGACATTTTAAAGTTTAGAAATAGGTTTAAAACAGTATTTTTTCGTCAAGAATTTTACTTCCCTGAGGGAAATAAGTTATATCATGGATATGTCAACGTGTCAATGTGGAACCTTTACATCCCCGATGGCTACCGATGGGCGGCTGCCTCTTGTCGACCTGGGGGCTGCGGCGGAGCTGCAATGCTACTGAAAGAAGATTGTTCTTTTAATGTCGTCAAACTTGAAGGTGCAAGTGTTAAATTCAGTTTCGAGTGTGTGGCTGTGAAGGTTAACGACAGCATTTTGGTGTCACTCTACCGATCACCCAATTCCGATGTTAATGTATTTTTTTCTGAGCTAGGGAGTATGTTGAGTATTGTCACCAACAAATTCAATAGTTCACTCAAAATCATTTTGGGATCTGATTTCAATATTGATATTCTAGAATCTAACATGAAGCAGAAAAGCTTTTGTAATATTTTAAAATCTTTTAATCTGTACCTCAAAAATTGTCTCCCTACTCATGGGGATAAGTGTATTGATAACTTTGCAACCAATGTCGATCTCCATTGTCATTTACGTAAATACAGGATATCCGATCATAATTTTATCTGGGCTGATTTAGATATATCAAATGTAGATAGTAATAAGCCTGTATATAAATGTATTAGGTATCACCAATTGAGTGAGAATAATGTAAATATATTTGTAAATAGCATACCGACCACTAACTGGGATTTTGTATATAGTATTTTAGATGTTAATTTAGCTTTTGCAAATTTTATGAACATGGTGTGTCTGTTTTGAGAGTACATGCCCCAAGGTAACAAACTAAAAGAAAAACCAAAGCTTTAGATTCTAGTCATCAGTGGTTCAGTCCTCAGTTAAAAATAATGCGAGGTTATGTTGTTTCTTTGTATGATAAATGGAGAGTAACCAAAGATGAAACGTTAAAAGTTGAGTATCTAAAATGTAAGAAACAATATAAGATATCAATCAAAAATGCTAAGATAGAGTTTAATGAACGTAGAATTAATAAGGCAAAAAATAAGTGTAAAGAATCTTGGAGGGTAATCAAGGGAGAGATTGGTTCTAAAAGTAAGGAGAACAAAACTTCAATCACTCCAGATGAATTTAATGATTTTTTTATCTCAATGTTGAAAATTCCAGATCTTAATAAGTTAAATATTTATCCAACTGAGTTATAAGATCCAATCGATCTAGCCAGAGGAACCATCTCGCAAAATATGAAGTGTGTTGATTTTTGTTGGAGCTTTGTGTCAGTTAATGAAGTGGAACTTATTGTTAAAAAATTAAAGCCTAGTGGCAGCAAAGATTACTATGGATTTTCTAATGATCTAATCAAAAGGATAATTTCTTATATTAAACATCCCCTAACTTATCTTACCAACAGCATTCTTAATCAAGGTGTTTTTCCTAATATCTTAAAAATTGCTAAGATCGTTCCAGTCCATAATAAAAACGATGTGAATGATCCCTCTAGCTTCAGACCGATTGCTCTTGTCCCCGTCTTTTCCAAAAACATTGAGAGTGTCATAAAAAATCAACTTGAATCTTTTTTTACCGAGAACAATTATTTTTCACCATCTCAGTTCGGCTTTGTTCATCGATCCTTAACCATCAGTGTTCTTACATCTGTAACGGATAGGATATTTAGAACGTTTGAAAATAATTCAGTACTTTGCTTGAATATGCTAGATTTAAGTAAAACTTTTGACTCAGTAAGTCACGATATACTCCTCAAAAAATTGTGTCTCTATGGTATTAGAAACAAAGAAAACGACCTTACCAAATCTTATCTAAGTGACAGGAAGGAAATTGTGATGGAAGGGAGCGGAGAATCCACAATGAAAAGTATCTTGCGGGGTGTCCCTCAAGGCTCCGTTCTCGGGCCATCACTGTTTGTCATCATGGTGAATGATTTACCCGAGTGTTTACCTTGTCATTCAGTGTTATATGCTGATGACACATCGCTAATCACTGAAAACGCATCTCTTTGAAAATATCGTCGTAGATTCTGAAAACGCTGTTCGTAAAGCCATAACCTGGTTCCTCTCCAATAACCTCTTCTCCAAGTGGTATGAAAATTCGTTATAGTAAATGTTCTCGTTTTCATGTAGAAGCGTTAAAAACCCTTGTTTAGCGTTAGAAAAGACAGACAGACGTAGATTAGATTATTGAAATGGTGGCCGAACCACAAGGTAGGTATTTTAAGTCAAGTATGAATGAGAAACGTGATTGTGGTGTGATCTTGTAGTCTTCTTACTGACTAAGGCTGACATGTTGCTTAGACAGAACTGTTAGTTAGCCCAACAGTCAATGCGATATCTAAAGGACCTACAGTTTAACGTGGAATCCAAACCACTGCCTCTGAATTACGAGCTGGTGTAATTATGAGGATTAACTAAATAGTTATTATTTAAATAGGATTATTAAATAGTTCGGACGTTAATCTAGACAAGAGAACACTACACCTACCGACCATCACTGTCAACAGTCAACAAACGTGACCTCCAAGTACCTGTATTAAAGGACGAAGCTACCATCCCAAATTGATATAAGCCTCTTCCAGTCTTTATAACCGAAAATATCATAGTTCAAAGCAATGTACAGACAAAATTCTATTTTTATTTTCAGTTATAAAACTACTAAGGAATTCTAGGTAATATAACAATTACAGGTATATAAATTGATTTCAAAAATTGTACCTCTTTATCTAAAAGTTCATTCTTACTCCCGCTTGCATCCTCTTGTACATGTGAGGCGGGTAACGTAAACGATGAGGTTTCTCACTCGGCGAGGCAAACATCTGTTGGCAACACAAGTGCCGCGACAGATTGTATTCAAATGCGATGTCACTTCCACAACAGGACCGCCTGCGCCGACACCTCCGTGAGTTATGATTACCAGAATCCGACATCTAACTCAACCTCGGAGCGTGTTAGGATAAATGAATAATAACTGAGCTCTCACCGCCGATTATTCGTATAACCGTTGTGTGTTCGACTCTCACAACAGTACAGTCTTAACTGTCACTTGTGATTACTAGAATTCGACAGGTCATCCTTAGAGAGTGTTAGTATAAATGAATAATAACTAATAAAAATAACTGCAAAATAACTAAACTCTCACCGCCGATTATTCGTATAAACGTTGTGTGTTCGACTCTCTTGGACTGGGACGGTGGCGACGTCCTGTAATCCAGCTACTTTGAGGTCAAGAATTGTGGATAGTTGTGAACGATGGTCGGTGGGTGTAGTGTTCTCTTGTGTGGATTAACGTCCGCACTGTTGAATACTGTGTTAATCCGCAAATACCATCCACATAATTAGACCAATTCGTAATTCAGATGCCGTGGTTCAGATTCCACCTTAATCTGTAGGTCCCTCAGTTGCCATCGGCTGTTGGGCTATTAATTAACGGTCCTGTCTAAGAAACATGTCAGTCTTAGTCAGTAACAAGACTACAAGATCGCGCCACAATCATCTTACACTCAATTCTCATTCATACTTGGCTTGGAATACCTACTTTGTAGTATGGTCGCCGTTTCAATAATCTAATCTAATCTAATCTATAATAGTACAGTCTTAACTGACACTTGTGATTACTAGAATCCGACAGGTTACTCATCCTTGGAGCGTGTTAGTATAAATAAATAATAACTGAGCTCTCACCGTAGATTATTTGTATAACCGTCATTTGTTCAAATCTCACAACAGTACAGTCTTAAATGTTAGGTGCCAAGGATCAAAAATCAAATCAAACTGTTTATCTGTCACCGACATAAAAACATTGACAATTTTAATGGTTGTAGATAGCATAACGACGGTAGAGTCTTTTCACATACACATAGTATTAATTTCACAGGGAGTATTTTCCATTTATTATATAGTAATAGAAAAAGCTCTATCTTATTTGTAAAATAGATAGAGCAAAAATATTATAATTATATTACGAGACATGTTGCACATCTTTATAATGAACAAAGTTGTTCATACATACATTTCATAAGTGTAAAATGTATAAAAAATAAGTGTATGAAAAGAATATACAATTTTGTTATTAAAAATTAACAATAATACACAAACTATACAAATGAATAACGGTGAATACAATTTTGAATGTGTTAAAATCAAATAACAATAAAATACAGACATAGGAGACTATGAACATGATTACAAATGGTTTCAGGGTGCAGGGGTTTTAACTATAAGACCACCTCGGGTGAAGATATACAAATAAACTACTGTTTGGGATTTTAATCTAATAAAAATAGATTATTAGATTATGCTTATGATATTATACAGCTGTAGCTTTAGAAATCAAATGTGTTGATTGTAGAACATGTGTAAACAAATTTACTCCCCATAAAGATAACATGGGGACTTTGACATTCTGTAGGGTAGAACCCTTTGGAATTTTTGAAAACCCCTTTCTTAGAATGCATCTAGACCTTAAATAGAATCTGTGTACCCAATTTGAAGCTCCAAAGCTAGTTTTTGAGAAACTGTGATCAGTCAGTGAGTCACATTTAGGTTTTATATAGAGAATAATCCCGACAAACTTTTAACAAAATTGTTACTCAACTAACACCATAAACGTTGGACTTTAGATAGTATTTTTGTGATTAGTGTGAAATTATAAGTTGATTTCTAAGGGCCTTGTAGAGTAGGCCGCTATGGAAGTAAGCCTGATGGAGGGTTGGACCGTCGCATCACCCAGCCTCTACAGTCTACAGTATATTCTTGGAGATGCTACCAGTTGGCAGCTACCATAGTACGATCATGGTGCGATATCTGTTAGTGCAATGTTTATACACGGCATCGCCACCTGTCACGCTTCCATGGTGGTCCAGTATAGCTTTAAAGGTATACTACACATACACAAATACTGTTAAATGTGTGTGTTGTTGTATCTCTCGTGTTATTTACAAGGTCAACGTGATGTATGATGCGATTAACCCTGTTATAAATCATACGAGTACCTGAGTGTTCGTGTATCTAAGTAATTGAAAACCTGTGTATTGTCTAATACGCTGATACTGTAATTTGTTAATGCGAGATACTTCATCATTGCGCAATTTTGTTCCGTTGCTTACAGACTAAATTAGCAATATTATACTTATATTATGGAGTAATTAAATTAGATATATACAGGTTGTCACAAATATCCTTGACAGCTTGACATAATCATTTGGTACAAATAAAAAGAAGAAAGATGATGTTCTTTAATCGTATCTTTAATCGATATTAAAATTGTATTCATGGATCGATATTAATGTTTGAGCTTTTTCTAGATTTTTAGATTTCTAGATATATCTTAGTAAGTATAAGTAATGTACTTTTTTCATAAATCAAATAATTTTCATGTAAATTGAGATTTAAAAATGAAATGGCCCGAATTTTAAAAATTGTATCGAAAAAAATCATTTATTTCTGAGTTTAGAACCTTATTTTATAGTCTCATATCAGATTTAAAGTAAATATACCGATCTATTACGGAATTAGACTACAAATTAGTTTTATGTTGTAAATCAAAATGTCAGATATTGAACAAGACTTAAAAAACTTACCGAACATTTACAAGTTGTTTTTACTTGTAGAAAAATATTACGTATAGCCAGACACGGATTTTTGTGTCACTGCATATCTGAATAATGCTTAGACAGTAGCGTTCAGATTAACTGAATGACAGTAGGATAGCTCGGTAGACTATTATTCACATATAGCATACGATAGTATGGCAATATGATTCACGTTCTCTCAAGGATCGTTGTGCCATTGTTATGAATTGTCACTCTCACGAATATACGAGTATAGCCTACCATATACGTATCACGAGATAGGTATTTATTATTTATTGACTTCACCGCTGTGTCACAAGATATGATTCATATACTACCCGTATCAATATTTCAGCTCATTCATCAATTTAATTCTGATTGAGATGAAACATTGGCATGATCTACGAATAGAATCTGTCGTATAAAAATCACTAGAGTTATACTTCATAGATTTATATTTTTAACATTAATTAATTATTTGAATGATTACATGATGAATGATTTCAATGATTATTATTTGAATGATTAATTTAGTTTGGGGTTTTTAAAAACTTAATTGAATTTACTTAACGTAATAAAAATATTAGTTAGATTTTTATAAGTTTTACCTAAATTTAAGGCATAATTAATTTCTTGCTCTAACTTTAACGTCAGCCTTGTAGTCTTGCTCGGCAACGCGCAATACACACAGACACACAAGGTTGTATCGAATACAGCGCGGGAGATTTAAGAGACTTAATACAGAAAAACTGTGTACAAAAAAATTTAAATTTGTTAGTGAATGGACTGGTGTTAGAATTCCGTCAAAATATATTAATATCTTCGGAATTAGCACCTTGAATATTATAAGTAGTGGAAATCCTTCATCTCGACACAAGGGTCCTCAACTCAACTGTGGTATTAGCTTGTTAGATATGATATGTGGCGCTCTTCAACGACTGTTGAGCTACCACAACTCCATATGACGTCATAGCTGTGACGATAGCGTCGTTCTTATCACTCCGTATCATCGCCTACAGACTCTCCGTTATACTTGCGATACGAGTGTCTATTTTAAGATTTGCAGGTCTACGTGTAGGTCAAACTTATACGAATATAAATTTTATACGAGGGCAAATTTTAAGACTATCACATATATCCACAATATTATTAGATACTGAAATAAATATTGCTTCTAAGTCCCATTAGAACCTGGTAATCGCTCAATTCATTATTCTGAATTTGATTGACTTGGACACATAAGATTACATAAATAAATGCAATCGGCAGTTAGAAGACTCGAATAACTGCAAAGAAATGCAAGAAGACTGTTCTATGCAGGGCAATGAGGAAATTCATGAGTTATTAGAAATGTGTGGTCCAAATGAAAATCTTTCAACAAAATAATCCAATTACTAACTCCAAGTGTTCCTAAAACTTCTGTGTTTTACAACTTTCCCAAAATTCACAAGTCTGCAAGACCACCTCCAGGAAGACCAATTGTATCCAGCGTCGGGTCACCTACAGAACGAATTTCTGCTTTTGTAGATGAACATTTACAACCTTTGGTGAAATCTCTGTCGTTCTAAATCAAGGATACATATGACTTCCTCGCCAAAATTTCTGAAATCAACCTACCTCAACATTCTGAAATAATGCTTGTAACAGTTGACATTGAATCATTATATACAAATATTCTCCACGTAGATGGTCTGAAGGCTGCTTAACACTTTCTTAACTCTAGACCAACAAACTCTTTACCTTCCACTAATTTGCTTAGCCGCTCTTATTCAAATGATATTAACAATAAATAGCTTTAAATTTATGAACAAAAATTACCTTCAAATCACAGTTACAGCAATGGGTAATCGAATGGCTCCCTCATATTTTAATTTATTCATGGGTCTAGTGAAACAAAATTTCTTATCAAACAATCCTTTCACTCTTCTTTGATTAAAATTCATTGACGATATTTTCATTGTTTGGCAGGACGGTATTAGCTCTTTACAAATCCTTTTACAAAATTTAAATCAATTTTGTTGTTTGAAATTTACTTGCCAATTTTCCAACAAATTCTTAGATATTGATGTATACTTGACAATGGTAAATTAAAAAGTAAAATTCACATTAAAAATACTAATAAAACTCAATATTTGCATTACCAGAGTTGTCATCCTATGTACATGAAAAAATCAAATAAATCAAATTGTTTGTCGATACGAGCACAATCCCTTTGTGGTGATAACTGAAAAATATATATATCAAATTTGAATAATACTGCGTTCATTGAACGAGGCTACCCACAACAGCTACTATCAAACCAATTGAAAAAAAAACAAAAATGCGAATCAAAACAAAAAATTTCAAGTGTCCCTAAATTCAACACAAACTACTACCCGGGACTACATAAAGTTAACAGCATCATGATAGTAGCATTCAATATTTTAAAATCATCTCCTTAAAAAACTTATTTTCCAGACCACTTCGTGTTGTTTTTAAAAGGTCATAAAATTTAAAAATATGTTGGCCAGACCCAACAAATTCGAAATTCTAAGCCTAATGAACTTTGTAATCCCAAGAATAATTGTAAACCATGCCACAAACCTCGATGTGGTTTTTGCAAAATGAATCTACTGAATTTAAGAGTAGATTGACAAATAAAGTTTACCCGATTTTGGTGGATCAACTTGTGAAACCCATAATGTGGTTTACCTACTATCGTGCAAACATTGTCAAAAAGAATATAGGCCAAACATCTAACTCCTTACGAGTTAGAATGAGAGGCCATCGTTTTGATGTGGTCCATAAAGATTTACGAAAGCCAATTTTCAATCACGCAGCTCACCACAACTAAAACTTTGAGGGCTGTTATGAACTTAAAACCCTACACAAAAATTTAACCACATCAAAACCAAAAAAAGAAACCAACTTATTTTAAGAAATTCAGAATTGGCACACCAGTTGCTTTTAAAATCAAAATGTCCTACAGGATTTAATCTCAGATAGTTTATTAATAGGTCTAATAATTACTTATCAAAATAAATTAATCAACTCAACTGTCTAAAATCATATGGTCTCAAAATTTATATTGCCGTCTTGCCCCAGGCACCATTTTTAGGTTAGGCTAATATTATAGCACCAATGATATATCCATTTAGTTATTGCATGCGTTAATTTATTGCAAAAAGGTGTAATTTTAATGACAATACAGTACTGAGTATACAAGAAACATACTTCTCTTATCTTTTCGCATTTGGAAGTGATGGATAATTACAACAGCTCGGACTAAAAACTCGTTTTGATTTATGAGCTCCGAATTTTTCGTTCAAAATGGATACCTACGATATAAGGTATAACAACGCCATACTATATCAAATATTCGTTTCAAATATGTTTTGACATCTGCCATAGCTACACAAAAACCCCGTCTTGCCCTCTTCACCATCTTGCCACGCTCTCCCCTATAGGCTATATATCAAATATTTATGTTGTTCTCTTTCAGGTTAATTCGTTGAAAAATTTTTTTAACAGAGTTACTTTTAATGAGGAAAACAGCAATAAACAACGGCATCGGTTTACCAAGTGGTGGGATCTGACTCAGAGCTCGGGTCTGGTCATCGACAGTAATAGGTACGGTACGAGGAGGAGTGCGCTGAACTAACAACCGTCCAGAGTAATGATCCCGACCATGTAATAATGACGTTATAAATGTATTGTAACCTAGATTCATATAAATTAACTAGAATTTTTAGATAATCTATATAAAAATACCCCCGTCGCAGCAGACCTGCGTACTCAGCGAATTTCCAAATTAATCTCTATATATAAAATTGAATGTATGTCTGTATGTATGTATGTCCTTTATGCGTTGCCAAACTACTCATCCGATCGCCATGAAATTTTAGGAAGTTGCTCTATATGTGTCCGGGAAGGTTTTAGTGAAAAAATATTTTCGAAACCCCCATAAGTTTCCATTTTATGGCGTTTTAAATTTCTAATGTTAACCTTATGGAGAGTAAGTTTGTTTACAAATTGTCTACAATGAAAACATTTGATTTCTTAGCTACAGCTGATTGGTTTACTATCCAATGCCACCTGAATCATTCATTAATGTTAAACTATGAAGTAAATGTGTACTGTAAAAAATGAACAGCTTTATTCACCACGTTAATAGTTAACGGTTTTGGGGGATTATGTATTTATATTTTTATTTTCTGTCTGATTAAAGTCACGTGTTTATATGATAATTACAATGTTTATATTATTACGTTTATTATAATAATCAGCTGTTGTATATCTTTCCTATAAAAGCCGTATTACAGTTAGGTTTCGTTTGGGTTTTTATTGGATTTGAAAATTGTGAATTAATCCACTCAGATTTATTTGTTTCATGGGAATGATATTAATATGTTTTATCGTTTCAATATTGTTATTCACTATGCAGCGACCCAGAATATATAACCTTTCACAATGAAGCCGTATTGCTATTCGACTTCAGAACATGGCCAATCTTAAAGTTAGCATGTGTTTACTGTGAGGCGTTACGAAGTTCGCCGGGTCAGCTAGTACTATAATAATTATAAAATATGTCTTGTTAATATCAATATCTGTCGATAAACTTGAGAATTATTTGCCTATACGTATACACCACAGTGTGCAGGTTAGCTGCTGTGAGCAACACTGAAAGTAGTCATTTCTACCATAAATAATTTTAATCTTAACATCTATACCAACTTTCACTAACATCTGTCCATAAATAAAGGAGTTTGCCTATTCCCTATATAATTAATATGGGAAAAGAGTATGCAGGTTTGCTGTCATGACAAACACATAAACTATGATTTTTAAGCATAAATGGATAGATCTCAACCACATGAAGCTAAATATCAAGTTTTATCCAAAAATATTGATTAATATGGGAAATATTCATTTTTCCCTATCCCCCATAAGATTAACATTGGAGCCCCACAATACAACGTACTGTGTTTAGAGTTTTTAATATCTCGGTAACCGTTGGAGATAGAGAAAATCTTTAAGGAACTTAACTGTGTAGTTTTTTAAGCTGATACCAATGGTGAAATATAAAATTAGAAATTTTTAAAAAATACATGTAAAAAACGAAAAAACCCCTTTTGGCTTACAAAACCTCCCAAACTACCCGTTCCCATTGACCAATATGTCTGGTTTACGAACTCGTCCGAGCATTTGTAGGAATACACGTCTCTACCAAATTTGGTCTCGATCGGACCGTTTTTAAAAAGAGTTATCGTGTTAACAGACACACACACACACACACACTCACACGCACACACACACACACACACACACACACACACACACACACATATATATATATATATGAGCACCCCTTAAACATTTTATTTTTCATACAATATACGACACGTGTTTGGAAGCTAAGTTCACAGTGTTGCACTTGTATCCTAAATTTATAAAAATAAACAAGCATCGACTATGTGATTTTTGAAACATGTGTAAGTTAAATTAAACGTTGAATTTAAGTTAGTAATTTGATTAAAATGTAGATTATTTATATAATCTACCATTGGTAGATTATTTCTAAACCACTAACCCACGCAAATCAAAAATATTTTATTATGCGTTTTACCGTCACAAACTCGGCGAATATCAACACTTTCGTTTACAACTGATTATCATGTCCATACCATCTGAGGGGTTCCCCGCGATGACGTCAGGACGTCAAGTGACGTACGGCCACTGCTACAGTGACATGTTTACCCCGACAGTTAGCGCCAGATGTGTCACCCACACTTCCGCCGGTATCGGTATTTACAATTGTGGCTGATAAGATGAGAGATTTGACGCTTGAGCTTAGTGTGTTACATGCCTGTATTGTCATTTTCATCTGAAGATAAGACTTGCAATTACTTAAAAGTATTAGCCATCCCATAGATTTATTTTAAATTATTCTGATTAGTAAAACTTAGAGATAGAACTACAGATAAGAATTATAATCAAAACGTTTTATGACCTAGTATAAACTAAATGGATTCTTATTTTTTGCTTTCCAATTAAATGACCAGCCCATTTGTTAGCATGTTATCAAATGAGTTTTCCACTACCGAGTTTTACCTAATAAATGATGACTTTTGTCTATAGAATATCATAGTTTATTTTCTGAAATCATATCACAGTTCTACATAATACTGTGCCCTTTTTTTTAATGAGAAGGAAAAATGTTTTAAATGATATTTATATTTTTCCGTGGTTTCTTCTCAATTCTTTCCGCAATATCTCACACTTTAAGAGCCGATCTTACTGACGTTTTCTCCAAATCTCGAGTACTCCAATATGCCCGACATAAAAAGACAATGTCTCTACTTTATAGGCCTTTTAGAGTAATATTTTGGCTGATTTTTGTTTTACATTTCTCACATGATCATGTTGAAATGAGTAGAGTATTTTCCTGACATTTGACACAGGAATTAATTCAATAATAAATAACAATTGCCAATTATCTCTTGTCAAAGCCTTGCTAGTTTTTTTAATAGGCTTTTTGGTTCGGTGTTACATTGGTCCTTTCTCCTCCTCCTTGGATCCCTCAAAGGTCCCTCTACAAAAGTATTTCTTAATATTATTTCATATATCTAAATGAGGTTAAAAAACTAGTTTTGTTCCTTTGACTTCCGACAAGGATACGTTACAAAGCACTTTTAGAAAAATGTTCAATGGACCCATGAATAAAACTATTACTCAGTACTTTTTAAGTGTTTGAAAATATGATAAAATTGCAAATTGCTACAACCTGTGGATTTTTTTGTGAGTAGGCCTATTCAATGTTGCAACGACACGAGGCGCGTCGATATCCACGTTCTATCATTGCCTACTTAAGTAAATATTACTTAATTTAGTAGTTATTACTTAGCTTTAAACAAATAGGCATAATCAATTGGTTTAAGGGAATTTTATTTTAAGATTTTCTGTGTTATAAATTGTAAAGATTGTTATAACTCATCTGTCTCGTGGATTTCCTGATTTTGTAGTCGCCTTCAAATTGATAATTTTCTAAATAATTTCATATTATAAAAACATTAGATTGTTTTAGATAAGACTTTTCTTAAGTAATTGAAACAATATATTTTTGGCCAAGAAAACATGTTTGTCAAACATTTATTATCCAAAGCATATTTTGTTTAAGTATATGACTTAAATAATAGCTTAGAATGTAAGATAATAGATCCACAATTTGAAGGATTCTAAACATATTATCTGTCATGTTTCATTTTGAATCGTGAAAATGTATATTATTTAAGTATAATATTTATATAATTTCTCCTATCATCAAAGCATAATAAGCAAATATTGAATTTGACTTTCATACAATATTGTTTTGGTAATACAGTATAACTATGAGTATAAAACTTTCATTTGGAATTAATGCCTTTAAAATACAAAGTCACTTTTAAAACTACTTTGACTAAAAGGATCATTGAATTTACATAATATATGAAAAGGCTGGTGAGTCGGTGGTCATCGAACCTCAGTACGCGATGGCCCTGGTACGGATCTCGGAGTCGACCCTATGAGAACACTGGCCACCTTGTAGGTTTACTTGTCGGCTCACCCCTATCTTCGAACCGCAGTAAGTGATGGCCCTGGTACGGATCCCGGAGTCGACCCTATGAGAACACTGGCCACCTTGTAGGTTTACTTGTCGGCTCACCCCTATCTTCGAACCGCAGTAAGTGATGGCCCTGGTACGGATCCCGGAGTCGACCCTATAATAATTCTGACCACCTTATAGGCCTACTTGTCTGCCTACAAGGTCAACAAAGTATAGGTAAACGATGCTGCCAACCCATCAAAAAATATGAACAAGTGAGTTATTTCAGGATTATAAAAATTATTTTGATTTAAAAAATATATACTAATCTATACTGTACTTAATAAATTCCAAAATACAACTTAGTCCAAAATTTATTTCCAGCGTTTGAAATGATTCATAAACGTGGAATACAACTCTGTGCAATCGAACGAATACAACTTACTAGATGGAACGAGGATAAAAGCGCTAAAATGATTGAAGAAAATTATTAGAACTTTTATGTTCGAAGGACCAGGAATGATTAAATTTCAACAAAAGTTAAATTTTAAAAATTAGAAAATTAAAATAAGACACAATTTTTTAAGTTGACAACAAAACTTGTATCATAAAAAAACCTGGCCAAAGACTGATAAAAACTGGACATACCGGTCGATTTGAAGCTATGTGCTTTATTTATATTTAATGTGTACGATTGACGCTCATTACGTTAACATGTTTATCGAATTCAACCAGTTACCGTAGTATAAAAATATCTTTATAATAAAAGAGTTATAATGAACCGTATATGACGTTAAAAACCAATCTCAACGATTAAGATTTGCCTTAAACTCTATACCCAAAAATACCTCACTAGGTTGGGAGAAGTGTATACTAATGGTCTATTCTTAGGACTTTTCCAGAGCCGGATAGTATTTTCAGCTACTGTTTGCTGATCAAACACACCTACACGCCACCGTCGCCGCCGCTGCCGCTGCCGAGCCCTCCCGTGTCCACGGCGCGGACGTCACTCTTGTGACGTCACCGTTCGCCGAACCAGGTGATAACAGCTGGCTGGTATCAATACTCTATAAAGCCGCGGGAACTCTCGCTTCTCCGTCAAACCCCTCTAGTCCTACCGTGGTTACCTGCATCCTCCAGACAAGTAAGTCCCCAGACACCTCTAACATCGGACATTGTACATTATGTCGCATTACATAGGCCTGTTGTTAAATATTTTATTATTTCTTCATCTTCTGGTAGTTATAGTATATTATGATTAAATACGCTGAAATTTTAGGAACAGAACTTTTTCGCCTCCATTAGAAAGAGGAAAATATTAGAGCTGACGCAGCATTTTCTCAGCGTAAATAATTATAAATTTATATTAGATCCTGCAGCTTAAGTAAAAATACTTTATCAGGAGTTATTTATATTTTAAAATTTGAGATTCTCGAGTAATAGTTACAAAATACTACTCCTAGTGGAAACTACTCACTCCTCGTCTGTGACACGTAATAAAATATTAGAACACTTCATTTTAGCGAATTTCCCATAGGGAAGAAGCTATTACCGTAGGTCTCATGGCGAGACTTAAGCCCGGGACCATGTTATTTTTTCTTCTTTAGGTGCCCAGAGTCCAAAAACAATAGTCGTTAAAATTTGTATATAATATATATATATATATATATATATATATATATATATATATATATATATATGTGTGTGTGTGTGTGTGTCTGTGAACACGATAACTCTCGTAAAAATGGTCCGATCGAGACCAAATTTGGTAGAGACGTGTATTCTTACAAATGCTCGGACGAGTTCGTAAACCAGACATATCGGTCAATGGGAACGGGTAGTTTGGGGGGGGGGTTTGTACCCCAAAATGGGGTTTTTTCACATGTAATTTTTAAAAATGTCTAATTTTATCTTTTACCATTAGAATCAGCCTAAAAACTGCACAATTAAGTTTTTTAAAGTTTTCTCTATCTCCAACGGTTACCGAGATATTAAAAAATCTAAACACAGTACGTTGTATTTTGGGGATCCAATGTTAATCTTATGGAAGATAAGGAAAAATTAATATTTCCCATATCAATCAATATTTTTATATTAAACTTGGTATTTACCTTCATGTTGTTGATACCCACCTGTTTATGCTTAGAAATCATAGTTTATGTGTTTATCATGGCAGCAAACCTGCATACTCTTTTCCCATGTTAATCATAGGGAATAGACTACTCCTTTATTTAAGAACAAATGTTGATGAAAGTTGGTATAAATGTTAAAAATAAAAATTATTTATGGTAGAAATGCCTACTTTCAGTGTTCCTCACAGCAGCAAACCTGCACACTCTTTCCCATGTTAATCTTATGGAGAATAGGGAAATAATTCTCATGTTTATGGACAGATTGTTAAAAAACTTGTCATATATTATTATTATCATATTTTTGATTTGGAAATTCGCTGAGTATGCAGTTCTGCTGCGACAGGGGTATTTATGTTTAAAACCTTTCTATAACTTAATAGTATTTGTTAAGATCCCACGCAACGACTCGACATCTATCTAAATGGCTCGCCCTCCACTCTGGCTTTATAAAATTGATTGTTATGGTTGCCAGGTAATTTTACTGATTTCGATTGAAGCATTGCGATAGCTAAAAGATCAGTCCATGTTGAAATACTGAATCCATACCTACGTTAATACTCACTGATAATAATTTGTAACATGATTTTTAATCCTGAAGATAGTAAAGTGGATTATAATATTGCAAGGCAGACAGACATAAAGTTTTTATCCAATACAGTAACATAATCACTTGTATAAATGTAATATAACTCGGTATTGAGTTTGGAGTATTTATATTTTTACACGTTTAAAATTTAGCACTTTTTAATAATAAAAATATAATAAACTATACATTCTGAGAATATTACTTTTTTTTAATACTAAGCATATAATTTATATAAGTATTTGATCCCTAAAAATTATAATTTAAGATAATTGAAGTTGAGTTACAGAACAAAAGACTTGAAATTTGGGTCACATTTTTGTTGATCCAAGTGAAGTATATAAGTTTAATACTTAACTATATTTAATGTGAAGTTTCCAGCTTTGGACGTTTCAAGTACAGATGGTGTCATTAGTCTGTGCTCGTGGCTTTTATAACTTTTAAGGAATATAAGTATTTACTTTTTCAGTTCGGTAATCTTGTACTCAAGCATAATGGAGTGAGCGTGAGCGCCAAACCTTTGTACAGGTAGACCGACTAATTAGCGTCATAATGGAGTGAGCGTGAGCATGCCAAACCTTTGTACAGGTAGACCGACTAATTAGCGTCATAATGGAGTGAGCGTGAGCGCCAAACCTTTGTACAGGTAGACCGACTAATTAGCGTCATAATGGAGTGAGCGTGAGCGCCAAACCTTTGTACAGGTAGACCGACTAATTAGCGTCATAATGGAGTGAGCGTGAGCGCCAAACCTTTGTACAGGTAGACCGACTAATTAGCGTCATAATGGAGTGAGCGTGAGCGCCAAACCTTTGTACAGGTAGACCGACTATTAGCGTCAGAGCCGCGCGCACAGACTAATGACACTGTACGGCAATTTTAATTATTTGAACTACCATTACCACAAATAATTTGACTCAATATTTTTACATACAGTTTTATATAGGTTAAAAGATCTTAATTAAAAAAATTGTACTAAGTGTTAAGAGTACTTAAGTTGAAAAACAGAATTTTTTCAATCCAAAACTTTAAATATATACTAGCTGACCCGGCGAACTTCGTAACGCATAACAGTAATACGTGTTAACTTTCAGATTGGTCATGTTCTGAAGTCGAATAGCATTACGACTTAGTGTGAACAATTAGATATTCTGGGTTGCGGCATAGTTAATAACAATACTGAAACGATAAGACATATTAATAACATTCCCTCAAAACAAATAAATCTGAGTGGATTGATTCACAATTTTTCTAATCCAAAATAAAACCAAACAAAACCTAACTGTAATACGGCTTTTATAGGAAAGATATACAACAGCTAATTATTATAATAAACGTAATATGTATAAATATTGTATTTTTTATATTGGCCAAAATATTGAACACTTTTAATCAGACAGAAAATAAAAATATATATACATAATCACCAAAAATCGTAAACTATTAACGTAGTGAACAAATCTGTTTATTTTGTACAGTACACATTTTCTTCATAGTTTATAGCATTACATTAATGAATGATTCAGATGGCATTGGATAGTAAAGCATATTGCTAATGGAAAGTAAAACAACAACTGTAGCTTAGGAAATCAAATGTTTTATTGTAGAACATTTGTAAACAAACTTAGTCCCCATAAGGTTAGCATTATAAATTTAAAACGCTATAAAATGTAAACTAATTGAATTAATGGAAACTGAATATGCCTAAAGCATGACCGGAGCAGAGACGAATCCGAAAAATCAAAGGTCATTTAAATCGGTCCAGCCGTTCTCGAGTTATTTAAACGCTATAAAATGTAAACTAATTGAATTAATGGAAACTGAATATGCCTAAAGCATGACCGGAGCAGAGACGAATCCGAAAAATCAAAGGTCATTTAAATCGGTCCAGCCGTTCTCGAGTTATAATGAGCGTAACTAACACGACTTTATTTATATTTTTGAAGATATAGACATTAACTTGATCGTAAAACTAGATATACGGATAAAATATTTGTTTCAAATATTAATATTGTTTCAAATATCAAATAAAATATTGTTTCAAATGACGAAATGGCAACTGGGTACAGATTCGACCCTTGCAGGATTCGATTCGGCGACCTTCAGTTTGGAAGGCAGCACTATAACCACTCAGCCTCCCAGCCAGTTAACGGATCAAAGTTAACCAGAGATGAAGATGAATAATCACTGTAAATGAGTAGTCACTGTCAACATCCATTGCACAAAACATACAACTAATTTAAATACTAATAAAATGTCAAATCAATCAAATAAAACATTCTTTCTTGGCAGAAATTCAGCAGAACAATGGCTGGCCAACCGGACTAAGAGCCAGTGTTACTTACTTATTTCGCACGCAACGGCTTTGTCTGCATTTTAGGGCTTACTCTTTCGTGTTTTTACTGTGCAAATATGGAGTGAGGGAAACTATAGATTTGCATCCTCAAATCAGTGAGGTAAAGGACAATTGAATTGAAATGAATATACCAAAGGGCTTCAAGGACCCAGAAGGCATAAAAGGGTGTAGTGTCAGGTGCAGTAACGCATGTATTTTAAATTAAACAGTTATACGTTATTAATTTTTCAAAGCTGTTGCTGCCATTTTTCAATTTAAAAGTTTATTCTTCTTCCAATGGTATTCCATGTTTTAAGTAGCAATGTATATAACAATGTAAATCATAATATTTCATTTCTAACTTCTCCCACCATTACTACGAAGCCCCAAGGATTGGTTTCGACTGTTGTTTGACATTTGTTTGTCTGTGTACCAACCCCGACGGGGCACCGCAATTTTTAAGTATGGTCATTAGTAACAACTCAAGACAATTTTTTTATATTTATTTGGATTTTAAGGGTGGTTGAACTTCAAAATACAAAAACACAAAAACACCCTTTCCTTTTGGAACAATCAAAAAATCTCAAAACAGTTGTGAAGGAGAACATATCTTATGGAGTACAGTTTTCCTTTCATTCAATTATTATTATGATGGATTTTTTTATTTCTTACGATGATGTGTTTCTTAACCGATTTGAATGAAACGTGGTGTTATAACGCGCCGGTTGTGTGCAGTGGCTGCGGTGTGTGCGCTGCCGCTGCTCTGTGTCCTCGCCAACCTCGTAGCCGCGGCCTCCGCCCTCGGCGCCGTCGGGGTCCCGGTGTTCGAGCTGTCGAGGCCCTTCTGGGACAACGCGTGTGGTGTGGCAGCCTCCTCGGAGCTCGCCCCGCTGGACGACCTGGCCCTGGAGGAACAGGTCAGCTGGCACGAGCAGCTGGGCAAGAGTCTGCAGAAGGTGCGAAACCAGCTGACCATCGCCCGAGACCTCTTGCTCTACAGGGAGTTCGACAACCTCTACATCGAGGTCAGTCACTTGCCAGACTGACCAAGAGACATACGTACGCATAGAATAATGTTGGTTTTGTGTTTAATTAAACTCTCGCTGGTAAAATCATATGACAAACAGCTGCTTTTATAACTAAACTGACGTAACTAATTAAATGACGTCACTGTCTCAAATTTTGGCCACGCAAAAATTACTAAATATATGTTAATGTGAACCGATTTAGTCTTAATTGATTACTTTCCTGATTCACCGATCCAACCAGTTGGGTAGGCCTATTATTGTAAGGTAAATATGATTGAAGATTGAGTGTCATAGGTATGTAATAGCGTAAGCAATGAATTTGATGATGTGTATCATCATGATGACATGTATGAGGTGATGTTAGTTACTGTACTTTTCATAAAGTACTTTCATTTGTTATGTTAAATAAATATCCCTCAAAATATTCCTCAACAAAGCGTTTCATTTGATTACTCAATTATTGAAACAAGTTGGTTAATCAAAACATAGAAAATGCAACAAACACAGTTTAGCAGAAAGTATTTTATTTGTTTACAGTGATAATTTTTACTTTATACAAGTTTGTCTACTTAAGTGATCCTTGTGAAGACAGTAACATGCTCTGCACAGGTTAAAAGGGGAGTGCTAGACCGCCAGTATATTCCCAACTGGGTGCCCAGCAAGGGTGACGTGGAGGCGTTGTTAGCTACAGAGACGCTGACTGCCAGCGAGGTATGTGTCTGTACAGTATAATAACGTAAAAATAATTAACAAAAATATTTAAAAAATCGATTATATTTTTAATAAGTTAAATGTTTATGGTTGAGTAAAGTGAAATTTTCCCGGTCTTAAGTATGTTATGTTATTTTGTTGTATCTTTCTTCCAAATCCATAATAGTAAAATACTAATTTTAAGTAAAGGACTTAACTTTCGTATCAATAAAAAATAAATGGTTAAATTCATATAACAAAATAAGTTTTCATTTACCTGAATGGATTACGTGAAGTCTGAAATAAAAGTGAAAACCACACTGATTTCAGCTTGCAAGACACTTGCCTACTTTGTTGAAAGATCTACAGAAGTTTGCAGTGGCTTTTGAGCAAGTGTATAAGGATGAGTACAACAGCTATGAGTATTCACCCAGAGAAAAGGCTTTAGAACATCTAATCGGCTCCTTGAAACAGGTATAATGAACTGCTACTACCTAGAAGTAACATTGACCTTAAACAGATATAATGCACTGCTACTGCTTACGAGTAACATTGACCTTAAACCGGTATAATGCACTGCTACTGCTTAGGAGTAACATTGACCTTAAACCGGTATAATGCACTGCTACTGCTTAGGAGTAACATTGACCTTAAACCGGTATAATGCACTGCTACTGCTTAGGAGTAACATTGACCTTAAACCGGTATAATGCACTGCTACTGCTTACGAGTAACATTGACCTTAAACCGGTATAATGCACTGCTACTGCTTAGGAGTAACATTGAACCTAAATAGGTAGGTATAAAGGTATAATACACGTGTACTGCTTAGCAGTAACATTGACTTTAAACAGGTAATCTACTGTTACTGCTAAGGAAAAAAATTACCTAAACCATGTTCCGTATTATGTCAGCTATTCCATCTATGTTCATAGAATAAAAGAAATAGGGCCTATTTTGCTAATTATTTTTCCACGCATTTTCCTTATTTTCTTCTGTCAACCGGTCAATTCAGTCTATGTGTGAGGCATTTTTGATATTTGACAGCATGTTAAAATTTAAAAGCATACTTCCTTAGATAGTTGAATCGCATTCAACTTTAATCCCTTACTTAATCTTGTTTCTTTTACTCCAGACCTTGTGTGAGGTAGAGTCAGCCCTCTGGTCGCTAGACTTGTCCTTCGGACCTTCAATATCCCGGGACATGATGGCGGCCCAGGAACGGGACATTCCGGACTTCACCCACCGCATGGTGCGGGACAACGGAGTGCTCATCAAGTACCGCGACTACCTCACTGGCTGGAACAGACTCATCCGCATCAAACAAATCACCAGAGAGCTGAAAAAGTAATGTGCTGACAAGTAGTATCAGGATCGCATGCAACACCGAGAACATTTCTGATGTATCTTTAGTATTGTCTCCAACTCATTCGATGGTTGGTCGTTTCTTTGTGGACACATGCTACTCACTATCCGTTTATATTCAAGTGACTGGCAGGTGAAAAGGCGATTAAGACTGAATAAGTGTTACATAAAAGTACAAGTTTTACCTTCATGAAACTACTTAGGTTAATTAATGAGTATTTTGTCCACAAACAATATTCTTCCCGTTATTTTAAAAACACCCAAGTTTTAATTTTTAGTACCAATAGTTGGTTGTGTTTCCTTTGACAAAAAAGTCAATGTAATTGAATTTGTTATTTGAATGTTATTTAAATTTGTATCGTTATTTTTTGTTTGATTTATTTTTTATTACTTCTTGT
Organism: Nephotettix cincticeps; assembly: GCA_023375725.1. NCBI lineage: Eukaryota > Metazoa > Arthropoda > Insecta > Hemiptera > Cicadellidae > Nephotettix > Nephotettix cincticeps. The sequence goes on along the minus strand of CM041791.1, from coordinate 57,831,401 downwards.
TTTCTATTTTAGTTTTTATTAATATTCACTGTTCCAGATATCAGAGAAATGGAAAGAATCTTCGAAAAAATAAACGTAGTTTGAAGAAACCACATCATTAATATTTGAGTTCCTTATTAGCCAAATAATAGATATTCTATCCTAAAATTTCTTACTCAAATTAATGTATTTTTAAATTTACTGAAAAATATTATTTATAAAAATAATTTTTGCTGAGATTTCTTCAACATGATTTGATTATAGGAAATTGGCTTGTCAAATAAGTAGCTTAAGTAAAATAGACCAGATTTGTAAAAAAAATCTAAAAACATCGAATAAATATTATATAAGCCCAATTCAGACTGTGATAAATGTATATGGAAAAACTGTATGTATATGAAACTACTATAGTAATGTTTGTTAGTTTATGTTATGTTTTAATTCTGCATTGAAGAATTATTCTTACAGTATTTTGATCAATTTAATTCATAAAATGTATTATTTTTAATTGTTTTATATAATATCAATTTGTTTTGTTGTCTTATTGGATTTTATTTGAATTTCAGTCCGATATATATTAAGTTATTTGTAATTATTTATTTATGGGTTGTTACTGGTTTTATTGTATTTTAGCAAGTAAAATCTATGTTATTAACTTTTCAATTTGGTTTGCCTAGTTTAGGGCGTATTGAGCTATCCATGACGGTTTACAGTATTTTATAAATTAATTAAGGACAATACCATATCCTGTGGTTATTATATCTTTATTTTTTATGAGTGATACTAAAATTAAGCTCTAAAAATCATTCTAAAATGTATCCAATCCCCATTAATTGGTAAATGTTATTTTTATAAAATGACAAATAAACTTATGATCATGTTAAATGTATGTTCTAATACAATCACTGTGATAGATAATTTTTGTATTTAAAATATTTTGTGATATGTTAATTTATTATGTAAATAATAGATTTAGTCAGTGTGTTTTTTTGTTGTTAAAAAGCTTAGTATCAGATAAATAAATTATACGTAAGAAACACGCGTCTCTATTAAAGTTGACTACAAACCTTTTTACCATTATATTTTAAGTATTATATAGTATTATAAGTATTATATAATAATAAGACACAATTTAATGACAATAATTCTAGAGTAACTTCTTTTTATTTATTTTAAAACAATATTTTAATTTATTATAATAATTACTTTGCCCTTTATATATTAAAAAAAATGAATGACACCAAACCGTTACTACTTTAGCAGTGAAACACCAAAACTCCATTTTCAGGGTACAAAGCTCGTTCCAATTTACTGATATATCTGGATTACGAACTTGTTTGAGTAAATATAGGAATACACATCTTACCAAATTTGATCTCGATCGGACAATTTTTACGAGAGTAATCGTGTTCACGGACACACACATACATCAACATGCGCGTGGGCGCATGCACACACACTTATACAATTTTTAGCGACTATTGCTATTGGCATCCTGTCACCTCCAAACGAAAAAGTGACATGATTACGGACTTAAGTCTTGCCCATGAGACCTAGATCTACATCCTATTCTAGACTGTTATCACTAAACTTTCTATCCTTAGCCCCGTAGCCTTTGCGAAAAGCCATTGAAGTTGTAAGCTCAAGATTGTCCAGTAGTGATCAAAATGTAACATTTTGCATACTAACAATTCCTGTTTCTGTAATAAAAAATTTACTTATTACTGGACTCCATTTAATTAAAGCATTATAAATAACTACAAAAGTGTGAGTTCAGCATAGTGTAAACCTAAATTATTTTTATTACTTGAACCCACCTTTATTGTCCACATGTCCGCGGAAGATGTTTTATAAAATGCATACGGTACCGGTAACTAAGAATTTCTGACGCTTTTTCTGCATAAATTTTCGTTTCTTGTTCAATCAAGTTCAAGTTAATAATGAAAGGAAATGTGTGATAGAAATAAGCCGCTTACATAACGCCAAGCTTGGTTTTTAGATTACTGTGTTTAGTGGTGTAACAATAGTTGTTATTCCTGGTGGGAATTTGAGGGTAATTTATCATCGTAGAGGGGTAATTTTTTGGAATTGGTTTGGCAACACTGTTGTAGTCTCAACTGTCGTCAAGTGTCAGTTAAACCGTTATTATTGTCTTAGACACTGTGTTGTTCGTCTATTATGCCATATTCTGTATTCTTCAGTTTTCAACTTATATCTGTTATATTTTTGTTTATTTTATGTGGTTCGAGTGCTCAACTTCGTCATTATATAATATCGTAAAACCATATTCTATGTATTGTTATGATTTACAGTTTTATGGTATGCTGTAAATTTAGTTTAATCATCTAAGTATTTTGAGGTTATGTTTACTGATTGCAAGTGGCCCCATTCACAGCTATATCAATTAAACTCTTCTGTCTAGATGGCATTAGCATTTATAATTCAAACGTTTGATTCAGAAGAATCTGAAACAGCCTACTATAGATTTTATTCCACTATTATTAATGAGTCAAATGAAGGAAACCCCAGTCACTGTTTATTTGAATCCAGTATTGAGAAAAAGGAACTGCTAACTTTAATAACAAAGAAGAATCACATGTTATATTCACTTAAATTGAAACAATCATTAATACCAATACAAAATCAAGACATGAAGACACTAATAAAAGGATGTTATACAGAAAGAAGTTGGAAATCTGAGAACTTTACTGTTGTATGGGAAGGTGTGCCAGGAATAGGATTTTCATTCCTATGTGAAAAAAATATCAATATTGCCCATGCTCAGAACTGTCTTGATATTTTAGTTTCTGAATTGGAGAAATATTTACAAATTGTTTCATACCCTTTGATTACTCCCAAAACGCTTGATTCTGTTGCCTTGACCGTAGACACCTTTCTACCTGGAGGACAATTGCTTTTTCTGAACAGCAGCTTAATAAAGTCCTTGGAAAAGCAGTTAGAATCTGATCTCTAACATTCCCTCTTGTAAGTACAAATAAATTCGTATTGTATCAACCTTTAAAGGGCTGAATTATCACATGGCATTGAGCTTATTTATTTTATGGTAGCCTGTAGGTGCTGACATACAGTTTTTTATGTATTTTTCTTCTTATACTTCAGCTAAAAACTATAAATATACTGTATTTTACTCAAAATAATAATTTTATTAGTTTTACAGCCATTCCAAACTAATTGAGGTTACATGCGCACAAGAATTTTGCTTAAGCATAGCCCTACATACTAAAAAAACATAATATCCTGGAAAATGTTATGTCACTAATTATTAAAATTAACTGACTTTAGAGTCTTAAGAGATTTTTACTTCCATGCACCAAACAAAAGCAGCAGAAAGTGGTAACAGAGGTTACTCATTGAGTAACCTCTTTTACCACTTCCAAAAGGTTATTATACTTATGTTGTTTGGTGCACGGAAGTAAAAATCTCCTAAGACCCTCAAGTCAGATAATTTTAATTGGTGACAATATTTTTCACGATATTATGTTTTTTAATAAGTATGCTTAACCCTAGATAGGTATTGTACGTAAATTTTACAAGTAGCTACAGGTTTTTTTACATAATTTGGTTGTTGTTTATTTTACATAATAGTTTACTCCTTTACAGCCAGCAGTGCTTTTGTTGCTACTCATCCATTTTGACTAGGCCTACGGCGATTTTATGTCTACGTTTAACAAACTTCTGAGTTAAATTACAAAAATACGCCAAATATACGTACGATACCTCTTTACGATAAAAGTACTTTTCAATGGACTCTTATGGGTCATACTGCCAAAGGGCAGGTACATAAAACGTAATTTATACGTAAAATTACTTAATATGGTCAACTTTTTTGCGTTAACTTTTTGTTATTCATTTTTGGGTAAAAAATGGATACCTACAGCTTATGCCTGATAAGCGATACCTATCTAGGGTTAAGCCTAATTCTTGTGCGCACGTAACCTCCATTATTTTGGAATGGCTGTTTATAGCAAAAAACAACGCAGACGGATATCCGTCTTTAGCCGCAACTATACTTGCCTATTACGGATATATCCGTCTTACACCTGTAATATAGAACCAAGATTAACGTTAAAAATTAATAAACACAATAACAACGTTTAAACATTACTGAAAGCTACTGACAGAAGTGACAAAGCAGCTAGACAATAACAGCTTAACGTTAAGCTTTACAACGTACGTACCGTAAACGTAAGCGTTACATTTCCCGCACTTCTGATTCATGCACATCTGTTTGCCGTGCTAACCACCACTGTTGCCAGCTCCCGAGAGTAAAATAGCCAAATATTAAATAAAACATCGAGCTTTACACGACGATTTATATGAGAATAATTGATACGGTTATTAAACTGACAAATGAATATTGTTTTTGTATTTGTTATTTTAGACGGATATATCCGTCTTTACCCCAGACAAATTTAACTAATAGACGGATATATCCGTCTATTGCCCGGAACGGAACTGTAAAATGACAGATATATCAGTTCATAGCCCTTTAAGGGTTGATGTATGTCAGGGGTGCCCACAGGGGGGGTCTATGACGCAGACTGCGTCATTGAAATTCTTGGGGGGGGTAAAACGGATTTTAACAGTGCTTAACGTGATGACATTCAAAAATATATTACATCACTAGATAGAATGTAAATAATAATGAACGTAGTATTAATTTAAACATAGTTTGTTTTTCTATCTGAAAATGTATAAATGGCAATGACAGTGTTCGAATATTGTCCGTGATTGCGGCGGCAGCGGAAGGTCCGGAGACTTTCGGAAGTACTCGGTTATCTTATTAATTTAAACATAGTTTGTTTTTCTATCTGAAAATGTATAAATGGCAATGACAGTGTTCGAATATTGTCCGTGATTGCGGCGGCAGCGGAAGGTCCGGCGACTTTTGGAAGTACTCGGTTATCTTTGGGAGTCGTGAAGGTGGTCAGACGACAGACACAAGCTGCGCGACTAGGATATGTGATCGTTGCCCTTCTTTGTGTTTGTTACCCTTTCCATCTCAAAACTAATATTACCACTGAATTGTGATAGTAAGTTTGTTAAATTTTGTATTGTTTTTACACAATTAAAATGCCCAAAAAGCAAAAACTTTTTAAGTATAAATGTTTAGAGTTGTTTTGCAATGCTACCGTTAGGCATGACAAATGGAACGAACACTGTAAAAAGAAACATCCTTATAAGGTCAAACAACAGTTGGAAGTGAAATATAAAGGTATTGAGTTTAAAAATGCAGTGACGAAGCAAGATGGAACCCTATTTAAAAAGGTATTACAAACCCTTGGGTTTTTAATACCTTTATAAATCTTCTTTTAGTTTTAGATAAAATAAGGGGTGCTTACGAGTATTATTTACACCTTTGTTTATGGTATGGGGTGCCAACTTACATGGGGGGGCTGGTTCTAAGTTTGGGGGGGGTGCTTCATGAAGATTGGGGGGGTGGGCACCCCTGTGTATGTAGTAGTTATGTACATTTATGTACTAATTATGATCAAAAGGGTTAATTACTGGGCCTTTGCTACCTACTAATAAAACCTGTTAAAAATAATAGACGGATATATCCGTCTATTGCCCGGAACGGAACTGTAAAATGACAGATATATCAGTTCATAGCCCTTTAAGGGTTGATGTATGTAGTAGTTATGTACATTTATGTAGTAATTATGATCAAAAGGGTTAATTACTGGGCCTTTGCTACCTACTAATAAAACCTGTTAAAAATTAATGAGGGCTACTGTATACTTTGATGTTTAAAATGTTTATTAATCTTAATTATAAATTGATTGAGAGGTAATAGAGATAAAAAATTATCACCATGGTAATTCATCATGCAGCATGCGAGTCATCTCTGATTTTCTCACACTTCAATTTATTGTTGTCTTGGTCAAAGTGAAGCAGATACAAGGATGAGCCAGCCAGAAGAAGAATGTTCAAAGCATATTATCTACTGATATCGGTATGACAGCATTATCAGGCGCAATTGCTCTGCAGAGTTAAGTTAGGTTGGGTGTTACATTGTGAAGTACTGTGGTTAAGTCATTTTTACTTGACACACTTCTAGAGGTTTTATTATGCCATTGGTATGTGTGTGGTTACAGGTAAATTAGCATGACACCTTTGTCTTGAAATAACCTTGAAAACTACTCAAAGAAACTGTGGTAACTGCCGCACCAGTATCAAGCTCTAAGCCCGTACTGTCATCCACTGTTACCTCCACAATCATTGTGTTTTTTACTGTCACATACAGAATGTGTTCATCATCAGATCCCCTTAAATGTGTAAAATTAGAAAATAGAGACTGTCTCTAGTGTAGCTATTTTTGTTCTTTCTGTGTAATATGTTTGGTATTGTTCAGACATGAGGCTACTGTACTGTTGCTAGATGTCCTACTTTTTGACATTTGTGACAGGTGCGGTTCTTCTTCTCAAATTGTTATATCTGTTACGAACTTCTAAATCTCAAACAGCAAACACCTTGTAAGTGTTTAAAAAGCTATGTCCAGACAAAGTAGGGCCTATCTGTATAATGTTTCATTAGACCTATTTTATTGAGAGTGTCATTACAGTCAAGAAATATGGAGAAAAATTTAAATACATTATAAAATAGTTATATTAATGTGGTTGCCATCCGCTCACTATAGATGTACTTGGACAAAAACTGTTTCATATTCACTTGCATTTAATTATTACTACTAAAATGTGACTTTAGATTAGATTAGATCATTGAAATGGCGACCATACTACAATGCAGGTATTTTAAGCCAAGTATAAATGAGGATTGAGTGTAGGATGATTGTGGCGCGATCTTGTAGTCTTGTTACTGACTAAGGCTGTTCCTTAGACAGTACTGTTAATTAATAGCCCAACAGCCAATAGCAACTAATGGACCTACAGTTTAACGTGGAATCCGAACCACAGCCTCTGAATTACGAGCTGGTGTAATTATGAGTATTATTGAATATTAAATAGTTTGTAATGCTTCATTTACATTATCACAATTCATTCCAGACACTATCTCTTAAATGACAGTATAAATTTAAAAAATTATCTTGTTTAAAGAATAGTAAGATTTTGTAACCAAAAGATCATTTAACCTATGCCTGACAGAAGACTCAACCCTACAATGAATAAGCAATGGTGTGTGGTGGGAATCCACTGGACCAAGGCCTTCACACACCCCTTTGACAGAGAGAGATATATTACTTAAAACTAGGTCTAAAGTTGTATTGTTTCTATTTAAAATACTATTGAAAGAAGAAAGATCAAACAAATCAATATCTGGCTGATCAACTTACATGAACCAGATCTGAGGGAAAAATTATAGTCCACCCCTCAAACTTTAGGCAAAGTAAAATTCCCAATTAAAACTAAATTTAAAAAAATAAAATTGTTATAATTCTTCTTAAACAAACAATAATTAATAGTCCTCTCTAAGGAACAAGTTGGCCGTAGTCAGTAACAAGACTACAAGATCGCGTCACAATCATCTTACATTCAATCCTCATTCATACTTGGCTTAAAATATTTACCTTGTTGTATTGTCGCCATTTCAATAATCTAATCTAATCTAATAATCATCATACAATTGCATGCGACAACTTGGCGTAAAGTAAACAACATTATCACAGTGTTTGACACAAGGGGAGGTTACTTCCATCCATAACGTATTGAGTGCCTGCACAATCAGTTGATCAGTATACAGCTGGCATGCTCACAGCCTCCTGTCTACAGCCAACAATTCCCCCCTCCCTGCCTCATCACAGTCACCACCACATCCCTGTCCCTACGAAAAATTACATATCTGTCATCAAGTAATTCTCTGCTATGAATGCTGTCATCGAACCAGGTATCTGATAAAGCAACAATATCATAATGTTCGGCTAGTATAGATTCATAAAATACACTAGTTTTAGTTCTTAGACCTCTGGTAATAAACACCTATTTCATCTTAGACTATTGAACAAAATTATAAAAGTTATGTTAAAACATAAAGTAAATTCTTTAAGTGAATAGTAAAAAAATCTATGCTAATCCTCAATAGACTTCCAACATTAAACTATAGTGATTTGACTGAAACAGTCTTCTTAATCTACACGATTTTCCTGATTTAGTCACCTGCAGAAAAATCATATTCATAATTTATAACTAAAACCTTGGATGCTTTGTCATCAGACTTCCTAGCCTTCACACATCCAGCCTAATCCTCCCACAGATACTTAAAGTTGTAGTCCAACCTGAGCTTACAGGACTTGGCTAGTAGTACCCTCCTGCATGGTTCCAGTGAAACGTTCACGTAGATACTAGAGTCGAAGTTGTGCCCCGAGCTAGGTCTGGTTGAGAAATCTTTATTTTTGTTAGTAGTGAGTCGGTGACATTATAATAATACCAGATGTAAGACGTTTGTTGCCTCCTCAGATGGGGTGACAGGCGTCAATGTCACGCCTAGTCACAGTCACGCCCAGGACAGTTCCAACATCAATCACAGTGTCCTTTAGCAACCTAGTAGTCTTGTTCTTACCCTCGGGAATGGCGAACAGCTATATGGTGTTCCTCCTGGAGTATTGGAGGTTGGGGTGGCACCGGTGGCGGATATCCATTTCTATCGCCTGTGTCTGGAGTCTTGAGCCTGCAGCTTCTCAATTGTTCAGGCCTGCTCCCTAATGATTTTTTAAGTCTTTTAAAGATTTTTTTGAAGTCTTAATTAAAGCCTCTTTTCAGCTATACACTGAAAGCAAGCTTCCAACCATTTACCAAGTTGGTCCTCAATAGATTTTTGGACTTTCAATATTTCACTTTTGAGGTCAACAAGGACTTGTCCATAGTAGGGCATATCAGAGGGAGGGATCGGAGAATCAGAAACATGTCAGGAATCAGAGTTACTACGACTTAGCCTATGTTTCTTATTGCAAGAAATAGAGATCTCTGTCTATTATGCTTTTTAGTTTCAGGCATCATATGTTATTAATAAAACTCTAACTAAACAGAAAATATTTTTTAACTGAAGTACATAATGTCAAAACTGAATTTGTTTTACAAAATCAACAATAGTTTTTAAAATCGTGTGTTCTAATTGTGACAAGTAAGATATCAAATTCATCCTATTCCATAAGTTTTCCCATTTATTTTAGTTGGTTAGAGGCTCAAAAGCCTATGCACTGTGTTTACCAGTTTTTATATCTCAGTAACCCCTTAACATAGAACAAAGAAATAAGATATTACATCATTAGTTATTAAGCTGATTCGAATGGTGATATTAAAATTATAATTCAATTTTTTACAAAATATATAAACCCCCCCAAAGAGAAATAAGTATTAGATTATACCTATTACTTTTTTACTTATTAGAGATGGTGATTATAAGGATTAGATTATTGAAATGGCAACCTACCCAAGTAGGTGAAATGAGAGTAGGATGATTGTGGCGCGATCTTGTAGTCTTCCTGTTCCTGGCTCAGTTTAAAAATTCAAAATAATTGCAAATTTAAAACTTTAATTACATAACTTTAGAACTCAAATTCTTGTAGAAATCTAAAAAAAAAACGTATTTGAGATAAATTCCAACGAAAATTCAATGATGCCTTAGAGTTTTTAATTAAAAAAGCTAAAAAAGATGTGATGCTTTTTGTAGCGCAAGACTGCTGATATTCGTCCAGTATTACTGATTTTTTTGGCAACATCCACTACAACAATAGAAAAATAAAATAATGACAATTCAATATTAGTAGTAGATAAGATATAACATTAAATTTCCTATCATACAATTTATTTAGTTTGTATAGCCTACATTTATTAAGTTTTAATACATATTTTTGTCATAGGATGAAGTAAAAACTCACGTCCTCCAACACCACTTAATATATTTGCACTTATATTGTAATTAACTCCGTTTGGGCCTGATGATGTCCGGTGTGACTGGACAAAATCGATCGCCAATCTAACAACCTTAGTATACATTTACCGTTTGTATATAATTTCAATATAAGTATAAGTATATTAAGTAGTGTTGAAAGACGTGAGTTTTTACTTCATCCTCCAGTAAAACCAACATGTATAATACTAATCAAGAAATTATATTTTTGTTGCAGAGCAATGAAGATGTAAAAATATCTGAATCCAAATCAATGTGTTTAAATTAAATCTATTTAAAACAAACATTATCAGTTTTACAAACTTGAAACTTACAAAAATAAACTTACAGATTACCAAATATGTAATTTAAGCATTTAATACTTTAAGCATTAAAATAAGATTCAACAATTTTTTGTTTCAAGAATTTCTTCTCATACCCCTTTATTAGAAGATGCTAGATTTCAGAGATGTCCAACTCATCCCACACCTCCCAGCAGTCAAAACAATCTTTTTGTGTACTTAAAATGGATACCAAGTTTCATTAAAAACTGTTGAAGAAATTGGTTTTAGTACTCTTCGTAAGAACAACATTGTGTGCTTTTAGAAAACTTACTGTGTACTCTAAATTTAACTTTTCTCTGAAACTATTTTGTTGTAGAATAATTCAAAGTACAAATGTCTTTATTTTTTGAGCTGGTTTAATTGTTTAGAACAAATTATTTTGTAAATTTATTGTTTTACCTGAAAATAAAAAAGCCCATAACTTTTAAACCGCCAATTGTACAGATGGCTGGGGTCATATTGTTTGGAACCTTACCTTAATTACTATAAACTAAGATATTTAATCAAAATTGCTGTAGACATTTCTGAGAAGTTTGAATTACTGTATTCCTGTAATGGAGATTTTTTCTGTGAATGACCCATAGAAATTTCAAAATCCTGGAGATCCTTACTGTACCAAATTTCATAAAAATTAGACCATCATTGTGGTCTTTGGAGACGTACACTAACAGATGGATTCAGGCCTACAGTAGTCCAAAACTACTATTTTTGGTTTCAGGGATTGTCAAAACAATATTTCCACTCTCATCATAGAAATAATATTTAAATGAAAACGATGCTTTGTCCATAAACCTTGTACAGGGACAGAAAGTAAAAAAAAACTGTTGTAATATTTCTTGACGTTGTTTGAGATTTTTATAAATATTTTTAGGTTTATATTCTCCTCTTTCAACCAGCAATCCCCATACTAACTCTAAACCAGGATCCCCAATAGGTATTTGATACGATTGATGACAACATTTGATTTGTGTTTATAATGTTTTAAAAATCAAATTTAATGCACATAATTTTCCCTGTTTTTTAATTTATTGTCCCTTCTCACTTGACACTGAAACTTGTCTTTAGTGTGTTGTTTCCGAAGCCCGGCAAGGCAAGGTACACGGACCCAAAGTCATTCCGTCCTATCTCTCTATCTTCATTCCTGTTGAAGACTCTAGAGAAGTTGATCCTAAGGTACGTATGGGATGGTGCTCTCAGGCATCACCCACTACATAGGAACCAGCATGCCTACATTCCTGGTAAGTCATGTGAGTCTGCCCTCCATCACCTTGTAGGCAGGATAGAGAAGACACTGGAGGATGGAGAGATAGCACTGGGTGCTTTTCTGGACATCCAAGGGGCCTTCGACAACACCTCCATGAATGCGGTGGTGAATGCCGCTAGGGCCCATGGGCTTAGCGGAGTTATATGCGGCTGGACCGAGGCATTACTGAGCAACAGGAAAGTGGTTCTTTCACTTCAAGGTGAGGAATTAGTCGCTCTGACCACAAGAGGTTGCCCTCAGGGGGGGTTCTCTCCCCCCTGCTGTGGAATCTCGTAGCTGATGATCTCATCAGGCGTCTCAATGATTCTGGTGTCCTAGCTTTGGGCTACGCTGATGACATTGCAATTCTGGTTATTGGTAAGTTCACCAACACGATCAGAGAACTTATGAACAGAGCACTGAACCTGGTGGGGGACTGGTGCAAGGAGGTGGGTCTTGCCATCAACCCCTCCAAGGTAGTGGCGGTGCCATTCACAAGAAGGAGGAACCTGCTCGGGCTGGGACCTTTGAATCTGCAGGGCACAGAGGTAAATCTGCAGAACGAGGTCAAGTACTTGGGTGTGGTACTTGATAAGACACTGAGGTGGGAACCGCAGCTGCAAAGGGTGATTGATCGAGGTAAGTGGTCACTCATGACTTGCAGACGAATGGTTGGTACTACATGGGGACTGCATCCTAGGCTTTTGCACTGGCTGTATGTTGCTGTGGTGAGACCGGCCATGACCTATGGTTCACTAGTCTGGTGGCCAAAGACTAACTTCGGTGCATCAGTGCGGGGGCTTGCGGCGGTCCAGAGGTTGGCTTGCCTCATGATTTCTGGGGCCGTGAGTTCCTGCCCTGGAGCATCCTTGGATTGTATGCTCAACATCCTGCCCATAGATGTCTACATCAGAACGGTTGCTAGGAAATGTGCATATCGCCTCCGATGTGAGAATCTCTGGATGACTTTCAATGTACCCTCGGTAGGTCACACCAGAATTGAGCAGGTAGTCAGAAGTGAGGCCCTTGACATGCCTTCTGACCATCTTCACACTAGATACGCCTTCGGTAAGTCATTTTCAGTGGTGATTCCACCAAGGATTGACTGGCAAGATGGCGGCAGACCTCTTCATCCCTGCGAGTCAGAATGGTACACGGATGGCTCTAAGGGAAGTAAGGGAACTGGAACTGGAATACTGGGGGTGCAAGATAAGGTAAAGCTCTGCGTTCCCATGGGGGATCTCCCTACAGTGTTCCAGGCAGAAGTGGCAGCCATTATGGAATGTGCTCTGTTCAATCTCAACAGAGGTGTCAGGAACAAGAACATTACCGTTTTTCTCAGATAGTCAAGCCACCCTCAAGGCTCTGGACTCCTGTACCTTCGACTCCAAGTTAGTGTGGGAATGCCGCAACGCGGTGTCTTCTCTTGGCAGTCACAACAACGTTACCCTTTGCTGGGTCCCAGGACACTCAGGTATTATGGGCAATGAAATAGCTGATCGTCTGGCGAACGATGGCGCTTTGATCCCATTCGTGGGTCCACAACCCTTCTGCGGCATCTCCAGGGCGCATGTGGATCGAGAGATCAACACGTGGGCACGTGAGTGTCACCGCAGGAGATGGGCGGAGCTGCCCCTACTGAGAGTAAGCAAACTGTCTCTCAGCTCTCCCTCTTCAAGGATCGCTGAGGATCTTCTACAGTTAGGTAGGTCCGAACTCAGACTCATTGTAAGTCTCATCACGGAACATGGACATATGAGGAAACATCTTGCTCGAATGGGACTCTTCCCCGGAGATCCAATCTGCAGGAAGTGTGGGCAGTCCGAGGAGACTGCTGATCATCTGCTGTATGACTGCACCGAGCTTGCCGGGGTGAGAGCCGCCACTCTCGGCATCATGGAGAGGGGTTGTTACCTTCCCCGGGAGGAGCTGGTGGGGAGACTACGGCAGTTTGTCAGGTTTTTAAACTTGGAAGGTCCGTGAAACATTCAATCAACAGGGGTGCGCAAAAAGCCACATGGCTGACGTGCGACAGGAACTCTGTTCCGCCCCTTTGTGTAATGTAATGTAGTGTGTTGTTAAAAAAATAATGTTTCAATGAATATTTTTTAAAGTATGTAAAAACATTGAAGCAATTAAAATAGAATTATAAAAAACTAGTGGTAATGTAAACAATCCATTAGAAAGAATGATGAAGATAAACAGATTGTGGGAAAAGGTATGATACAGACATGCTGAAATATTATACAAGGGTAAAATATTTGTGATGGGCTACAACATCAACACTGGTAAAATAGCTAACCTTTTATGAAGTTTCGCACATATTCATATTGAGAAGTATTAAATTTATTTTGGAAAAAATGTAACCAGCGAATCACAGCCAACTCACCATCATTAATTAAAATCTTACGGTAATTGTTACACCAGCAGGTAGAATACTAACGCTTTAAGCAATTATCGTATGACATAAACAATTTTTTTATAAAGCTTGAACTGTGAAATTCATAATAAACTTATGGTAATGGATTACAAAATAAGGAGATCCTAGGAGACTCGGCTCCTTCAAAGCACTGAACACAGCTTGCTTAGCTGCTCTGCATTTATGCGGGTAAGAGCGCAGCCGAAGGCGCTTTGAAAGTGCCGTGCACAAAAAAACAGTAGTAGTATTATTGGATGCTGTAAGTAAAGAGTTTTGTACTTTATATGACGTTATCCTAAAATATAATCCAAGTATTGGTTGCAAACGAAAACTTTGGTTTTATGTCAAATTAAAGAAAACATTGAGCATAACGAATGGTCAATGAACTACAGTATGTTGCCAAAGAACACTTCTATGTTCTTTGGTTAAGCCGCGTTTACACCGGATACTGTCTGCGAGTTATGACAACAACCTTAAATATTGCAGTACAGAACTAAGAATCAGATTGAGCACTACTTTAATCTGCCAATACCATCCTTATAATTAGACCCGAGGCAATGGTTCGGACTTCACGCTGAACTGTAGCTCCCATACGTACAGGTTCCATTGACTGTTGGGCTATTAATTAACAGTTCTGTCTAAGGACCAAGTCAGCTTTAGACAGTAACAAGACTACAAGATTGCGCCACAATCATCTTACACTCATTTCTCATTCTTGGCTTAAAATATCTGCCTGGGTAGGTTAACATTTTCGTTGAAAGTAGCCTATTAACTACTAGCTTTGACTATGTATAGTCAAAGCTACTAGCTTCGCTCGCTGGGGGCTCCGTCTCCAGGCCCCCGTAGTTGTTGTCGGCAGTCCTTAGTAATTACAACACAGTAAATCGCGGTATAGGGAATGTGCGTGTGAAATTTCACACCACCATAAACTAATATAACGTAACACCGTAGCAAAATGAGCAATAAGAATTCACAGTTCAAAAATATACACTCGCATAAATGTTTAGTCACTCGCATAACCTTAAAACCAAAATAAAAAACATAAATAAATACAAGTGCTTCAATCTATCAAATATATCTTCAACTAACAAATTTAATAAAGCAACGTTTAATGTATAAACTGTAAACAAACATATATCCGCCATGGTCGGGGATCGGTCTCATTAGGCAATGAGCTAAGGCGCAGATGTACTGTGACGTGGTTTAGAATGTTTACCAGGCGTTATTGTTAGAGCTATCATAATTATTCGCACGACTATTGATAAACTGTGGTCAACTGATTGTGTTAGATATTAAATGAAAATCAAAAAGCAAAAGGGGAATTTAATTTACACCAATTGGTGTAACTGTTGAACTGTAGGTCCATTAATTGTCATCGGCTGTTTGCTATTAATTAACAGTCCTGTCTAAGGAACATGTCAGCCTTAGTCAGTTACAAGACTACAAGAATGCGCCACAGTAATCTTACACTCAATCCTCATTCATACTTGGCTTAAAATATCTACCTGGTATAGTATGGTCGCCATTTCAAATAATCTTATCTAATCTTTTGATTTGTATTGTTTACATTTAATGCTCCATAAGCTTAATGTTAATTTTTAATTTAAACTTAATATAACAAGAAAACCGGAATTTTCCTGGACATTAAACCAATCTAGAATACTTACTACTTGGAAATTAGTTATTTCCAAAATATAATGAAATTCGTTAGAGCCGTTTTCGAGATCCTTGTGCAAATATACAAACCTAGCTCGTATTATAGTATTGGATTCTATACATTTACTGTCTTATTTAAATTGTTTCAATGCCTCCATTCGCTGTATTAAAAAATTACAACGGGAAAACAATTTGAACAAACATTAAGTATCACAAATATCCTGAAAATATGATTTGAAAAACCAGCGGATAAAACCTGTAGTTGTATTAAAAACTAGCTGACCCGGCGAACTTCGTAACGCCTAACAGAAAATACATGTTAACTTTAAGATTGGCCATGTTCTGAAGTCAAATTGCGGCTTCGTTGTGAAAGCTTTAAATATTCAACAGCTGATTACTATAATAAACCTAATATGTATAAACATTGTGATTATTTTATTTGGTCAACATATAAACACGTGACTTTTAATCATACAGAAAATTAAAAAAAATATAAATACAGTACATAATTCCCAAAAACCGTCAACTATTAACGTGGCGAATAATGCTGTTCATTTTGTACAGCACATATTTACTTCATAGTTTTACATTAATGAATGATTCATATGGCATTGGATAGTAAAGTATATTGTTAACAGAGAGTAAACCAACAGCTGTTTTAAGAAATCAAATGTTTTGATCTTAGATAATTTGTAAACAAACTTATTTCCCATAAGGTTAACATTAGAAATTTAAAACGCTATAAAATGGAAACTAATTGAATTTATGGAAACTGAATATGCCTAAAGCATGACCGGAGCAGAGACGAATCCAAAAAATCAAAGATCATTAAAATCGGTTTAGCCGTTCTCGAGTTATAATGCGTGTAACTAACACGACTTTGTTTTATATGTTTACATAACGAAAAAATACGCGGATGTGTCCTAACCATTTTAGCAATAATGCATCCTGTGTATTCCATCACTAGGATCAAAAACGGGCGTTTTTTGATACGAGCACAAGTTTAACAGCCGAGGCTGTTGAATGTGCGAATGTGTAAAAGCCAATTTTAGGCCTTGAGGCCGTGTGATTAACTATATTTCTCGTCATACTGCATTGCATAAATTGAATCAAATTCTTAGAACATTATTATTACCTCATTTATTATCAATAGTTAGTTCAATCAGCTGTTATTTGCTTATTTTTAGCAGTTCTTTCTTGATTCCTTATTGGTTGTCTAGGTTATGTCAGTGTTTGTTGTTATTATTATCGATAGTTTCATCTCAACCATTCAATATTTCGATTAAATAGTCGATTGCCAGTTTCACAAATACGCAAAAAATGATAGCGATTTTTGCAGTTACTAGGTCGATTATTTGTAATCCAATGCTGACTTTGAATCAAAAATATCATCAACAATGATCTTTTGCGGCCTAGGACTCAAAATATCAACACAATTATAGTATTAATCCTAGGAAGATGAAGAACTAACGTATATTAACACATTATAAGTGGAACAAGAATGATGTAAAACTTTTTAATGCTTAACATCACATAGCAAAAACATATCATAAACAATGCAATGTCAACAAAAATCATATGGTTCTAAGACCATATGTCATCTCCCCGCTGAGTTAGGCTACAGACCTAAAAACTATAACTTTTGCTCTTTATAACTCATGTAGGCTATCTAAAACAGCTGTATCAGATAGTGAATCAGTACCTATGACGAAAACAGTTTTACACCCCCTCCCCAACACCAAGAGCTTTAATTACCATCCACTAAACTTAAAATATCTGGAAAATTATGGAGTTCCAATTTTAAATCATCCGAATAAATTAACAAAATAATGCGTATTGAAAAGGAAAAGAGACGTCAACTGAAGAGGGGCTGAAGGCAGCAAAAAGTTCAGCTACCCGAAGAGGGATGTATTGATTGAATCTGGAAAGAAATTCACATCGAATGGTTCATCAATAACAGTTTCTTCAAAAGCTTTAGAAATTTACTTAACCATATTCATTCAAACATTTGCTTATTGGGTTAGACAAGACTAAACACGGTTACTAGACCGTGAGACCCATAAATAGGCATACGATACCTTCTTAACTTTCATAAAACAGGATTTGTTTATAAATAACACACGTCGAAATCTAGCTCAGGTTTGACATTGAATAGAGTTTGCATCCAGCCAGCATCACGCCAGTATTCAACCGGAATACCTAGGAATTAGCAGGCACTTTTGCTGCAATATATTTTGTTGATATAACGGGCGTTTTAACGTTTTTAGCAAGCGATAAATATTAAAACTAATATTACTGCCTCTAAAGTATATTTGACCGAAGGTATCTCAAACAGTGTAGATAGTGGTATGGGTCATGAACAGACATCAGTTAGCCTACATATTAGTTTAATTAATTACATTACAATATGAATAAACAAAACATAACCATTCTTGACAACAATGATGTCACAATTTTTGTTTACATGACCCTTACCTCTCTAAAATCTTGGTCAAAAAACCATTTATAAACAAAATTGATATCCATGGTAACAAGTTAGATATATTTCCGGTATTAATAGTCTTCCCCAGAATATGATTATTTGTTAAACTAAAAAGCTATATTGAAATAGCGAGCATTCCATAAAAGTATGAATTTTTAGTGAATTTCCTATAGGGAAGAAGCTATTATCGTAGGTGTAATAAGACTTAAGGCCGGGACCATGTTATTTCTTCGTCTTTAGATGCCCAGAGACCAAACATAATCAGCCCTAGTCGTTACAATTTATATATATATATATATATATATATATAATCTAAACACAGTACGTTGTATTTTGGAGCCCCAATTTTAATCTTATGGAGGATAAAGAAAAAATAATATTTCACTTATCAATCAATATTTTGGATTAAACTTGGTATTTACCTTCATTTGGTTGAGATCTTATGCTTAAAAATCATACATTTAGTTTATGTGTTCAGGTAGTTATGTAATCATGGCAGCTAACCTGCATACTCTTTTCCCATGTTAATCATAAAAAGAATAGGCATTCTCCTTTATTTATGGACAGATGTTTATAAAACTTGGTATAAATGGTCAAAGTAAATTTTTTATGTTAGAAATGCCTACTTTCAATGTTCCTCGCAGCAGCAAACCTGCATACTCTTTCCCATGTTAATATTATGGAGAATAGGCAAATAACTCTCATATTTATCGAAAGATATTGATAAAACTTGTCATATATCATTATCATTATTGTAATTTTATTATTACTTCTGCGACGGGGGTATTTTAAAGATGTCAATTACTTGATCTCACTTTGTGGTGACGTCGTCGTTGATAAATTTGATTTTTCCGCTGATCTTGTGCGGCAAATTCGCCATATTTCTACTTAAATTGTTTAGATATTATGAGACCTAGCCTCACAGAACCAGATCCAGTCACAAACCACCTACGAATTTTGTTCGTAAATTTTGTTGAACTAACAATTTATTAATAGAGGATTAATGTCGCTTAAAATTCAGTACGCAGCAAATTTTCAATTACCTAAATAATGTCTCATCGTAGGCACTTTTGCTGCAGTAGATTGTAGGGCCATATCACGACACGTCTCCTTGTCCAGCCACATATTAGCCAGCCACGTGAGCATCACCGCACCCTGTACATTGTTATGTCATCTATCGCCGGTCCAATCGGCGATGACGATGCACAGGGAAAGCTAGGAGTTTTTATAATTATCCGCTATCACGTTTCATGTTCCGGCGACCTCTGGCCGCGCTTTCGCCGTGTCCGGTGCGTGGATGGATCCGTTACCCCTCGCTGTGAACAAGAACCCCGATAGTAGTATGGCCAAGAACGGTACGGTAGAAAGAACGTCACACTGATTTTACTGTTTACTAAGGGTAAACAATACTAAAACAATTAAACGTCCAACATTTTCCACCATCTATTACGTCGGCACCACTGGTAATTCCAAGCCATGAACTCGTAATTAACTGTATTCTATGTGCTAATTATGACACGAAAAGTCACATTGTTTCATGTGGAAGCGGTTTGGCGAGAACGGAAGGAAGAGCCATGGCTCGCCGCACACCGCCCAGGCCCGGGACCCACTGGGAAATCAACCGTGATTCGATGGGGCAGAAGACAGGAACCTTTGCTGGGACGACAGGCGTCCCAGTGAGTTGTGGCTGCCACAAGCGTCTGAGTGTCATTCAGCGAATTGTGGGTGCTACAAGCGCCTGGGTGTCATGAATTGTGGGCGCCACAAGTCTCTGAGTGTTATATAGAACTAGCCAAAGTACCCGTTCTTCGCACGGGTAAAAAAGGCTGAGAGGTGTAGGCTCTACAGATACATTTAAGTAATTGATAATTAATTCTTTATTGTTTACAAAATGACAAAACACGTGTCTAAGTATATATCTAAACATGACAAAGTAACATATGTCAAATATTGGGAGAGGATAAGCATTAACGTAATAGAGGCAGACATCGGGAGAAAATTAAAAATCTACCATTCCACTATTTCGAACTAATAACTAATTTCGATCCAGCAGTTTATGTGTAAAAATTAACTTTATTTATTTTTCTTCCCGAACTGTCAAATGTAAAGTAAACGGATGTTGACATTAAAAACTGTAAACATTGAATCCCAGGGTATTTACAGCAACCATCTGCTTCTCGAACTGTCAAATTTTAGTGTTCACAGCTGTTGACATTCAAGTAATTTTATGTTTTCATTTTCTAAAACTGTAAACATTGAAACTTAGGACGTTCACAGGGCGTAGCCCGACAGGATTTTAAGGAAATGAGTATGCCTATGTGTTGCATGAGTTTAAGATCTGTCTTTTTGTAAAATTTCAAACTGTTTGGTTCAGTATTTTTTGCGTTCACTTGCCACAACAAACCCACAAACAAACATACAGAAACCACCTCTTCTTTATAATATTATAGATTTACATTGTTTATAAGGTTATAACCGGTTTTGAGGTTAAGGTATATAGGCCTACAATGTATAAGAGTGTAAAATACATTCACAAAAATCCCACATTTAAACTTACATCGTTAGGTAGTAGGTCGAATCGTAAACCTTCGAATAGTAATGGACTCACTCAGTAAACATAAAATAATACATAATAAAATTATCACAATACATACTTGAAAATGGCTAAGCCTATTAAATGAGGCAATAAACCTTGAACCATGGAGTCAATTTTTACCCTTTGTATTTGTATGGACACTTGTGTCTGATGTAACCTAGAGCTCATCCTGAGGTTTGTTGAGCGAATCTTTAGCCTGGTGCGTGCCGATCATGGACGCTTGTGTCTGATGCAACCTAGAGTTCTACGCGAAGTTTATTGAGCGAGTCTCTAGGCTGGTGCCGATCACGAACGCTTGTGTCTGTGTCTGATGCAACCTAGAGTTCTACCCGAAGTTTATTGAGCGAGTCTCTAGGCTGGTGTCGATCACGAACGCTTGTGTCTGTGTCTGATGCAACCTAGAGTTCTAGCCGATGTTTGCTAAGCAAGTCTCTAGGCTGGTGTCGATCACGAACGCTTGTGTCTGTGTCTGATGCAACCTAGAGTTCTACCCGAAGTTTATTGAGCGAGTCTCTAGGCTGGTGTCGATCACGAACGCTTGTGTCTGTGTCTGATGCAACCTAGAGTTCTACCCGAAGTTTATTGAGCGAATCTTTAGCCTAGTGCGTGCCGATCACGAAAGCCTGTGTCTGATGCAACCTAGAGTTCTAGCCGATGTTTGTTGAGCGAGTCTCTAGGCTGGTGCCGATCACGAACGCTTGTGTCTGATGCAACCTGGAGTTCTAGCCGATGTTTGTTGAGCAAGTCTCCAGGCTGGTGCCGATCACGAACGCTTGTGTCTGATGCAACCTGGAGTTCTAGCCGATGTTTGTTGAGCAAGTCTCCAGGCTGGTGCCGATCACGAACGCTTGTGTCTGATGCAACCTAGAGTTCTAGCCGATGTTTGTTAAGCAAGTCTCTAGGCTGGTGCCGATCACAGACGCTTGTGTCTGATGCAACCTGGAGTTCTAGCCGATGTTTGTTGAGCAAGTCTCTAGGCTGGTGCCGATCACGAACGCTTGTGTCTGATGCAACCTGGAGTTCTAGCCGATGTTTGTTGAGCAAGTCTCCAGGCTGGTGCCGATCACGAACGCTTGTGTCTGATGCAACCTAGAGTTCTAGCCGATGTTTGTAAGCAAGTCTCCAGGCTGGTGCCGATCACGAACGCTTGTGTCTGATGCAACCTAGAGTTCTAGCCGATGTTTGTTGAGCAAGTCTCCAGGCTGGTGCCGATCACGAACGCTTGTGTCTGATGCAACCTAGAGTTCTAGCCGATGTTTGTTGAGCAAGTCTCCAGGCTGGTGCCGATCACGAACGCTTGTGTCTGATGCAACCTAGAGTTCTAGCCGATGTTTGTGAGCATCTAGGCTGGTGCCGATCACGAACGCTTGTGTCTGATGCAACCTAGAGTTCTAGCCGATGTTTGTTGAGCAAGTCTCCAGGCTGGTGCCGATCACGAACGCTTGTGTCTGATGCAACCTAGAGTTCTAGCCGATGTTTGTTGAGCAAGTCTCCAGGCTGGTGCCGATCACGAACGCTTGTGTCTGATGCAACCTAGAGTTCTAGCCGATGTTTGTTGAGCAAGTCTCCAGGCTGGTGCCGATCACGAACGCTTGTGTCTGATGCAACCTAGAGTTCTAGCCGATGTTTGTTGAGCAAGTCTCCAGGCTGGTGCCGATCACGAACGCTTGTGTCTGATGCAACCTAGAGTTCTAGCCGATGTTTGTTGAGCAAGTCTCCAGGCTGGTGCCGATCACGAACGCTTGTGTCTGATGCAACCTAGAGTTCTAGCCGATGTTTGTTGAGCAAGTCTCCAGGCTGGTGCCGATCACGAACGCTTGTGTCTGATGCAACCTAGAGTTCTAGCCGATGTTTGTTAAGCAAGTCTCCAGGCTGGTGCCGATCACGAACGCTTGTGTCTGATGCAACCTAGAGTTCTAGCCGATGTTTGTTAAGCAAGTCTCCAGGCTGGTGCCGATCACGAACGCTTGTGTCTGATGCAACCTAGAGTTCTAGCCGATGTTTGCTAAGCAAATCTCCAGGCTGGTGCCGATCACGATCGCTTGTGTCTGATGCAACCTAGAGTTCTAGCCGATGTTTGTTGAGCAAGTCTCCAGGCTGGTGCCGATCACGAACGCTTGTGTCTGATGCAACCTAGAGTTCTAGCCGATGTTTGTTGAGCAAGTCTCCAGGCTGGTGCCGATCACGAACGCTTGTGTCTGATGCAACCTAGAGTTCTAGCCGATGTTTGTTGAGCAAGTCTCCAGGCTGGTGCCGATCACGAACGCTTGTGTCTGATGCAACCTAGAGTTCTAGCCGATGTTTGTTGAGCAAGTCTCCAGGCTGGTGCCGATCACGAACGCTTGTGTCTGATGCAACCTAGAGTTCTAGCCGATGTTTGTTGAGCAAGTCTCCAGGCTGGTGCCGATCACGATCGCTTGTGTCTGATGCAACCTAGAGTTCTAGCCGATGTTTGTTGAGCAAGTCTCCAGGCTGGTGCCGATCACGATCGCTTGTGTCTGATGCAACCTAGAGTTCTAGCCGATGTTTGTTGAGCAAGTCTCCAGGCTGGTGCCGATCACGATCGCTTGTGTCTGATGCAACCTGGAGTTCTAGCCGATGTTTGTTGAGCGAGTCTCTAGCCTCCAGCCTGATGCCGATCATGCTCTCTTATTACAGAGATTCCGCTAATCGTCAGTGAAAGGACGTTCGAAATAATTCGAGTAATAAACATTATCCTCACCAATGTTACGGTCTTCACTGCCCTTATATTGAGAGAGGACGTTCTTTCTAAATGCATATCCTTTTCTAGTAAATTTATTTACTGCATAAACGCAAAAACGTCAATTTTTGTATGTGACAGTATTATATTACATCTATTTAACCTCTGTTATTTGCATTCAAACATCTAAAGTGTAAAAGGTAAATGATTATTATCAGCAGTTAAGTTTTTTTACTAGCTTAGTATGTTAGTATGTTTTGCTAAGGATTATGAATACTTAACTTTTTCATAATCCTTTTGATATGTGAGAGAATATTTTGATGGTTCAAAAATACGTAAAAAATGGGTAACAGTAACTAAATATCTGTTATGGCTAGAAGCCTCGAGGGTTTCTCCGAAATATATTTTAGCTAAAGGGGTCAAACGTAATCGTATTTTACGTAAACGTAAAATTATAACGTTAGACATAACTGGTGTTAATATATAAAATAAATTGCGCATATGAAATAAATAATACCAAAAATATTGTGTAGCTAAACTGTACATTTTCTATCTTAAGTACCGTGCATGAATGAATACTGACGTGGGGCTTTATGACTTTTTATTAGTTATATAAATACGCCCTAAAAGTTTTAATAAAATAACTCAGAAATATAGTCAAACGTATTTTAAACAAATTGAAACAGTTTAAACGCTAATGTTTACATTGGCGCAAGAAGATTTTTAAGATGATTTTGGGAATCGGCCCAACATAAGAAACCCCATTTCTCCGCTTCAGCACAAATGTTTGCTACCTATGTTAAATAGAGTACAATATCGCATTCGCCGATCCTTACGGCTGATATTAGTTAGGATATTTCAGAAATACGCTGGTGTTTCTGAAGTAAGTATTTATAGAAAAATACCAGCCGCTTGCTTGTTACCAGTACTGTACTTCTGATGAATATCATGCTTGCTACCCTAGCGAAAGGTTAGGCCTACATCCTAGAATAGGAGGCAGTAGGCTTAGTAGGAGAAATTAGTTATAAAATCAATTAGAATATTTTACACGATGAATAAAGCATTAAAAAGAACTTATAGGATAGTCGTGTTTGTTTTCTAACAAACGGTAAATTGGTTGTTTAACTACGTACTGATTTGTCAATAATAGTCATGGGACTGGAGAGAGTTATACGGCATCACTAAAAATTTCAAACCTGATACGCCATCATAATCTCTTATTTAAATCTAATGAACTTGAATGATAATATTTCAGATGATAAAGCTGTTTTTATAGCAGATCGTGTGCATCTAACAGATTATACAGGGCCACTTTTCAGCTAGACTAGAAATAAAAGTCTACTTTCTCGCCGAGGAAGTTAAGATACTACTTGACTAGAACTTTTGAAATGCCCAAGTTCCGGGTCCGATTACAAGCACGGATTGTGTAAGCCGTCGGTATCGTGATCGGCACATCTCTAATTGCCGTGGTCCAGGAGTCGAGGAGTCCAGGTGTGCGATCTGCGCGACGCGGAACCGTCTGAGCCGGGTTGCCCAAGTGTAGGATACCGATGGATCTGTTGCCCAACGAGGACGGCAGAACAACGATGTTCGTTAGTGACATCGCCAATTACCCTGGGGAAAGTGGCCGAGATTCCGACGTCCTAATATACCATTGGGTCATCTCGGAGACAATAGGCAGTATCTGATCTGGGGTCCCAACCTCTTCAGTCATTAAGAGAACTTGAATGTCGGAAAATATTAGAAAAACTAATTTTACTATTTTCCTTTTTCTGTGGTAACATCAAAGAAGGAAGTAAAGGCATACAGACACGAAAAGTATTGAACACGATTTTGGCTTCACCTTCTTCAGCGATAATTTTTATTACTGGCCCAAAAAGGAGTATAAAAATCCTCCAGGAGCTAATATTTACGATACAAGCCGCGGAAACACAAGAATCCTATATTGTGTTTTAGCTTTATACTAGTAAATATTTATTTCAACTTGATACATGCAAATACTAACAAATGAGGTTAGATCGAAGTGACACGCCATCTACCATCTACCATCTACCGGCTGTCGCGTCGCGCTCGGCTCTTAACGAAGCATCTGACAGTTTCATCAGGTGGAGACGTTACGTTATCAGCTGGACCAAGGTGAAAGGAAACGTGCCATAACAAACTGCCGAAACATATCAACCGCGTTATGACACATCATTATTGTTGTAACCAATGTCAATCTAGCAACTGAGTTTCATAGAGGTTTGGAAACGTTGAACTGACTTGTGATAAACTAGCTGAACAGGTTCTGATTCTCTTTAGGGTTGTATGACTCTATTAGGAAGCAAAATACATTTTATTTTGTCGAAATATTAACTTTAAATAGAACGAATTAAATACAAACTTAAAACCTCATATTTATTTTTTTAATTTTTAAATTTAAATTTAGTTAAATTAAATTTACCTTTTGCTTTTCAATCCTCATTACGTATCTAACACAATCAGTTGACCACAGGCTAATAATAGTCGTATGAATAGTAATTATAATAGGTCAAACAATTAAAGTTGGCTAAAACTCTCTAAGCTATGTACATTTAAGTACAACTGCGCCGTAGCTAACTCCAAATCGACGGATTCATGCGTAAAGTTTTAATTTAGCTAATTAACATAATACATGTCTTATTCTACTCGAGCAAAGCTCGGTCTCCAGGTACTGTTTTATTCGTTAACTACGAGGATTTTGGATGAAATCATGTTAAAACGAGGAACCAGGAAGAATGGAAGAACCAACCAAATCGCTGTGATGGAACCGCAGAAGCTTCTTCGTCAAAAAATTTAAATTACACAATGAAATGTTTTATAGCAGTTGCCACACGCATAGCTTGGTATATCTGGTGATATATTGTCATTAAATAGACGTGGCATCGCCTATAAACTCGGACTTTCGTCAGGTCTGTTATGATGCAACATTCTCTGATAAACTCTCCCGTGAAAGTGTCACACAATAGAGGATTGGGTACCGGTACCTAGATAGCTTAGTGACTTATAGAAGTTAACTTTCGCTACGAGGAGGAACTTGCAGGAATGCCGCGGGGCGGAGGTCGTCGACGTCATCGATCGTCACCACTGGTACTGCGTAACGAATACAGTACAACCAACAAGATATGTACCAACAATTTTACAAGGCCTTTAATAAAAGGTACTTTGGTATTAGCCGGATGCCACTTGGTCGCCGACATACAGCGCTCTGCGGAGTTAGGTTAGGTTGGTTATTGATGGTATAAAATGTTATTAACGAGATACAAATATTAATAAAGAACCTAACTGAACTCCGAAGAACGCTGTATGTCAGAAAATCCCGTATATTACGATGCAACGCAATAGTGGCATCCGGCTAATACCAAAGTACCCCAAAAATTGTGTTTTCATCTGTATCATATAATTTTATACATACATAAGTTTACGTACAGTTCTTTCATGATGGACACCCGCAGATCTATATAGTATCTAGATATGAGACCGGGTGATTTTTGTAATAGAGGAAGGAAGCCAATCCTACAACACAGTGTATGCATTAAGTGAAGGTGTCCCAAGGTCTTTCTGGTTGAACTCTAGACCTTGTAGACTTTCGGTCACTATCCATTTCGTACTCATATCCAGCCTGACTATTTCTCAAGAGAGGAAGACAATCTTGCCGTAGATGACCACACGCACAACCAGGGTGAAGGGAGGAAGGATGACGCCCAAGGACGTCGCCGTCGTAGCGGTGTCGGGACGTCCGGGCACCGGAAGTCCCGTTACACACAGGATGTCATTGTTGTCATGGTGTTTACGTGACATCATCACCATGTGACATAACTCCCCAATCACGCCATATTATACATGCACCAGGGAAAGCAGCGGTGAGCGGTCACTATTGACAGTATCGGGCGAGCGGTGCGGCGGCGGCGGCGGCGTCGTCTCTTGTGAAATACGGGTCACATGGTGGAACGAATGTTACTGACTGCTGACTGCTGAGGATACATATCACCAAACATAGGTGTTGAGGAAACGTGGGTTGCTGACGCCCGTCTACTAGAGGTCCGATCTAGTGGAGCTACCTTAATCTTACGCTTCACTTAATTCTTATTTACGTCACATTTCTTTCTGTGTTGCCACTCCCAGGGGAGACCAGTGTTAATATTCAGTACTTAAAGAGAAGGCGCTGTGGCGATTAACATTATACATGTTGGTCTTTTACAGTATATTAATGTCTTACTACATTAGTGTATATCTTGATAAAAATCATTGTGTTTTCTTCCCTGCGGGGAATAGGTTAGATCATGGATATGACGTGTAATGGTAATGTTTTCAGTTCCTCTAAATAACTGTTCCTCCATAGGACTAAGCATTTGACGTCACAATTACAAATTTTTGTTTGACGGATTGCCAATACTCCCAAGGCTAAGACATATCCATGTCAAAATTAAAATTATTTACTGTTTTTTTTAACCCGCACGGTACTGTGTACAACAATGTAGATTAGCAAAAATAGTGTCAAAATCGGTCGTGCTATTTTAAATTTTAAAACCAACCAAGATAAGAAAGTGATTCCTAGAGTTGACGGCTTACACTTATTGGAGTAACAGGCTGTTCGTATGTAGATTTTGTTATTTTTCTTGCCACTAATATAGTGTAGAGCTATTGTAGACATCTTTAAACATGCGTAAGAACAATATCACTTAGATTTCCTCAGGCATTACGAATTAGTTAAGAACAAAAATAAGTTTAGTCCAAACATTCGAAGGGGAGAGTAAAGCAACCATCATGACACTCAAGGGTCTCATGTCATCCTTGAAGATTTCATTATTTAAATGACCAAAGACCACATTGGTATTCAGAGCTGTATTAAAAAAATATTTCCATTTCTGTTCAATAATTATATTATTCAACCCACTACATGTTTGGCTATTAAAACCCACATCTTTATATTCAAATAAGACACAAACTCATAATGTGGGTATTTCAAAGTAAATGTGATGGATCAAGTGGATACAAATAAACTATCAGTACACTGTTCTAGAGCTTCTACTTGAAGATTTTGTATTATTACTTAGTGATGTCTACAAACATTTGATGGGTATTGGACCGATTTCCCCTAAGGCTGAAGATGTTCTAAGGGACTTATGAAATAAATATCTGCATAAATGCATTACTTTGTCTTAATTAACATTTTATTTATAAGCGACAGATATAAAATATGTCTAGAGCTATTTTAGCACATAATAACATTGACAACATAAAGATACGCGTAGTCTGTTCAGGACCAACATAGCACATCATGTAACTAAGCGACATTTGACCTGCATACAAGATCCGTCTGCTTCACCCATAACATTTAACCGCACATCATGAACTAAGCGACATTTGCCGATCCTAAGCATGATACGCGTACGTCTGCTTCACCCACGGACCAACATCCCTTTCACCGCACATCATTCGTTCTAACTGAGCGACATTTGCCGATCCCTAAGCATACAAGATACTCGTACGTCTGCTTCACCCACGGACCAATTTAACCGCACATCACTAACTAAGCGACATTTGCCGATCCCTAATACGATACGCGTACGTCTGCTTCACCCACGGACCAACATCCCTTTCACCGCACATCATTCGTTCTAACTGAGCGACATTTGCCAATCCATAGGCATACAAGATACGCGTACGTCTGCTTCACCCACGGACCAACATCCCTTTAACCGCACATCACTCGTCCCAACTAAGCGACATTTGCCGATCCCTAAGCATACAAGATACGCGTACGTCTGCTTCACCCACGGACCAACGACCCTTTAACCGCACATCACTCGTCCCAACTAAGCGACATTTGCCGATCCCTAAGCATACAAGATACGCGTACGTCTGCTTCACCCACGGACCAACATCACTCGTCCCAACTAAGCGACATTTGCCGATCCCTAAGCATACAAGATACGCGTACGTCTGCTTCACCCACGGACCAACGACCCTTTAACCGCACATCACTCGTCCCAACTAAGCGACATTTGCCGATCCCTAAGCATACAAGATACGCGTACGTCTGCTTCACCCACGGACCAACATCCCTTTAACCGCACATCACTCGTCCCAACTAAGCGACATTTGCCGATCCCTAAGCATACAAGATACGCGTACGTCTGCTTCACCCACGGACCAACATCCCTTTAACCGCACATCACTCGTCCCAACTAAGCGACATTTGCCGATCCCTAAGCATACAAGATACGCGTACGTCTGCTTCACCCACGGACCAACATCCCTTTAACCGCACATCACTCGTCCCAACTAAGCGACATTTGCCGATCCCTAAGCATACAAGATACGCGTACGTCTGCTTCACCCACGGACCAACATCCCTTTAACCGCACATCACTCGTCCCAACTAAGCGACATTTGCCGATCCCTAAGCATACAAGATACGCGTACGTCTGCTTCACCCACGGACCAACATCCCTTTAACCGCACATCACTCGTCCCAACTAAGCGACATTTGCCGATCCCTAAGCATACAAGATACGCGTACGTCTGCTTCACCCACGGACCAACATCCCTTTAACCGCACATCACTCGTCCCAACTAAGCGACATTTGCCGATCCCTAAGCATACAAGATACGCGTACGTCTGCTTCACCCACGGACCAACGACCCTTTAACCGCACATCACTCGTCCCAACTAAGCGACATTTGCCGATCCCTAAGCATACAAGATACGCGTACGTCTGCTTCACCCACGGACCAACATCACTCGTCCCAACTAAGCTACATTAGAAATCTTTTCGCAACGTAGCCCGACGCGGTCCACGGTTCTATCCTAATTTCCATTCCGTTTCTGTATCAGTTTGCCAATATTTTGCTTCAAGGGACAATCAAAATTATGCCCTTCACTGGTCTGATTTGAGGTGAAAGTCATTGAGACCCTGAAGGAATTATGTGTCAATCGTAGGCTTACAGATTCAATAGGTCATTGAAGAACTATGAAGAATTTGTAGTTCTCAATTTGTCCAAAGTTAATTATACAGTACTGTACTTTCATTCTGAATTAACGATCCAACCTGTTTTGTCAAACGGATTACTGTGGAAAAGGACAAGTGTGGAGTAACCTATAGTAGGTTAAAGGTGATAGTATAGTTTTAGTATACCTATATTTAATTGATTTTACCTTATGCTCACGTAATGGCTTACAACGATTCACTGAAGCCCACGCGTCTTAGTTTAACAGATGCCACTGTTTATGCGTTACTATGTTCTGGACATAAACCTACTCTTATCTTCATCTTATTGAACAGCTGGCGTATCCCTGCCACTATCCAGGAAATGTGTAGTATATACCAGTTCCATTAAGTACTGTAACCATGCTTAATCTACAGCGTCCCGAGTAACAACCTTCTGTTTTGCCGCTTGATTCTAAATAAAGACAATTTTATAATTTATTCTTAAAAGCATATGCTACTTTTTATCATATTTATAAAAATAAATTAATAACTAGCAGTACGCCCGTACTTTTTACGGGTTGTAGCATTCTGTGTTAGGGAAAAAGATGCTTATTAACATGAAAAAATTAATTAGATTAGATCTAAAAATATGTATGATTATTAAAATTTGTTATAAGTCAAGATGACATTTTAATACTGTATAGTATAATTTCGATGTGGGTTTAAAATCGTTGTTAACAAACTAATATTGATTTGAATTTGACAGCTGTTTGTTTTCTTTCTATTTAATCACTTATACATAACATATTCTCAAAACTAACTATCAATACTTAAACAATTTTAGTGTTAAAAACTACAAGGACAGCTGATTAATACAGGTGGATGATTCATTGAAAACTGAAAGCAAAATGCGACTAAGTCTGCGTAAAAAGTGGGTTTTAAAATGCTCGTTATTTACTTTTCAACAATGGCGGACATTTTCAAACATTTAAAACCATTCTATGGAATGTAGAGAATGCATGAAATAAGTTTTATTGTTATCAGTTCTCCCGTTTTTTCGGAGGAGACGGAGTAAAATGCCTCCTGGAGCGTCAGACAATCAGATAGGTGGACAGACAGACAAACACGAATTGAGATCAGGTTTGTTTCGGCTTCTCCAACGTAAGAAACGTTAAAATAACGATACAATTAATAACTCTGAGCAATTTACATACAAAACTCCAATTTTATTTATATAGATAAACATCTTATAGTAAAAATTAACATTTGATCTCAATAAGATACTGAATTTAAACTTAAAACTAACAAATTCGATTAGCTAAGCGGAAAATACTTAAAGTTATCAGTGTAAAACAAAATTTTAGTGTGTATAACAATATTGAAACTAAAATGCACCTATGACATCCAGGTCTGAGGAACCGCTTCTTTCACTATTGTTATAATTGAAAGATACCGGTCAAAAAATATCATAAAAATCGTTCTAGCCCCTTGATATGTTTCAAATCAAGTCATTTATTGCGATCTCAAAATTCCTGTTGTTCATAAAGAAATTTCAAAATTCTGTGTAAAGTATAAAACAAAACTTAATGACCTTCCAAATCACTTAGCTGTGAACCTTATGGACAACAGTGAGACGGTATGACTGAAGACTGAAGAAGAGGCATGATTTTATAAATCTGAGTGAACGATTTAAATAGTTGTATCGAAATTCGTTGTAATGTTAGTTCATTCAATGGTTTTTGACAAACAAATAATGATTTTTAATCATCATAACATTCACTTATTATTGGAATTTTATGTAACAGATGATAAAAAAAATATACTGATTGGAAATTTATCTCAATAATAAAATACGAGTATAAAGTGGGCTTGAACGTAAGTACTGTACAGTCAATTATAGACAAAAGTCTTATTTTATTTCTTTGGATTAACAAGTTAAACTATAATTTTGAACAATGAATTTTGTTTAAACGGAACCTTATGCAAACAACACATAGCCTGCCTACTTTACGCATTCACTTGACGTTTCTCCGTGGCCGGTACACGCTGGGTGGGCTCCTTAAATAACTTATTTTTGTTATTTAATATGGATCTGTAGTATATCTGTATATATCTGTAGTATATCTGGATCTGTAGTATATTATGGATCTGTTAATATGGTTTGATTATATTTTATACTAGGTAGATCCAACAAGTCTCAATTATTAGTCTATTACTAGTTGACTTGTTTGAAAATATGAAGCCTTTGTTCTTTGAGTTATCATTAACGAAAATTAAATTGAAACTAGGAATTATTGAAACCTTTAGTAATTGTAATTTTAGTCATCATATTTAGTTTCCACGATGCTATTTTTCTAGACCTCATAACTAACCCATTCTTCAAATCCAGTAGGTTAAGTTCATTAATCCACATATAATGAAGGCGCCGGACTTGGGTTCCGGACGGTGACTTGTCTGTCTCTGTTGCCGCAGCCGGATCAGAATGAACCCTGTTAATATTAATGGGCCCGCCCGCCGCAATGTCTCGCTGACGAAGCCGTTTGTTTTTGCCCCAGTTCAGTTTTCCCTGCCAGAATGATAAACGATTTTAACAAGTTTACTTTCTAATCATGATTTGTAAAGAATACCCGGTTATTGGCTTGGCAGAGCCACCCGAGTGCGAGAGAAAGTGGCCAGTTATGTCAACGGTGGCGGTGGGTGGGAATTCGATACTGTGCGACGTGCGTTTGGAATATTCATTTGGGAAAGTTGTGTAATAGCCTGTTTAGCCGTACGTGTCCACTCCGTTCAAGGTGGTGCAGGTTTAGGTCAGGGTGACATCGAATTTGTTGTTTCACTTTAATACATGTTTAACTACCATACTGAAATTTCTTATAAGAGGATATCTAAAGTGGTTTTAACTTGTGAGACACGGTTGGTTGGTATCTAATACTGGCTGGGTGGTGTAGTGGTTAAAATACCCGCCTTCAAAACTGAAGGTCGCCGGGTCGAATCTGAACCCAGTCGCAATTTGTCATTGGGTTATGACAAATGATGCTTCATAACAACAGGTCGATATTAGATGGTAACAAGACGTTATCGACAAAACACAAACGTTAAAATATGCCTCTGGCGTACTAAAAAATAAAAAAATACACGAAATAAAAATACATGTATGTGAATATGAGATACGGTTGGTTGGTATCGGATACACGCACGCATGCTAATATGAGACACGTTTTGTTGGTATCTAATACCCATCGTCTTTATGCAAACCCATTTTACGATTTAAATAAGTTTTGGCGATGTATTGAGCAGATAGAACCTTTAAACAGGGGAAATACATGAAGGATAATAATTAATTTACAGAATGTTCAGGTTGTCCTTAGAACATCCGCGTCAAAAATCCTTTTTTAAATACATACTGTTTAAAAGTAACTGTAAAATTGTAAGGGCAGCACAACAAGACGTGTCTAACAGCCAGCCATACCTGTAACCTGTACCGCACTGTGATGACAGTGTCCCAGTGAAAGTGTTTACAGTATCCTCGTACGTGACCGCCCTTGCCCAATAACCGACCCTGTTGACCCTCTGCTTTGCGTGTTTAATTGCCAAACAACCACAAACCCAATTACACTTCTTTAATTAAAGGACCTCTCTTCCTTGTTTTGTCATGTCTCAAGACAACCCAGAGTGCGGTACAACATGTTCGTGTGCTTTGTTATATTTTCTATATAGATTTTTAAATTTAAAAAAATAATAAACGATTACTCATTGTATGTAACTAAATTGTAGGTTTTTTAATAACATTAAAACAAAGTAACTCACACAAACTCTTAAGTCCGTATTTTTTCACTAAATATAAATAATTTATTGACGTATTCTTACAGAGTCCAGACCCCGCCAGTTTTCAAAATTTATCGATTGGGTCTAATTGTAATTTAAAATAGTGAATACATATTTAAAAAATAATGCTATTTTCTATTTTTCTATGGCCGCTATGGGCAGACATCTAGGTATCCCTCAATCCAGCTTATTTTTATTTATACAGTAATATACATTTTATGTAGAGATACTGTGCTCATCAAACATTCAACAAGAATAAATACAAAAATAAATAATAAATACATAAAAAATTAATAAATATAGGCTATAGGCCTAACAATAACAACAATAGATAAAGTATAATACAAACATCAATAACATAACTAAATATATACATCAACTGTAACATGTTTTAGCCTTTGAATCTGCCAGCTGAACGTGAGCTGGTTACGTAAAAATGCTAGCTTTGTCCGATTTAAAATTGGAAATTGCAAATTTGTCTTCTGTTATTTTAGATTGTTCAATAAACCAGCAAATGTATATATAGATACAAATTATACGTTTTTACGGTTTGTTTATCTCTGTGTGCAAGAAAATAACGTTCGTGTTTGTTTCATTGTCCTGCCTAGACTTAGCAGACAAACTTGGGCGTTTTCCTCTCAAGTGAAAGGAGAGCCATTGGAAGAATGAAAGTTTGACCGCGTTTGCTATTAAAAAGTCCCATAAAGTCCCGTACTTGGTGGCGTGCTTGTAGGGGAATGAGTGGCGTGTTGTGTTCTTGGGACAACATTGTTATGTTCTCACTTCATAATAACCTTATACCCTTAACGTAACTATCACCTTCCGGACCGAGAACCGATTGGCGTGGTACAGGAGACGCAGACAGTATAATCCGTAACATCAGGTGGATACAAGATCAAGGTTTATTTATAAATTCATATTAAAATGAAATCACCATTAAATAATAAATTCATGAAGGGATTGCATTAATTTGACTTTAGCATTATCACTGTTAAATCTAACTAAAATCTCGAGTGAAAAATTGTTCAGCTAAAATGAAAATATGATTAATCTTTGATTTTTTGGACCGAATACGCATCGGGGATGATTAGTCAACATTTATTACTGTTTACAGCTACCAATCGAACGATAAAGTTCTTCATGTATGTAACGTTACAACTTATATTATTTAATTATGAGATGTCTCCACTCCATGCATCTCAAGTCACCCAGATAGGTTAAAAACTTGAAATTCCTGTTTGATTCTTAAATGTCGAAACAGTTGTCAAGCCGGTGATCAGTTTTATTCTTATGGATATGACATCGGTGTGCTGTATTTAAAACCTTTTTATTCACATGGCACTTTATCCTACTAGTTTGCGTTTACTCAATACAGTACCTAGGCCTACATATACCCCTCATATATTAGGGACAAATTTTAAGGCGAATATGAGTGAAGGAGGGGAGGGTGGTAAATTTAATATTGATATAACACAGTATCACTCTTACTCTTTTAGATGGTTGTAGTCGGGTGGTTATCACACATGATGATTGGCGAGCCGAGATATCTAAACTAAACGCTGCCAGCAGGTGGCGGTGGCGGCGCCGCTGCGAGGCTGGTGAGGGTGAGAGCGCCACCAGCCAGCCACAGCCAGACTCAGCTCAGCCAGTGTGCGTGGTGCGCTCGTGATGGCGGGTTCTGTTCTCGGTTTCCTCTCTCTGTGTCTGACTGTCCTCGTGCTCACCACAGGATATCCCACAGACAAAGGTAATTTTTATCTTAACCTGCTCCATTTTTTAAGTTTATTAGAATATAATTTTCTTATTGAGACGAGTTCTCATGTACGTGTTTTCTATACATTAACATGGTTTACTATATTAGCTTCATTATACTTGAGCAATAGTGCCTTAGTTTGCAAGCATAGTAACACATTTAAGATACTGGTTTCGAAAAATTTAAAAAAATGTATATTAAGTAAACCATCTATAAATATACTGCATTTTCTTGAGTAATTTGTACACAATTTGGAACAATAATTTATTTTCATTTTGTTCCTTCACTGTAAAACCCGCATGATCGCTATGCTAGGGGTAGCAGCACACCGTGTAGTGGTTACAGATCATCTCTGAGGCGTCTTACTCACCAGCATGGTCGCCAGATCCATGTAGGGGTAGCGGCACACCGTGTAGTGGTTACAGATAATGTTCGTCTGCTCGCCAGTATGGTCGCCAGATCCATGTAGAGGTAGCGCCACACCGTGTAGTGGTTACAGATAATGTATGGGGCGTCTTGCTCACCAGCATGGTCGCCAGATCCATGTAGGGGTAGCGGCACACACCGTGTAGTGGTTACAGATCATGTCTGGGCGTCTTGCTCACCAGCATGGTCGCCAGATCCATGTAGGGGTAGCAGCACACCGTGTAGTGGTTACAGATCATCTCTGAGGCGTCTTACTCACCAGCATGGTCGCCAGATCCATGTAGGGGTAGCGGCACACCGTGTAGTGGTTACAGATAATGTATGGGGCGTCTTGCTCACCAGCATGGTCGCCAGATCCATGTAGGGGTTGCGGCACACCGTGTAGTGGTTACAGATCATCTCTGAGGCGTCTTACTCACCAGCATGGTCGCCAGATCCATGTAGGGGTAGCGGCACACCGTGTAGTGGTTACAGATCATGTCTGGGGCGTCTTGCTCACCAGCATGGTCGCCAGATCCATGTAGGGGTAGCGGCACACCGTGTAGTGGTTACAGATCATGTCTGGGGCGTCTTGCTCACCAGCATGGTCGCCAGATCCATGTAGGGGTAGCGGCACACCGTGTAGTGGTTACAGATCATGTATGGGGCGTCTTGCTCACCAGCATGGTCGCCAGATCCATGTAGGGGTAGCGGCACACCGTGTAGTGGTTACAGATAATGTATGGGGCGTCTTGCTCACCAGCATGGTCGCCAGATCCATGTAGGGGTAGCGGCACACCGTGTAGTGGTTACAGATAATGTATGGGGCGTCTTGCTCACCAGCATGGTCGCCAGATCCATGTAGGGGTAGCGGCACACCGTGTAGTGGTTACAGATCATGTCTGGGGCGTCTTGCTCACCAGCATGGTCGCCAGATCCATGTAGGGGTTGCGGCACACCGTGTAGTGGTTACAGATCATGTCTGGGGCGTCTTGCTCACCAGTATGGTCGCCAGATCCATGTAGAGGTAGCGGCACACCGTGTAGTGGTTACAGATCATGTATGGGGCGTCTTGCTCACCAGCATGGTCGCCAGATCCATGTAGGGGTTGCGGCACACCGTGTAGTGGTTACAGATCATGTCTGGGGCGTCTTGCTCACCAGCATGGTCGCCAGATCCATGTAGGGGTTGCGGCACACCGTGTAGTGGTTACAGATCATGTCTGAGGCGTCTTGCTCACCAGCATGGTCGCCAGATCCATGTATTGGTTGCGGCACACCGTGTAGTGGTTACAGATCATGTCTGGGGCGTCTTGCTCACCAGTATGGTCGCCAGATCCATGTAGGGGTTGCGGCACACCGTGTAGTGGTTACAGATCATGTCTGGGGCGTCTTGCTCACCAGTATGGTCGCCAGATCCATGTAGGGGTTGCGGCACACCGTGTAGTGGTTACAGATCATGTCTGGGGCGTCTTGCTCACCAGCATGGTCGCCAGATCCATGTAGGGGTAGCGGCACACCGTGTAGTGGTTACAGATCATGTCTGAGGCGTCTTGCTCACCAGCATGGTCGCCAGATCCATGTAGGGGTTGCGGCACACCGTGTAGTGGTTACAGATCATGTCTGGGGCGTCTTGCTCACCAGCATGGTCGCCAGATCCATGTAGGGGTAGCGGCACACCGTGTAGTGGTTACAGATCATGTCTGGGGCGTCTTGCTCACCAGCATGGTCGCCAGATCCATGTAGGGGTAGCGGCACACCGTGTAGTGGTTACAGATCATGTCTGGGGCGTCTTGCTCACCAGCATGGTCGCCAGATCCATGTAGGGGTAGCGGCACACCGTGTAGTGGTTACAGATCATGTCTGAGGCGTCTTGCTCACCAGCATGGTCGCCAGATCCATGTATTGGTTGCGGCACACCGTGTAGTGGTTACAGATCATGTCTGGGGCGTCTTGCTCACCAGCATGGTCGCCAGATCCATGTAGGGGTTGCGGCACACCGTGTAGTGGTTACAGATCATGTCTAGGGCGTCTTGCTCACCAGTATGGTCGCCAGATCCATGTAGGGGTAGCGGCACACCGTGTAGTGGTTACAGATCATGTCTGGGGCGTCTTGCTCACCAGCATGGTCGCCAGATCCATGTAGGGGTAGGTGGCGCCAGTATGTAGGGGGTGCGGCACACCGTGTAGTGGTTACAGATCATGTCTGGGGCGTCTTGCTCACCAGCATGGTCGCCAGATCCATGTAGGGGTTGCGGCACACCGTGTAGTGGTTACAGATCATGTCTGAGGCGTCTTGCTCACCAGCATGGTCGCCAGATCCATGTAGGGGTAGCGGCACACCGTGTAGTGGTTACAGATCATGTCTGGGGCG
Source organism: Nephotettix cincticeps (assembly GCA_023375725.1). Lineage (NCBI taxonomy): Eukaryota > Metazoa > Arthropoda > Insecta > Hemiptera > Cicadellidae > Nephotettix > Nephotettix cincticeps. The sequence goes on along the minus strand of CM041791.1, from coordinate 57,792,805 downwards.
TCTTGCTCACCAGCATGGTCGCCAGATCCATGTAGGGGTAGCGGCACACCGTGTAGTGGTTACAGATCATGTCTGGGGCGTCTTGCTCACCAGCATGGTCGCCAGATCCATGTAGGGGTTGCGGCACACCGTGTAGTGGTTACAGATCATGTCTGGGGCGTCTTGCTCACCAGCATGGTCGCCAGATCCATGTAGGGGTAGCGGCACACCGTGTAGTGGTTACAGATCATGTCTGAGGCGTCTTGCTCACCAGCATGGTCGCCAGATCCATGTAGGGGTAGCGGCACACCGTGTAGTGGTTACAGATCATGTCTGGGGCGTCTTGCTCACCAGCATGGTCGCCAGATCCATGTAGGGGTTGCGGCACACCGTGTAGTGGTTACAGATCATGTCTGGGGCGTCTTGCTCACCAGCATGGTCGCCAGATACATGTAGGGGTTGCGGCACACCGTGTAGTGGTTACAGATCATGTCTGGGGCGTCTTGCTCACCAGCATGGTCGCCAGATCCATGTAGGGGTTGCGGCACACCGTGTAGTGGTTACAGATCATGTCTGAGGCGTCTTGCTCACCAGCATGGTCGCCAGATCCATGTAGGGGTTGCGGCACACCGTGTAGTGGTTACAGATCATGTCTGAGGCGTCTTGCTCACCAGCATGGTCGCCAGATCCATGTAGGGGTAGCGGCACACCGTGTAGTGGTTACAGATCATGTCTGGGGCGTCTTGCTCACCAGCATGGTCGCCAGATCCATGTAGGGGTTGCGGCACACCGTGTAGTGGTTACAGATCATGTCTGAGGCGTCTTGCTCACCAGCATGGTCGCCAGATACATGTAGGGGTAGCGGTACACCGTGTAGTGGTTACAGATCATGTCTGGGGCGTCTTGCTCACCTGTAGACAACACTTTAGCATGTAGTGGTGACAGGTCTTTACTACATGCTGCAGTGTTGCTCCTAGACTAGCTGCTACCCGTGTGATCGCTGGCTCACCATGTCAGGGGTAACTCTTCCCCATGTAGTGTTGACAGGTCACGTCTTCGAACGTCCTGTTTACTCTCATGCTCGCCGGCTCACCTTGCTGTGGGGAGCGCCGCACCGTGTAGTAGTGACAGGTCACGTCGGAGTGTCTTGTTTACCCGCATGTTCGCCAGCGTGATCGTGGCGCACGATCTCTCGTAATCGGTCATAACCTAACCGCTTGTTAGACGTTGCCAAATGTTACTTTATATTTAGATATTTATGATGTCACAAGTGAGTTCATTTTCATAGAATGCAAGCATTAACATAGAATGCAAACATTTACCTAGTCGAAAACACCAAAATTTTCTTTTCTTTTATGTGCCTTTAAGATATGTAGGTGAGGATGGTATTTAAATTTTGTCTTAAATAATGGTACCCATGTCTTGCTAGACCTTGCGGAATCGTTATGCTTCTTTGCTTTTATTATTTTATGGTTAATCAGTGAAATACAACTAAAAACACCTTAGGCAAAAACTGTGATGATGGTTTGGATGAATTATGTATCTAAGTGTCTCATTACAAAACCATATATCTAATTTTACTCTTTTTTTCACATTCTCATCCTCATACAGTTAGCTAGAGGAGCTTACTCCTCTGTCTCTAACAACTACATATAAAGCAACTAAGACGCAAAACATACGGACCATCTCGTGCGACACGCTGAGTAAACATATACCTCCAAAGGTCAGACCGTGTAGCGGTAAAACTGCCGCCATTAAGAATGAAATATCAATGTATAATACGGTCGTGAGTCCTTGGCAACAATGGTTCCCAGGCTCGGTGGCCTATTGCCTCAGCTCTCGTGGCATCCACGTCCCCCGTCGCCTCGTGGTCCGGAGCGTCGTCGCGGGCGTGAGGGCAAATCGCGACTTGCACAACATGTGGGCCAAGGCTTCGAGGGTCGCGTCAAACTGTACATCGCGGCGACAACAATAATCTCGGCTTGGAGAACAGCCAGCGCACTGCAGCATCTCAGCTTACAGGTAAATATTTAAAACAAAACCTTATGAATAAAGTAAATTGAAGTTCACATCTGGAAATGTCCCCACCCTCTAAAACGCAACAAATTTGTAGGGATTAAGCTAAAGAGTAGTACGAATTATGAAATGCGTGCAAAAATATATACTATTCCTTTAGAAATCAGGAACTGTACGTCTGGAATTGCTCCCACCCTCAAAACGGAACATATGTGTAGAATGTATGCTACAACTGGAGGAATCAGGAACTGCATGTCTGGAAATGTTCAAAACGATACAAATGTGTAGAATGTATTCTACACCTGTAGATATCCTGGTGTATGTCTGTAAATGCTCCTACCTCTAAAACGTAATAAATGTGTAGAATGTTTGTTACCTGTAGAAATCAGAAATTTCACCTATGTCTTGAAATGTTACAGGTTTAAACTGGCTTTCTGCTTTTTTTATATTTCCGGCATATTTGAGAATCCATATCACCTTAGAATCTCCTTTACAAGACTGAGAAATCTATGGCGAGCCCCATCAGTAGTTGATGATCTTCGTTTATACATATTGTGGTACTCTAGTTTAATACGTAAAGATAATAAGCTCTTATTCCAAATTCGAGACCACCAAAGAACGTTTGTTAAACGTTTAACTAAACGTCAGTTCTATAAGTCTAGATTGACAAATCTATAAGGAGTTGAAATACCTTTATTTAGTAGTCACTAGATTTTGTAAGCAAAATCAACCTTTTACTCTCATCCGCATCTTCATTAAACGATTCGGTCGAAACACTCAATACTAGACACTCTCTAGGAGATTTCACCGTCAAGTGAATAACTGTAAATCAATTAATGATGTTTTTTTGGATGCAACGAATTGTTCAATGGTGTTTAGTTTTAAAACTTGGAATCCAAAGCGTTTCAGATTCAGTAAGATATTAACCTATTTGACTATTATCTCCTGTAACTTATAAGGGCAACTGCATTGAACTTTGCATATCGTTGAGAATGTAGTGCCGTAGATATAGGAAGGCTTGAACAATACGTTACCAGTGAAGTACATTCCAGTTCCTGCTTTACTAAGGTCATCTGCGCTCTAACCTTGGTGACAGCGTCGTGAAGATTTGCTCCTTTATCTCAGGTTATCTTCAGGATAGCGTATTTATTAATTATGTACAGATCGTAAATCAGTTGGTTCTTTTAATAATATAAGAGTACCTGGAGACCAAGCTTTGTTCGGATAAATTAAGACAATTTTAAGGAAATAAATATAATCCAATTTATTTATCTTTAAATAAGTCAACCGAGTACCCTTAGATTTAAAGATAATTATATTAGTAGCCCTATTTGATGAACTAAATAGTGATATATATATATTGCACACGGATCTCGAAAACAGCTCTAAGGAATTTCTTTAAATTTTGGAAATAACTAATTTCCGAGTAGAAAATAAGTTCTAGATGGATAGGTCTAATGTCTAGGAAAATTCCTGTTTTCTTGTAATATTAGGTTTAAAATCTAAAAATTTAACATTACGCTTATGGAGAATCAAAAGTAAACAATACAAATCAAAATATCTGTTTATAACCATTTAACAGTTGTTCTTGATTGAATATGGTGGGGAACAATATGTGAATAGAGGTTTTGCATACATATTTTTTTATGTATGTAATAAATACAAAATTATGAGGTTACTAAACAATTTGTAAAAACTTAAGGGTATCATAACTGGGTGAAATAAAAGCAGAAAAAGTATTTCCAAAATCTTCCGTGTTTTGATAGAAAACGTATTCGTTGTATTGCTTGGAGCCACTGTAACAAACCAATTAATTGGTGTAAATTAAATTTCTCTTTTGCTTTTCAATCCTCATCCCGTTTCTAACAAAATCAGTTGATCACAGGATAATAATAACTATATGGATGATTAAACAGTAAATGATCGGCTAAAACAATTGAGGTTGTCTGAAAGACCTTAAACGTCGTCATTGTTATGATAGACGCCTCAGCCCTAGTCGTAGCGTGTTGGCCTCATGAACCGAAGGTCTCGCGTTCTATCCCCGTCAGGGGTTCAGTGCTATATTAATTATGTTGTATTAAATCGGTTTTATTTAAACCACATCAATGTTTTCATTGAGTAATAAATGTGTTTTAATTTTTCTCATTAACTTGTATAATACATGTGTTATTCTATACGAGCAAAGCTCGGTCACCAGGTAATATTAATAATACAAATAGTTTAGTGATTATTGTTTTACGTATGTCGGCAACAGAACATAATGTTGTTAGTTACTTTCTTGAAATAAAAACAAAAAACAAAAACTATATAGTTTGTTTTGTTTGTTGATAGTTGTTTATTGAACAATCAACGCAAACATTTTTTTACTAAACTGCATAAACTCAAAACAGAAATGTTTCGTCCTCGGTCAGGGACCGATCTCACAACCATTCACGCATGAGCCCGCCGCTTTGGCAATGAGCTGAGCTGAGACGCAATTAACCTACGATGGGATTCAGCATGTTTTACCCAGGCGTTATTGTTGGACCTATCATAATAATTCATACGACTATTAATAAACTGTGGTCGACTTGTTTAGTAGTTTGATAATTTTTCATTTGATTACATACATAGAATAAATATTTATGCAAAACCTCTATTCACATATTGTTTACCACCATCTTCAATCAACAACTAACTGTCAAACGGTTATAAACAGATGTTTTGATTTGTATTGTTTACATTTTGATTTTCCATAAGCGTAATATTAATTTTTTAGATTTTAAACTTACTACTCGTTACCAGAAGACATAAAAGTATTGATGGTCAAAGTGTTAAATTACAGTAATAATTGTGGTCATCTATAACAGTAGAAAGCTAATTTAAATTTAAAAAAAGTTAATTTTGTTAAATTTGTTATTATTTCTTATCTTAAAAATTCTTATCTAAAAAATCATCAGATGAACTATAATTATAATTCAGTTTTGTTTTTATTAAGTTACTCATGAAATATATTTATTATATTTTATACGTATTTTTTAATAAGCACCGTTGTTACTTCAGCTAACTTTAATGACTGCCGGGGACAAGTAGTAATGTTGCTGAAGGTTAACCATCGTTTTAATGGGGATACCATTAAGCCACTGCTTTTAATCTCTGGGGAGGCATTGGTTTATGATTCCAACGAACAATTATCACCATGTAGAAAATTTATGACTAATATTACGTCTAATGTTGTTGTTCTAAAACATTTTGATGTCCCATTTTTAGGAAGCTGACTGGGACGGTGGCGACGTCCTGTAATCCAGCCACTTGGAGGTCACGAATTGTGGATAGTTGTGAGAGATGGTTGGTGGATGTAGTGTTCTCTTGTGTGGATTAACGTCCGCACTATTGAATACTACGTTAATCCACAAAGACCATCCTCATAATTAGACCAATTCGTAATTCAGAGGCCGTGGTTCGGATTCCACGTTAAACTGTAGGTCCATTAGTTACCATCGGCTGTTGGGCTATTAATTAAAAGTCCTGTCTAAGGAACATGTCAGCCTTAGTCAGTAACAAGACTACAAGATCGCGCCACAATCATCCTACATTTATTCTTCATTCATACTTGGCTTAAAATACCTACCTGGGTAGGTCGCCATTTCAGTTAAAAGAATAAAAGATTAAAAGAAAGAAAGCTTGAGTAGCAGCATAATTGTAATAAACTATAAGTTATTTATTTATATTAATTTCCTTCTTGCATGTGTTGAAGAGTGATAATTTATGCCACAATTCGGTTATACTATAAGTCTGTTAAGGGGTTGATATTATGCATTGTTGAGGGAAGAACATCGTCCTAGGCTTTTAAATGGAATAATCGGCGAAATGTGTTGACCTGTTGCCAAATAAATACTCAACATTTATTCCTGAAAGTTTTACAGGTTATTCTGCATGATGCTAAGAAGGCCCTATACTAGAATTAATACTGTAACTGATTTAAAAAAATAGTATTTATTTTATAAACACTAAATTTTGATTTGTTTATTTTTTTATAGTTTTATATCTTGTGTTTCCATGGAGATTTTCTCAATAGTACATAGTATCATATTAAAATACTGAATAAGCATAAACAATTTCAGCTTTTTATCTCCACTACAAAATTTGTATTTACTTTCCTGTGGGGAATAGGTTAGATCATGTATATGTCTAAAGGGAATGTTTTCGGTTCATCTAAACAGCTTTTTTATACCGAAAATCCAATACAATAGCTGTGGTAGTTTCTATGGAAACCTGTTACATATTTTTCATCTCAAAAATCACCAACGCCCACAGAGCTAAGACATATCCATGTCAAAATGTGAAAAAATACAATTGCTGGGAATGCCGTGACTAGACAAACACTACTTGCAGATCATTTTAGGCTATTCACAGCATGTTCTCCATATCGGCTGATGTGGATTAGAATTAGAAATTGGAAAATAACAAAACAAATATTAAAAATGAAAAAATAAATAAATAATCTTGAAACTATAGTAGAATTATGAGCTCGTCCCGTTAGTACACGTGGTCATTTTTTTAAACATCAATTGATATTTAAAATAGTTAAGTGTTGCATATTGCCTTTTTCAGGAAGAAACAAGCGATTTCAACCACCCATAAAAAACTGTTTTTGACGATGTTCTTCCCTTAATGTCAAATCAGTGTTCATCGGTGCCGCTATGTTGGTTTTACAACAATACAATACATTTTATTTTAATTTTTCTAAATAACCACCATAGCTATACTATAATGCTTCTCGACAGGTATTGTCATGACGGTGTTAATTAAAATTACAATCAATTGGCTGTCTGTAAGTTTTTATTGACGTATAGCCAACCAATTATAATTTTAATTAAAGTATAATTATAACCACTATAATTTCTATATTTACTTTTCTTTATTCCATTTTTATCTACTTTGTGAGGGTTCATTATATTATTTTATTTTTTATTAATTTCATTAAATTATCCTCAAAAACTGTAAGTTTTCGTTCACATTTACTAATCAATCTACTTCTTAATTTATTGTTACCTGCCCTCTTCTCTAAAAATTGGAAAAATATTTTTAAAACATCATAATTTATGATGCGTGTCCAAACAAAACAAATATTTTACTATAGTGCATTATGTTTTCTAAACCGATGAGGTTGGAGAGTTGAAGCCGGTTTTCTGTCCAATCCAAGACAGCGGCGACTCTGCGCTCTCCCGCATTTCTCTCCATTAATGAGTGAGTGATATTACTATGTATGAGTGAGGCTTCATGAGCCATTCAGACCATTCTGATGGAAAGTGAGTCTATTGCGTACTAATTATTCAGTTAAACTTTGAAGTAAATATAAACTAGTCCCTTGTTATCTCTGTCCACACTGTTACTGGTCCAGACTCGAAAGTGGTGGAGGATGATGAAACCAAGATCAGATTCCTTTATCGTTTGCTTTAAAAACAAGTCAAGCACCACCGTCAAATTAGCTTGGCAGAAAAACAAACAAAGCGTTCAGTTCTTCTAAAGTTTTAGCTTTCTAAGCTTCACTCAATATCTATAGGCCTAACGCGGACAATGAAGCAGATGACTGGTCGGGTTAGTATCATTGCTTGGTCCAATAGTGCCACTAAACATGATGGCGCAATCTAATGTACGAGTAATGTGGCACATCAAAAAAGGCCCGTCTGCGTAGTAATGTAGCAATCTGGTGCTGATGGGCTGGATTCGGTGATATTCGTGGCTGAACCATCAGCGACCATTACCGCTCTAAATCAATGGTAAATATAGTGACATTGGAGGCCATGCATTACCAACATTACCGGCCAAGGCTGCGTTGTCCAGCTCTCGCTCACTATTGGCACACATGTTTTTAGCCATATAGCCGTTGGTTCACTCATTTTCAAATCATTATAGTTCAAGGTATTATTTTTACTTGGCCGGACTGTTTGTGGTAATTGTGGTCTACATCCTATCTTATTGAATCGTTAAATAGGAATATTAAAAGATTTACAAGGAAATACGAAAAACCTGTTAATCTATGCAATAGTAGGGTCTACATTGCCATGATGTGTCATAATAGAACTTTCAAATATTACTTTTCTTTACTTTATTCAGAACATCATGGAGGGTCATAAGAAGCGGGTACTGAATTTAAGAACTTGAAAATAGTAGCCTACTAAAAATGTGAGAACATACTACTAAAATACTACTAAAAATGAGAACATATTATGTAGCCAATGTAATAACTGCATATCGTCAAAAAATCTGAAGATAACCGCAAAATAAGTTTCCACCTATAGTTATAGTAGTTATATTATATAAAAGAGCTAAAATCTACTATATTAATATTTTTATTCCTCCACACTATTACTATTCTCCTAATAAATAAATATCAAACCAGATTTAATACTGGATGTGGATGGTAGCTTTTTGCTACAACTGCTTTCTCCGCAACATTAACAAAAACTGGTCCATCTAGTAAATTGAGATCCAGACTAGAGTTGGAAGAAAGTAAAAGTTGCTCAGGGTTGGCAGGTTGTGCGGGGAAAGTTCGCCACAGTTGATTGGCTGCTATCAGCTGATGAGCCAGAAGTGAGCAGACGACGCAAGGCCGCGGAGGTAACGGTGGCTTCAAGGTCACCAGTGCATCTGTGCCCACCAGCCGCAGCCGACGACGATGCGCGACGCTTTCACTTCAGCTGAAAGCGGACTGCAAACCGCTGTTATTGGGGCTCGTGTATATGCCTAACTAGCTGACCCGGCGAACTTCGTAACGCCTAACAGAAAATATATGTTAACTTTAAGATTGGCCATTTTCTGAAGTCAAATAGCATTGCGGCTTCGTTGTGAAAGCTTAAAATATTCAACAGCTGATTATTATAATAAACCTAATATGTATAAACATTGTAATTATTTTATTTGGCAAACATATAAACACGTTACTTTTAATCATACATAAAATAAGAAAAATATAAATACAGTACATAATTCCCCAAAACCGTAAACTATTAACGTGGTGAATAAAGCTGTTCATTTTGTACAGCACATATTTACTTCATAGTTTTACATTAATGAATAATTCAGATGGCATTGGATAGTAAAGCATATTGCTAATGAAAGTAAACCAATCAGCTGTAGCTAAGAAATTAAATGTTTTCATTGTAGAAAATTCGTAAACAAACTTACTCTCCATAAGGTTAACATTATAAATTTAAAACACCATAAAATATAAACTTACAGAGTTTTCAAAAATATATTTTCACTAAAACCTTGCCGGACACATATAGAGCAACTTCCTAAAATTCAATGGCGATCGGATTAGTAGTTTGGCAACGCATAAAGGACGTACATACGTACATACATACATACATACATACATACACTCATTCAATTATATATACAGGGTGTTCATTAAAGTTGGGAACAAACTTCGAGGGGTGATAGTACTCATCAAAATAAACAAAAAATTTCCTATAAACATATGTCGAAAAATCCTTCGTTTAGCCGCTAGCCGCCATTTTGTATTTTATACAAAAACTATATTATAAAGAACCTATTTTAAGATAAAAACCAAACTTGCACACATATTATTGGGCAAAAATATTCTCGTTTTCATTAGTAGTTTGCTTTTATACGCAAAAATATGGAGCTTAAAATATTTTAATTTACATAAAAAACCATTAACTTGTAAGAACGTTTCATTTTGAAAATATAAAAGCAAACTTAATGAAACTTTGATCACATATTTTTCTAGCTTTAATTAAATATGTGTGCAAAGTTTGTTTCTGTATCTTAAATATTTCCTTTTAAAACATTAGCTCGCTAAGAGAAACTTTTAAATACGTCACCATGTTATCAAATGGGCCAAGCCACATAACTTGGAGCGTGCGGTTTTCCCATACCGCTTGTTGAGCGAATTTTTCAGAATACCGCTGCGGGTTTGTCTAGCGCATGCGCAAAGAATTCTGACTCTATTGTCTATAAGCACAAACAAAAACTTCCTTTGCAATTATTGCTAATTCATCTGTAAAGTTTGTATCATTTTTCTTAATATGTTCTCCAACTAGTGACAACACTTCACTAAACTGTTCTGGGTTTAGCCTGAAGTAGGTTTGAACCTTTCTTCGTCCAGTTCCAAATCTGCCACAAGGTAGTGGAACTCCCCATAGGTCCCTCTCTTCTCATTTATGGGGTGAACCCACTTGGTCCTCTTACAAGCCACCATAAGAGTATTAGTTCCTCGTCACTACTCGAGTCGTCGTCCACCCACGGAACACTATTTTTCACCAAGTCGTGGTTCAACCAAGGTACATCGTACGACTTTTTAAACAAAAAACCCATTAACTTTAAGAACCGCCGCCATTTTGAAAATATAAAAGCAAACTTAATGAAACTTTGAGAATATTTTTCTCTTTGGCCAATAAATATGTGTGCAAAGTTTGGTTTCTGTATCTTAAATAGTTCTTTATATATAAAGTTTTTTTGTATAAAATACAAAATGGCGGCTAGCGGCTAAACGAAGGATTTTTCGACATATGTTTATAGGAAATTTTTTGTTTATTTTGATGAGTACTATCACCCCTCGAAGTTTGTCCCAAACTTTAATGAACACCCTGTATAGAGTTTTAACAATTCATTTCAAGTCTCTCTTTTGTTAGCTATATTAGGAAGATAAACATGTATTTACTTCCCTTTGTGAAATAGCTTAGATCATGAATATGTCTAAAGGGAATGTTTTCGGTTCCTCCAAACAGCTTTCCTTATAAACATATAACGCCGCTAACCGGCATATGACGTCACTTCCGTTTCATACTTTGGTCTGTCGGATTTGGAATACTTCCTCAGAGACAGATCCATGTCAAAAATTAAATGATTACTGTAGAATCGCAATTGTAGAATACGTAAATTCCTTTGTAAACTACACAACTTTAGAAACTAGTCCAAATTCTCTTCTATTAACATCTGTTGATTGACATATTAATGTTTCACTTAATATTTTTATTAACTTTATATTTTTTATTAAACTTTATCATCACAATCATTAAAATGAAACGATTGTCTCATTTTAACGATCGTGGATTTTTTTCATCCAGATAAGTAGTAAAATAAAATAAAATGCGTGTTAGAAGATCGATAAAAATATAGATACAATTCATATTAACTTAAAACCAGTAACCTTTATATTTCTTGACAGTAAACTAGATTAACAAATTTTTTGTATAATGCTCACATATGATAAACAACATAATATTGTGTCATAATCTTCTATAATTAACACCTACCTGTATCATGCACCTTGATCATTCAAATAGCAATTGGTAAAGACTTTAAGTGCATACATTATTATAATGGTTTTTAAGCAAATGACAAAAAACAAGAGCCGATTATCTGTCAGGGACATAGCCGGGAGAGACGGTGAGAGGTGCGGAGGATTCGCCGGGGGATTTGAAGAGTCAATGCTAAACGATTCAGTGACACACAAAGCGGCACACTGGGCGTTCTCGGCCTTGCATTCCCGGCAAAGGTTACATCCAGCCAGCTATTGTTCATCCACGATGACGTCAGGAGATGGAGTTGCCGGAGATGAATAACCATGAGCCTTCTCCTGGAGTGATGGAGTGGTAACTGGAGAGGTCAATAAACAAATCGAACAATAAACGGACATACCCGCAGGATTAAGTTAATGTAAAAGGGGTGTTATTTGATTTCCCAAAATCTAAACTCAATAACTCAGTAAAATGACAGCATCACAAATCATCCCTACGTTACTGCTTCAAACAAGACGTGTTACCACACCAAAAGGCAGTTTAGAAATATGTTTGATAAAATATTAATATTTTAAAGATCACCCGTTGAATTAATTAAATATTCTGGCAAATTAAAGGAGCTAATCTTTGTTGTTAAAAAGAAATTTCTTTGTGAATAAGCACCAGAGTTTGCGACGGTGTCGAAATCGAAATATGAAAAACTATTATCACGAGTCTATAGTAGCTATTGGGCGATGGTTGGGAGACACAGCGCCATCTCACGACATGCGCTGCAACGTCGCTGACATTTGAAGGGCAGCTGTTGGTTGGTGTGGCGGGCGTCGCGGCTGCGGTGAAGCCTTTCACCGCTCACGTGCGCCACACTCTCACGTGAGTCCAAGGCCCTCTCAAGGCGGACTTGTTGCAAGGAAGTACAAGGGTCACAGATCTGCAAGGCGTGTCTCACGGTTCATTATCAGCTATAAGCTACCACTGTTTAATGGTATGGTGGAAGTTTCCTGTCAGTTATTGGCAATTTTACGATCCTGCGGAAACTAAGCTTTGTGGTTGAGCTTTTCATATTCCACTTTCTTTTTAATACTCTTTTGCTAAGCAACGAACGATCAAGCTTAACTCTACAGTCATTATAGTAGGCTATTTAATGGTATAGTATTAGTCATTATAGTTATTATAGAATACGTAGAGTCTAGTTTATTGCGTGTTCGGGCCTTTTTGAGCTTCAATGAATTATTCACTGTATTTGGCTTATTAATCATTACGATAAGCGTGTTGGATTAATATGAATTGTAATTTTACGTTTTATAAACTCTCTGAAATAATACTCAATAAAAATATTGTATCTATACATAAAATAAGAACATTTTAGCGTATTATTATGACTAAAACACAAAGAGATTTTGAAGAAGAATGAAAAGTAAGCAATATGTGATTTGGAAATGGGAGCAACTCGGTTGGTAACAAGTGCACCGTGACTTATGGGAGAGGTCATATTTTCTGGTGGGTAGCCAAGTGGGCTAATTCGCCGGAGTCTGGCGCAACGGAGTATGCCATCGCCATCGTGAGATATCGTGAGATACGTTACAGTTGCAGCATCACTACACGAACTTCCTCTTGACAAATTACTTAACGTTCGTGAGAGCCAGCATCGAACATATGGGATTGCGACACAATCTAACATTTCCTGATTGCCTATACAGTAAAGACGAATAATAATAATATACAAACTTCTAAAATTATAGGCGGTTGTCGCGGTGTTAAGTTTGGCGTGGACGGCATGTTAAGCCTTTTGCAACGATCAAATCTACCCCGCTTGTAAAACACCTTTTACTCCTAACTACAATAGTATCTATACTGCTATTTACTAAATTTAAACAAAAATTTAAACAGTGCAGTCTTTGGACAGGAAATGTTTCACGTAAGGGATATAAAGGTCTTAGGGCATATTCCTGTCAGTAGTTCAGCTTGGGGTTTTTTAATATGACTCTTCCAGTTCAACTCATTATCTAAGATTAGACCGAGGTACGCTACTTATCTAATTTCTGAACAATTAACATATTATTATATTAATATTAATATAATTTATATATTAAACATGATCTTGCCATAATAAATGTTCATTTATTTTCTAGTGTTCTACTTAAGAGCTATTGTATTTACTTGAATACGAATGCTTGGTTTCATAGTTGTTACGTTATAGGCTTATCTTAATTTTACATAAATTGTGTTTTTGAATGAATAATAATGCAATATCTATAATAAATTAAAATTACTAAAAACCTGTAAAATGAGTCATACAAATATGGGATTTACATTATAACTTTAAAACTGTTATCAATTTATTTGGCATTTAAATGCAATACTATGTGATAAAAACCAGGAAGATGGGTTGAGTTTGTGCGATTTAGCGTTGTGGAGTTTTACTCCGCATGCGCCCTCTCGCGTTCACCGGTGAAACGCACGCTCAAGGGTTAAGGGCTTTTAAGGGTAAACTATCCTTAAAATTCAAAACGATAAAAAAATGTTCGGATTATTGCCAAAGTACACCTGTGTACCTAATTTCATAGAAGTCGGACGATCAATATGGTCTCGGGGTCTGTATACGGACGGTCAGACATCAGCCCGTAAACCATTTTGTTCAGGGAGCCTCAAAATGGATTTATCCACTGTTAACTCAAATTAGAAAATTTTGACTAAAACACTTTATTCATGAGATGTTCACTTCATTTTCAAAGACTCTTACTTAGATCCGTTTAGAACTACAGAATGTCTAATATATATTCTGCTTAATGACACACTTTTAGTAACATGTCCATATTCAGGTTAACCACTGCTCATGATCGTATGCGAGATAAGTCACAATCAGATCTAATATCTGCAAACCGCTTGCGTCACCGGAGCATGGTTGACCCTTTACCTTGGCCTGGGCGTGGTACTCAGGATACTCTAGTACCTCCTGTGTCGGAAGGAGCGAGGCCTTGCCGAATACAACAACAAGGTGTTGAGGTAGGAACGCCTTGACCTTCCGTCCACACAGTTCAAACTGTATCATGTGAACGGTGCGGGAACTTGAGGTCAGGGACGATATTTATCGCGATAAATTCTGTTACGGTAGGTTGTGTTCAAATTTATCTTCCCTTCACTTAGCTATTTAGATTAATGCCTTCGTCAGGATTTAGTTATTTAGTTATAGTTAGGATAAAACAGATAAAGATTAATTTGCATGATGTATCATTTTTTTAGATACAAACCAGCCTCAAGAGCGAATCCTAAAGAAAATGTGTAATTTGTGGAATCAGATCCTCAGACAAATTGTTAAACTGTCCAGATTACATTTTCCCTACGACAAATCGTGGATTAACAGCTTAGTTCAGTTGAGATCAGTTTCAACAGTCCGAGGCAGGCCTTCGAGGCACGAGGCAGGCCTACGAGGCACGTTGCCGTTGCCGTTGCGTTACTTTGCGACACCCCGCGCCGCCAAGCAGTTTAGCCCTGCTCTGATGTAAATCTGGGTTACGTGTTTTCACGCCTCTGTTGAGTCGCGGCCTACATGCCAAGTGGTTTGCACAAAGCGATATTGAGAATAGGTCGAATGCCAATCGACATTGTTGTCCCCACTCAAGCGTAACAGGCATCGACCAATCGTTAATCTACGCCCAAATCAAAAATATTATTAAAATCACACCAAATTTATTTTTTCCTTTTAGCGAATTTTCCATAGGGAAGAAGCTATTACCGTAGGTCTCATGGTGAGACTTAAGCCCGGGACCATGTTATTTTTTCTTCTTTAGGTGCCCAGAGTCCAAAAACAATAGTCGTTAAAATTTATATATATACCCGTTCCCATTGACCGATATGTCTGGTTTACGAACTCGTCCGAGCACTTGTAAGAATACACGTCTCTACCAAATTTGGTCTTGATTGGACCATTTGTACGAGAGTTATACTGTTCACAGACTCATATATATGCAAATGCTCATCATGCATATACTTATATTATTAGTGGACAAACATTTTTTAAACCCAACCCAATTCTACCAAATGTAATTTTTAGTGCGTTTTATGTCACGCAGGCATATCCTGAGAAATGACTATTAATTTAGTAAATTATTTTAAACCCGGGAAATTGTTCTAGAACGTCCGCGACATTTACCCTATTATGCCGAACATGTCTCCCAGACGGGGAGATGTTGTCGGTTTGCACTCCACACCTCTCTTCCACTAGAAAGCTGTGTATTGGTTAAATAACGAAAACGTAACTTGTCCGGAACTTGTGGTCGTCGCTTTCGCCGCTCCTCCTCGCCGTTCACGCTGCAGGAAACGGAATGTCGCTCTAACAGCTACACTCACACACACACACATACAAGTCATATACTGACGGTCATCGATGTCGCCGCTCCTCCTCGCCGTGTACGCTGCAGGAAACGGAATGTCACTCTAACAGCTACACTCACACACACACACACATACAAGTCATATACTGACGGTCATCGATGTCGCCGCTCCTCCTCGCCGTTCACGCTGCAGGAAACGGAATGTCGCTCTAACAGCTACACTCACACACACACACACAAGTCATATACTGACGGTCATCGATGTCGCCGCTCCTCCTCGCCGTTCACGCTGCAGGAAACGGAATGTCACTCTAACAGCTACACTCACACACACATACACAAGTCATATAGTGACGGTCATCGATATAGCCGTTCCTCCTTGTCGTTCACGCTGCAGGAAATGGTATTTCACTTCAACTACAACTACACTTACTCAAAAGTCATATTTACTACCCGTCTATACTGCTTTGTGAGAGCATAATATTGTTCTTAGATTTATTGATCAATATATTCTAGTTAGTGAATATGACTCGTGTTTATTAAGAATGCCAATGCCGGAAATTATTATTGTTTTCAGGTCCCCATGAGATACAGTAACTTGCATATTGTGACATTGCACTTTATGAAACAGATTCATGGGCCCTATATTTAATGAGAGAATGGCCCTATCTTACATGAGACATGGGCCCTCCATATCTTTCAGGGTATTTTAACCTAAGTTTGAATGAAGGGCGAGAGTGATGTATGAACTAATTATTCTGATTATATTATGTAGCTTTGTTACTGACAAAGACTAGCAATTCTTTTGTCAGAATCGTTAATAGGAGTCGGATGCACAAATTCTACATATACACAGAACAATTTTAATTTTACATAAACTTTGGACGTGTGCTCCCCACAAGACCTTGACAATTGCTCTCATCGCCCACTGGTATTCAACGTAACTCCGCTACGCCATAATTTTACCTTGCCTGACTGGGTTTCGATGCTTTCTCGCCAAGTGCCTGCGGCTGCCGAGCCTGCAGCGCCACTTTCTTTACTGTAACCTTCAAACTCTTACACAATGTTTTCTCATTTCAATTTAAATGAATTCCGCCCTTCAATTTATATAGCAAGGATTTATTGTCAAATCTAAAGCTATTTCAGGTACAATTTAGGTATTTCCACAAAATCTCTTTTCCTGCTACCGGCGACGAATTAGAAGACCATAATCGGATAAACGTTTAGCATTTCTTAGATAGATTAATGATATGCAGAAACTTATTGGTTTCAATTAATTCAACAATTACCTCCCTGGTACGTCCAAAAGCCTAAATACCCCCGTCGCAGCAGATCTGCGTACTCAGCGAATTTCCAAATCAATAATGTAATAATAATAATATATGACAAGTTTTATAAAAATCTGTCCATAAACATGAGAATCATTTGCCTATTCTCCATAAGATTAACATGGGAAAGAGTGTGCAGGTTAGCTGCTGTGAGGAACACTGAAAGTAGTAATTTCTACCATAAATCATTTTTATTTTAACATTTACACCAACTTTCATCAACATCTGTCCATAAATAAAGGATTTTGCCTATTCCCTATATGATTAATATGGGAAAAGAGTATGCAGGTTTGCTGCCATGATAAACACATAAATCTCAAACACATGAAGCTAAATATCAAGTTTTATTTAAAAATATTGATTGATAAGTGAAATATTAATTTTTCGTTATCCTTTATAAGATTAACATTGGAGCCACAAAATACAACGTACTGTGTTTAGATTTTTTAATATCTCGGTAACCGTTGGAGATAGAGAAAAACTTTAAGGAACTTAATTATGTAGTTTTTTAAGCTGATTCCAATGGTGAAATATAAAATTAGAAAGTTTTAAAAATTACATGTGAAAAACACAAAAACCCATTTTGGGGTACAAACCCCTCCCCCCCAAAACTACCCGTTCCCATTGACCGATATATCTGTTTTACGAACTCGTCCGAGCATTTGTAGGAATACATGTCTCTACCAAATTTGGTCTTGATTGGACCATTTTTACGAGAGTTATCGTGTTCACAGACACACACACACATACATACACACATATATATATATATTTTAACGACTATTGTTTTTGGACTCTGGGCACCTAAAGACGAAAAAACACATGGTCCCGGGCTTAAGTCTTACCATGAGACCTACGGCAATAGCTTCTTCCCTATGGGAAATTCGCTAAAACATAAAGATTGTACAGTATATGAAAACTTAGCTGTAACCGATTATATAAGTCGATTAGCTTTTCCGGTTCCGATTTTAAGTTGGACCTTTCTAGTCTATCCAGAGTATGGGTCTACTACCTACAATCATCATAACCAGTTCTGAACCCTACTGTAATATATACTGTAATAAGTTGGACCTTTCTAGTCTATCCAGAGTATGGGTCTACTACCTACAATCATCATAACCAGTTCTGAACCCTACTGTAATATATACTGTAATAAGTTGGACCTTTCTAGTCTATCCAGAGTATGGGTCTACTACCTACAATCATCATAACCAGTTCTGAACCTTACTGTTATATATACTGTAATAAGTTGGACCTTTCTAGTCAATCCAGAGTATGGGTCTACAATCATCATAACCAGTTCTGAACCCTACTTGGTCAAATTGACGTTTGTTTTATACCAAATTCGTTTATATCTCCAAGAAAATTCTCGTATTTTTTATATTATTACTTTATTTTATGTTCACTTATAAATTATTTTATTAATTTGTTTTCCACTTTTAAACGTACTTTGTTTGTCTTTCTTTAAAACATCTTATAATACAATTTACGCTTATGGCAGAAAAAGACCACATCAAGAACATTTAGGTTTTTTAGCATTTTATTGCGGACATTTTCCATCACGATTTTATGTAAAGTTTCACGGATCGGGACGTTTCGGGATCTGGAATCTGACCCCGTCCTCAGGTGAACTAATATCTAAAACATAACTCAATTAACACAAAATCCGGACTAAGCCGGCTGTGAAAAATGTTCCCAATAAAAATCTAAATAGCATAAATCCACCATCACCAATAACGAATTTCAAACAAAGAACATTTAGTTTGCTTCTAACAATAAATAGTGTTCTCGTCAGTAAATACCACCGTCCAACCAGTCCCCACCTCTCCCCTCACACTAAGCTCAGTTGATGTATGAACTCTCATTGTGGAAACCGAGACTCTTACGATGATGGATTACCGTCTGTCAGATGTCAGGGCTCAGGTGTGCGTATGCTAAACAGACAGCTTCATCCCCCTCCACTACAAAACCGATGACGTCACAATGCCCGGAACCGTGTGTTCGGAGTTCTCAGGCGCACTAGTAATTGGATGTTATTTTCTGTGTATACAATAAGCCTCAAAAATAAATCTTGTCAATTAACCAAAAATTATTTCCAGCCATTTGAGAAGATAATTTAATTTATTTGCCATCCCGCAATTTCTTATAGATTTCTTCAGGCAAGATGGTTTACTGTGGTTTTATAAGACAATAAAAATAAAAACTGCTTAAAGGGATTTTGTACATTTTATGCTAAGACGTTTTTAAATGAGATTTTTAAAAGTTTAAGCGAATTTCCCGTAAGGAAGAACCTATGGGGAATGTTATTTATTCGTTTTTAGGTGGCCAAAGGCCAAAAACAATAGGCTTTTAAATTTATATATATATATACATATATATGCGCGCGCGCGTGTGTGTAGGTGTATGTATATGTGTGTGTGTGTGTGTGTGTGTGTGTGTGTGTGTGTGTGTGTGTGTGTGTGTGTGTGTGTGTGTGTGTGTGCGCGCGCGCGCGTGTGTGTGTGTGTGTGTGTGTGTGTGTTTTAAAACACGATAACTCTCGTAAAAATGGTCCGATCGAGACCAAATCTTGGTAGAGACGTGTATTCCTACATTCACTCGGACGAGTTCGCAATGCAGACATATCGGTCAATTGGAACGGGTAGTTGGGGGAGGGTATTGTACTAAAAAATTATTATTTTTTCGTTTTTCATATTTTAAAACTTTTTAACTTTATCTTTCACCAGTAGAATCAGCTTAAAAAACTACACAATAGTTTTTTTTCAATGGGGAGCTCGCCGGTCTAGTGATAGAGCGCGGGGCTTTGGTGCCCAAGGTCCCGGTTTCAAATCCCACCAATCACCAACACAGGGGTGAGCAAAAATATAGCGCACCCCTGTGTTGGTGATAGCATACACCTCCCATATATAGTAAAGCATGTAGCTTGCACCTATATAGTAGCATGTACCTCCCAATGGGAACCCTCCTGTGGTACAAGATAACCCTTGGGCAGCCCTGACCTGGCCCGCACACGCATCTTGTTATCGCACAATCCAAGGTCCACTTCTGCACGCCTGACTACCCCAGCTCCTGGTGCCAGCTCCACAGGTATTGTGCTGTGGTCTGGAGAGTGTCTCGTAGCATGTACCTCCCACTAGGAACCCTCCAGTGGTACAAGATAACCCTTAGGCAGCCCTGACCTGGCCCGCACACGCATCTTGTTATCGCACAATCCAAGGTCCACTTCTGCACGCCTGACTACCCCAGCTCCCGCTGCCTGCTCCACAGGTATTGTGCTGTTGTCTGGAGAGTGTCTCGTAGCATGTACCTCCCTATACAGTATTAAGAAAAATATTGTTAAGATTGTTACTGCTAGCATTGCAGTATCTTAGGAATCTTTAAGAAATGTTATTAATACGTTGAATTATAAAATTAAAAATATTTTGAAGTTTAACATTTACTATTTAATTTTTTCATTTTTTTAATACTGGCCGATGTAATTAGATATTATTATTTAAATCACGTTTTGCAATTTATGTATACATTCGATTATTTTATTTGTTCATTTTCTATAGTTCAACATAAATTTAATTCAGAATCAATTGTAACTTATTTGCCATTTGGGATGTGAATAATGTATAAGTATACGAGATAATTATGTTGAAAATATTATACATATTGGAAGAATTAATATAGAATCTGCTAAAGCAAAACTTTAGAATGCTTCAAATTAAAAATTAAGAATTTTAGGAATGTCATATCTTTAAAACCACTTTTTAACTACCCTTCGTTAACTTATTTACGCAATGTACAGTGTACATAAAATGATTGCTCGAATGCATTAATGTCATATATACATGTAGTGATAGCATAAGGTGATAACGCACTGAACCGGTGAGTCAAACGTGTCTGTCGTCACACCGTCGTACCGTCGTACCGTCGTACCGTCGCACCGTCGTACCGTCGTACCGTCGTACCGTCGCACCGTCGTACCGTCGTACCGTCGCACCGTCGTACCGTCGTACCGTCGCACAGTCGCACCGGACCATCGTACCGTCGCACCGTCGTACCGTCGTACCGACGCACCGTCGTACCGCCGTACCGTCGTACCGTCGCACCGTCGTACCGTCGCACCGTCGTACCGTCGTACCGTCGCACCGTCGTACCGTCGCACCGTCGCACCGTCGTACCGTCGTACCGACGCACCGTCGTACCGCCGCACCGTCACACCGTCGTACCGTCGTACCGTCGCACCGTCACACCGTCGCACCGTCGTACCGTCTTACCGTCGTACCGTCGTACCGTCGCACCGTCGCACCGTCGTACCGTCGCACCGTCGTACCGTCGCACCGTCGTACCGTCGTACCGACGCACCGTCGTACCGCCGTACCGTCGTACCGTCGCACCGTCGTACCGTCGCACCGTCGCACCGTCGTACCGTCGTACCGTCGCACCGTCGTACCGTCGTACCGTCGTACCGTCGCACCGTCGTACCGTCGTACCGTCGCACCGTCGTACCGTCGTACCGTCGCACCGTCGTACCGCCGTACCGTCGTACCGTCGCACCGTCGTACCGTCGTACCGTCGCACCGTCGTACCGTCGCACCGTCGCACCGTCGTACCGTCGTACCGTCGCACCGTCGTACCGTCGTACCCAGGAGTGCACTTGTCATCAGTTATGAGCGGTCTTTCTGGCCTTAACGAACCGATTTTTAACAATCGCACCGGTATTGGCGAGATTTGTTTATCCAAACAAATGTTATAATATACGGTATATTCATTGGTGCATTTAAGATACATTTAAACGTAGAATTGAGATACTGTTTCGTCCAGTTAGTAAGTAAAACCTTGTTTGATTAGTTGGTTATAAATGTAATACCATACTGAAAACGTAATGGAGTATTTTAGAGTGGTAATAAATGCCTGAATGAGGGAGGATATGTGAATCACACTACCTCTTTGCTTTCACGTCACTCGTTGGGTGACTCGAGGGGTGTCACAGTGACATGTCACAGTATGACATAAAGAGACTAGGAGGTTTTATTAGAAAGTCGGAATGACGGGTGAGGCGGCAGGGCCATAACTCATCATTACTGGTGGCGGTGGGACAGTCGATTATCGCCGGCATCGGACATCGGAGTGCCCCACCGCGGCACAGCGGTGGGGCTGGAGCAACTCGACAGTAGCGACGTCGTCATTTAATCCATTCTTGCGGATATTTTCTACCACGATTAGTAATACAACGTTTCACAACAAAGTGTGAATTGGAATCTGATACTGTCCTCAGGTGAACTGGAACCTAGATCATTACAAGATTAGTGCATAATATGGACTAAGCCAGTACGAGTATGAAAACAAAACTATTTATGCAACCAAAAAGAGCCCAAAAAATCAAACAATCAAGGACACACACACACACACACACACACACACACACACACACACACAAACAAAGGAAAACTGATCGCACGCCACTGGAGCTCAGACAGCACGAAAGATATAAAATTTTCAAAACTGTTCAAAGACAATAATATCCCAACCAAGGATATGGCAACAAATATCCCAATAAGTATCATCATTGTTTTCCACTGGTTAGTGTTTTTCTTCAAAATAAAAATATATCATTATTGCAATAGTGACAGTAATATATATTTCTTAAGTTTGTATCACTGAACAGTTTTTGAACGCTAATTCGATCAGTTCATATATACTCTTTCTTCATCAATTTGTTTTTTGAACTTTAAAAAGATCAGTTCCTATATCAATTCTATTTTCATCAGTTTGTTTCAATGGCACTTAAATGAAAAGAAACTTAGCAGAAGTTAGAGTCGAGAGCAACAAAAGATGAGGTAACTTTTCAATCTGCGGATGATAGGGCAAGGCTACTAGCTGCAATCAAGTAGAAAGTGGCGAGTGAAATGGTTCGATCATAAGTGATCATTACCTCTGTAGACCCGGTAGATGGCAGCAGCGGCAGGACTGTCTTGGCCTGCTACCAAAACCAGTGTTGTGTTTCAGTAAATGTGTTTTAAAATTCTTGATTCCCATTAAAAATTAAAAATTGTTCAAATTTTCGTTATTTAGTTTTGAGAAAAATTTATAATGAGCCAATTCGAAGGTTGTAATGATTATTTGTAAACTTTAATACTATTATTATTGTAGCGAAAAGGGATTTTTCTGGTGATATTCTCTATTCGAAACCGTAAGAGTTCAGTTTGAGATTAAATTTACAGCCTCTATTTCGTTCACGTTTCAACACCTAACCTCATTTTCCTGCTGCAGATAAGGAGTGAAAAGTATATAAAGAGATATATAGTTAGAAACCACAGCCGACTGCGGTCCTTCGGAGCGGTGAAGGGACCATATTCCCCCGAATAGAACGGTAGCCCACTTATGCAGTGTGGCAACGACCAACTTAAATAATAGACTATTATTTCTCAGTTACAGAGCGATCATTAGAACACACTAAAGCGAAACTGGACCATAAGCGAGTAAACGTTGCAACACGACGTGAGCAATATGACCGCAAACAATACAATGCCGCGAGTCACTCTCGCGTAGTCCTACAATGGCAGGCGGCCATTCTACAGAGCGAACTAAGCCACGGTGGTGCTGTGTCTACAAGGACACGTCTCTGGTTGGGTTTTTATGAGATGAACACAGATGTACTAGGCAATGTCTCCAAACTATTTTTTCCTACAACCGCACGAAAACAAGCACATTTCGCACTGTTGGCAGAAAGTATATTCCCGCACTATACGGTGCTATAGTGCGGCAAAGTAACCGGCAAATGACAATCTATATGAAACCAACCAATAGTATGCGCTAAGCGCTAAGTCAGCTGATGGACGGTAGTCGTTTCTAAAACACTAAATTCCGGTTTTGCGCAACGAAACTGAGGTTACTGGAAACCTAAAAGCTATGTTTACATTTATTTATCCCAATGGGAAAATCAAACATAACCTAAATTACTATTTCGTAGTAGTGTTTGTAATACGAGTGCAAACTGTCATGGCCGCCCTCGAAGTTCTGGCATATTATGAACCTCTCGTGCGATATAACATCGTTTGCGCTCCGGTTACACAAACAGCTATTTCATTTGGGCGGTTCAATCCCAAACCCCTTTAAAACTGGAAAAGTTTTAAATTGCTCAAAAAACGGCTCTTACAGTGTTGATTAAAATTTAATGGTTAGTAGATGTTTCACTCCCTAATAAAACGATACCTCTCGCACTGTGTATTGAACGGTTAAACAATAACGAGACTCTATATGCAAAAAATTACATTTTTAGAGTTTTTAGACCCCTGTAGATACAGATGCATATTTCCCTACCCTGTTACTTCGTGCCTCCTGATACTCTGTATACAGTGTACTATAATATTAGCTATGCTACCATTGTGATCATGTAAACTTAACATCTAAAATAAACTTTAAATGGGGAAAATTCTCTAGTGGTTTTTGTAGACAATTAAAAATTTGCAATTAATATTTTTGTAAATGGTCACCATCTGTCAATATGCCGGTCAACTCATTTTTTCCTATAAAACATCCTATGTTTCATGGTGGTTTCGTTTAGTAAATATAGTAGTTTAAAGACCATTTTATACCTGAGTAATTTGTTCCATACCCATTCATTAACGAACTCCAGAGAGACTAAGTTAAATAAGGATTTAGATCTTTTTAACTGTTAAAACCGGTTACGCTTTAAACTATTTTTTATCCACATATTAGCTTGTTTTTATCTATTTTCCCTAATATCTGTAGAAAAAGCTAATCAATAAAGTTATTTAACAATGAAGTTAACAACTTTCTATTCTCATTAGATAGGTCTTACCGTAAGCTATTCTCTTTAACGTATAATTTATTTATTCTAAGCTAAATGGCATCTTACCTACAGCTAAGATTATACTACTATAGTGCTTATATTACTATATTAGCTAAGAAGCACTTAGGCCTATTCTATTTCGCTTTTTTGTCATTCTAGTGAATCAATTTTTAAAGCACGATTTTCTGTTTCAGGTATATTTAAGTAGACAAAGTGCAAGTAAGTATATATAATAGCTTAAAATTATTATTGTTTACGGTATTATTGAATTCAAGAGATTCCTGATGATTTTAAATTTAATTTTACAGACTTTAAATTTAAATATATGTATCATTTATAAGATGGTAATAAAATTTATAAAAACTAAACGTTAGTCTATTCTAAATTCACTACCTTATTTGTTGCAAATTCTTTGATTGTTTTTACCAGGCAATTGAAAACGATACTGGATATAAAACATATATACGTTTAATATACATAAAAATGATATCGTAAAATACATAAATATCATATATAAAATCCAGGGACCATCAATCTGCAGTGCAATCAATCCACCGTGTTTTCGTGTTTTTCAAGTTACTCCGCAATGCAAGCTTCCTGTAAATACCGACCCAAATGCATTGTAATTTACCGATAGTAGCATTAACTAAAAATAAAACTAGGTGGAGTAAATAAATAAAATCCATTTAGGATCATTTTTGTTCAATGACCATCTATTATCCGTGCATTAGCGGGAGGGAGCAATAGAATGAAGGGGACCTATATTTCCCTTTAACCTATATTTATACTACCAATAACCAACTAACTCAGCTCCTCAGAGCGCTGTCTGGGGTCGTCTCCCATCAGACAACATTGGGGAGACGGTGGACCAAACCCCTGTCCCATCAGACAACAGTGGGGAGACGGTGGACCGAACCCCTGTCCCATCAGACAACATTGGGGAGACGGTGGACCAAACCCCTGTCCCATCAGACAAGAGTAGGGAGACGGTGGACCAAACCCCTGTCCCATCAGACAACATTGGGGAGACGGTGGACCGAACCCCTGTCCCATCAGACAACAGTAGGGAGACGGTGGACCGAACCCCTGTCCCATCAGACAACATTGGGGAGACGGTGGACCAAACCCCTGTCCCATCAGACAACAGTAGGGAGACGGTGGACCGAACCCCTGTCCCATCAGACAACATTGGGGAGACGGTGGTCCAAACCCCTGTCCCATCAGACAACAGTAGGGAGACAGTGGACCAAACCCTTGTCCCATCAGACAACATTGGGGAGACGGTGGACCAAACCCCTGTCCCATCAGACAACAGTAGGGAGACGGTGGACCAAACCCCTGTCCCATCAGACAACAGTAGGGAGACGGTGGACCAAACCCCTGTCCCATCAGACATTAGTAGGGAGACGGTGGACCGAACCCCTGTCCCATCAGACAACAGTAGGGAGACGGTGGACCGAACCCCTGTCCCATCAGACAACATTGGGGAACCGGTGGACCGAACCCCTGTCCCATCAGACAACAGTAGGGAGACGGTGGACCGAACCCCTGTCCCATCAGACAACAGTAGGGAGACGGTGGACCGAACCCCTGTCCCATCAGACAACAGTAGGGAGACGGTGGACCAAACCCCTGTCCCATCAGACAACAGTAGGGAGACGGTGGACCAAACCCCTGTCCCATCAGACAACAGTAGGGAGACGGTGGACCGAACCCCTGTCCCATCAGACAACAGTAGGGAAACGGTGGACCAAACCCCTGTCCCATCAGCCAACATTGGGGAGACGGTGGACCAAACCCCTGTCCCATCAGACAGTAGGGAGACGGTGGACCGAACCCCTGTCCCATCAGACAACAGTAGGGAGACGGTGGTTCGAACCCCTGTCCCATCAGACAACAGTGGGGAGACGGTGGACCGAACCCCTGTCCCATCAGACAACAGTAGGGAGACGGTGGACCAAACCCCTGTCCCATCAGACAACAGTAGGGAGACGGTGGACCAAACCCCTGTCCCATCAGACAACAGTAGGGAGACGGTGGACCAAACCCCTGTCCCATCAGACAACAGTAGGGAGACGGTGGACCGAACCCCTGTCCCATCAGACAACAGTGGGGAGACAGACGGTGGACCGAACCCCTGTCCCATCAGACAACAGTAGGGAGACGGTGGACCAAACCCCTGTCCCATCAGACAACAGTAGGGAGACGGTGGACCAAACCCCTGTCCCATCAGACAACAGTAGGGAGACGGTGGACCGAACCCCTGTCCCATCAGACAACAGTGGGGAGACAGACGGTGGACCGAACCCCTGTCCCATCAGACAACAGTAGGGAGACGGTGGACCGAACCCCTGTCCCATCAGACAACAGTGGGGAGACAGACGGTGGACCGAACCCCTGTCCCATCAGACAACAGTGGGGAGACAGACGGTGGACCGAAACCCTGTCCCATCAGACAACAGTAAGGAGACGGTGGACCGAACCCCTGTCCCATCAGACAACAGTAGGGAGACAGACGGTGGACCAAACCCCTGTCCCATCAGACAACAGTAGGGAGACAGACGGTGGACCGAACCCCTGTCCCATCAGACAACAGTGGGGAGACAGACGGTGGACCAAACCCCTGTCCCATCAGACAACAGTAAGGAGACGGTGGACCGAACCCCTGTCCCATCAGACAACAGTAGGGAGACGGTGTACCGAACCCCTGTCCCATCAGTGGGGAGACAGACGGTTGGACGAACCCCTGTCCCATCAGACAACAGTTAGGGGAGTCGGTCGACCTAACCCCTGTCCATCAGGACCCATCAGACAACAGTAGGGAGACGGTGGACCGAACCCCTGTCCCATCAGACAACAGTAGGGAGACGGTGGACCGAACCCCTGTCCCATCAGACAACAGTAGGGAGACGGTGTACCGAACCCCTGTCCCATCAGACAACAGTAGGGAGACGGTGGACCGAACCCCTGTCAACTGAATGAGATCTCCTTTTTTAACTTCACCATTCTAACTCGATTAATCTACCCTCAATCAAATTGAGACACTTTAACTTCACCATTCTAACTCGATTAATTTACCCTCAATCAAATTGAGACACTTTAACTTCACCATTCTTACTCGATTAATCTACCCTCAATCAAATTGAGACACTTTAACTTCACCACTCTAACTCGATTAATCTATCCTCAAATAATTTGAGACACTTTAACTAGACCACCTCATTTTTTAATCATTCAACGGTCCGATGGAGACTGAATTTGGTAGAGACGTGTATTCCTACATTTGCTCGGACGAGTTCGTAAACCAGACATATCGGTCAATCGGAACGGGTAGATTGGGGGGGTTTGCACTCAAAATTTGATGTTTTGCGTTTTTCATATGTAATTTAAAATGTTTTTAAATTTTATCTTCAACCAGTAAAATCAGCTTTAAAAACTACACAATTTAGTACCTTAAATTTTTTCTCTATCTCCAACGGTTACCGAGATATAAAAATATATATACACAGTACGTTGTATGGGCTCCAATGTTAATGTTATAGAGGATAACGAAAAATTAATATTTCACTTATCAATCAATATTTTTGGATAAAACTTTATATTTAGCTTCATGTGGTTGAGATCCATCCATTTATGTTTAAAATCATATGAAATATAGTTTATGTATATTTCATGGCAGCTAACCTTCATACTCTTTTCCCATGTTAATCATATAGGAAATAGGTAAACTGTTTTATTAACGGACAGATGTTGATGAAACTTGGTAAAATTGGTCATAATAAAAATTGTTTAGAAATTCCTACTTTTAGTGTTCATCAAAGCAGCTAACCTGCATACTCTCTTCCCATGTTAATCATATGGAAAATAGGAAAACTCCTTTATTTATGGACAGATGTTGATGAAAATTTGTACAAATTGTCAAAATAGAAATTGTTTATGCTATAAATGCCTACTTACAGTGTTCAGTGTACAGCGGCAAACCTACATATTCTTTACCATGTTAATCTCATGAAGAATAGGCAAATAACTAACTCATATATTTATTGACAGATTAAATTTGACATATAATATTATTATTACATTATTGATTGGAAATTTGCTGAGTACGCAGGTCTGCTGCGACGGGGGTATTAAATTTTACTAGACGGTCGCTGGTAAACGATAACATTTTTTGTGATAAAATGTAAATGACGCTATGGTTTTTCTTTTCTTTATTGATATATTTTTGGTCCATTCATTGGTTTGCTGTATATATATAGGTATATAAACTTCTTCCCTTGTTGCCAAACGGTGAGCTTAGAGCAAATACACGGTCAATACTCATATGAAAGAAACAACAAAAGAGATATATTTATGAATTAGTGTGATGTTCGTAAATAAATGGATATTTAAACATGGATTCGTTTATAAGGTTTATTTATTTATTCAGTATAATGTATTTGAAAATTTCAACTGAAAGTTTTCACATGTGAAAGAATTTTTATTCTTGCCATTTGAGGATGAAAGTAACGGAACCTGTTTCCGGTCCCAAGACCAAGTGAAGTGAATGAAGCTCATCCCACTGAGCCTGAGCCAGTGAGGGAGGCACATGTCCAAGTAGGGAAGTAGACAGTGGTCCCTTCCTGTTCCCCGCGCAATAACATTCAAATCATCAGCTGCACCGCCCCCAGGCCCCGCCACCCGCCACTCCGGGCTCGGCTCCTCCACTTTCTCTGTCTTCCGCGATCGTGCCGCCAGAATTGATCAGATTATCCGACCGACAATAGCTTGGAAAACTTTCAATTTACGTAGATCTTCGTAAAACCACCGAGACAACCTTACATCATCGAGCGTTCAGCCAGGAGTTGGAAGCAATGATAAGAGTATTTACCGTTCGATATATAGGCTCATATAACGATATATAACTCGACGATTATTAAAATATTTGGTTTTCGTAGACTTATATTATTGCATTGCATTCAAATTGGAGGATTAATTGTGAAAATATTAAATCCGCGAAATCTGTTCCTTTATCCATAACAATAAAACTATTGGCAAAACCTATTGTACAAAACTATTCTAGGTGGGCGAGTGACTTGTTTGCTTGTAATTTTGGATATAAAAACGTATAAATGTTATAAGGAACTCTTATTTTATCGCACAATCTGTCATAAAGTGTACTTAAAACTTTGACAATATCTCAGGTTACATAAAACACATATTTTTGTCCCTAAGTAACATCAAAAAATTAACCACCCACATAATTTGAGAGTCGCTATAGTAGAACACTGGTAAACACTGTAAGAAAAAATCTTATATTACACTGTAAAACAAGCATTGTCCGAACAAAACAATTTTTTTGTCTAAGAATTTATGATTTTTAATTTTCCGTCCTTAAAGGTGTCCATGTTATTGTAATGGACCTTTTCTGTAGCTATACTTAACAAAAACAGCTGATTCTAGTTGTTTATTATTTAAAAAGTAAAAAAAGTTTCATGTTTTACTCCATCTAAGCAATGATCGGTCTCCCAGTACTGCACTGTACTTTAAAACAAACAAGAATATTGTTTTATCATTTTTCAATCGAGAAACGCTCGCAAAATCGGACTGTATGTTTTCAGTTTGTTTGTGTTTGTTCTGACAGTTCATTAACTTTTCATGTGACCGAGACAAGACAATCCTCCCGTAACTAGTAAATTAATTACATTGGTCTACCGAAGAATGAGGAAACCAGTTGTCGCAATCTCGTTGGAATTATCCAATCAGTCAACTGACTGTGATTCCTACTTTCCAGTAATTGCAACTGAGACAGGCTGAAAGTATCAAAGCGTAAATTAATCAAATCGAACGGCAATTTTGTGTAGACACCTTGATCCGCCCATGAGGTAGGCCTACATTAACATGTTGGATAGTCGGATAGGGTTGATCGCTTAATACCCGGAACCAGTAATCAAGGGTAATATATATATATAATTATTATCGATAGTTAAGATTAAAATTTTGAAAATAAGATCAGTAATTACAGTACTAATTTATGACATTAAACAAGGGGATGAAAAGATAAATGGTGGGCTGCTCATTAGGCGCGGTGCCTGAGTACTCAACTGAGAGTGTCGATATTTTTTAGGCTTCCTAAACCCAAAATAGAAGTTTTTGGCCTGATTTCAGGCCACTCCTATGTTCCCCTGTTTACCAATGTTCCCCTATATGATATAGGTAGCCTAATATTGAGAGCTCGAGAGAGGACTGGCGGCCCTCCCCTGTTACTCGTATATTATGCCTTCCTAAAAACATCCCCCTTATCCAATACTATAATACGAGCAAGGTTTGTATATATATATATATATATATATATATATATATATATATATATATATATATATTTGCACACGGATCTCGAAAACGGCACCGAGGATTTTCTTTAAATTTTGGAAATAACTAATTTCCGAGTAGAAAATAAGTTCTAGATAGGTCTAATGTCCAGGAAAATTCGTGTTTTCTTGTAATATTAAGTTTAAAATCTAAAAATTTAACATTACGCTTATGGAGAATCAAATGTAAACAATCCAAACCAAAACAGCTGTTTATAAACGTTTGACAGTTCTTGATTGAAGACGGCAAAGAACAATATGTGAATAGAGGTTTTTCATAATTATTTATTTTATGTATGTAATAAATGTAAAATTATCAGATTACTAAACAATTTGTAAAAACTTAAGGGTAACATAACTGTGCGAAATAAAAGCAGGAAAGAGTATTTCCAAAATCTTCCGTGTTTTGATAGAAAACGTATTCGTTGTATTGCTTGAAGCTACTGTAACAAACCAAATAATTGGTGTAAATTAAATTTATCTTTTGCTTTTCAATCCTCATTCCGTTTCTAACAAAATCAGTTGATCACAGGATAATAATAACAAACAGTATGGACATTTAAATTCAGTATAAGATTAGCTAAAACAATTGAGGTTGGCCAAAAACTCTTAAACGACGACGCGAAATCGGCTGACGCCGTAGCTTAAGCGCTTAGATCTCACGTGTGCAAGGTCGCATGAGCGATCCCCACCCGAGGGCTATATATTTGTTCAATATTTATGCCGTATTAATTAAGGGGTATTAAAACGGTTTTATTTAAACCACATAAATGTTTTCATTGAGCAGTAAATTTGTTTTAATTTTGCTAATTAACTTGTGAAATACATGTCTTATTCTATCCGAGCAAAGCTCGGTCACCAGGTACTACTTATTAAAGGGGCTAAAGAAGGTAGCGTGGCAGTACTACCGCTCTCAAGGGTCAACGGCCTAGCGCTTGCAATTCTCAGCTCCATTTCTCGTAAGCTCCCAACAGAACAAGGTTACACGTTAGTAATATATCAGTGAGTTCTCTCATGCCGTTTAAAATATTATAGGTGCACGTAGAATACTAAATTATATTTTCAAGCATTTCTCATAAAACTCGCTTTATTAGTTTATTGTTTTACATATTATTCCTTAAACCATAGATCAAGAATGATAGTATCCGTAGAACGCTGCCCCAGTGCACTCGAGTGTCCCACTAGTGCACTCTGGTGGGAACTCTCCCACCCAGTTTATATAACTTGTGGGAACATCAGCTTTGTTCACTTGTTGCCAAATATTACCTTACATAAGTCGGCGTAACCGTCTTATCTGCAACTTCATTGCGAACTCTCGTTACTTCCTCGAGGCAAGGGTCACAACGTGGGGCGTTCTCGTGCCTGACGGGACGCGCCGGTAGTTGTTGCGGTTGGGCCTCTACCTGATGGGACGCGACGGTGGTAGTATTGTGACTGAGCCTCTACCTGTCGGGACGCGACGGTGGTATTGTGCCTGAGCCTCTACCTGACGGGACGCGACGGTGGTATTGTGCCTGAGCCTCTACCTGACGGGACGCGACGGTGGTAGTATTGTTACTGAGCCTCTACCTGACGGGACGTATTGTGACTCACAATACTACCATCGTCGCGTCCCGTCCAGGTCCCATCAGATAAAGACACAACTGCAAACCATCAGGTTGAGGCTGATCACCTTAAAATCTCCAATTAATGTTTGGGTTACTATCTTGTGTTGACTGCTTTATCTACAACAGAACTTAAATAAAAATACCCCCGTCGCAGCAGACCTGCGTACTCAGCGAATTTCCAAATCAATAATATATGACAAGTTTAAAAAAAAACTGTCCATAAACATGAGAATTATTTGCCTATTCTCCATAAGATTAACATGGAAAAGAGTGTGCAGGTTTGCTGCTGTGAGGAACACTGAAATTAGGCATTTCTACCATAAATAATTTTTTCTTAACATTTATACCAACTTTCATCAACATCTGTCCATAAATAAAGGAGTTTGCCTATTCCCTATATGATTAACATGGGAAAAGAGTATGCAGGTTTGCTGCCATGATAAACACATAAACTATGATTTTTAAGCATAAATGGATAGATCTTAACCACATGAAGCTAAATATCAAGTTTTATCCAAAAATATTCATTAATATGGGAAATATTAATTTTTCCCTATCCTCCATAAGATTAACATTGGAGCCCCACAATACAATGTACTGTGTTTAGATTTTTTAATATCTCTGTAACCGTTGGAGATAGAGAAAAACTTTAAGGAACTTAATTGTGTAGTTTTTTAAGCTGATTCTAATGGTGAAATATAAAATTAGAAATTTTAAAAAATTACATGTGAAAAACGCAAAAAACCCCATTTTGGGGTACAAAACCCCCCCAAACTACCCGTTCTCATTGACCGATATGTCTGGTTTACGAACTCGTCCGAGCACTTGTAGGAATACACGTCTCTACCAAATTTGGTCTTGATTGGACCATTTTTACGAGAGTTATCGTGTTCACAGACACATATATATATATATATATATATACATATATATACATATATACATATATATATATATATATATATATATAAATTTTAACGACTATTGTTTTTGGACTCTGGGCACCTAAAGAAGAAAAAATAACATGGTCCCGGGCTTAAGTCTCACCATGAGACCTACGGTAATAGCTTATTCCCTATGGGAAATTCGCTAAAACTATACTTGTTTTTACAATTTTTTAATAGTTATAACTACATAAATCGTGGCATAACACTGGCTGTAGTTTAAGTACGCGGAGTATTCAACCTGATACCCAACCGAAAGACATTGCAGTCAAATAATATTTACTACTTTCTACCAACGCCTATCAAACCCACCTTTAAAGTTTCCTGTGACAAATTCTTGAAATTCTTGAATGTTTTATGTTGCAAATAATAATTCCATTAATTCATTTCATATTTGGATTATTTAGTATATGATATAGATCTGATTAAGCTATTGTATAGGACGAGGGTTTATATTGGAACCAGTATTAAATATGTGAAATAAAAGTAAAATAATGTGAAAGCAATTGATAGTGAATGAAGTAGGAAAAACAATTTATTCACATAGCCGAATTAAAGCTTTTTAAATTGAATCATGGCGCATTAATATGTGTATTAAAATTATACGTACCGTATTTTTATGTTTTGAGAAGTAATGGAGCAAATTTCTCAGGAATTTTCTTTATTCAATTTAATATTTTACGAATATTTATCAAGAAAACCATTATAACAAACCTCACTGGGCACCTCATGTTGTGATTTTTTGTAATTTTACTATCATTGGGGTTTACCGTTGGGATAAATAAATAAATGAGGTAGGTTTATTCGACAGCGAACATTAGTATAGTACGAAGATTATCATTTTTATGTAGGTAAATAGTTTCGTTGATGTCCGATTGAATGTTTTGTAATTGAATAATATTTTTATAGTGAAACCAATTATCATAATAAAACGTAAACAGTAACAATTAAAATACATTAACAAATTGATTTCTATATCCTGAAACGAGAGTGTCGATTTTCCTCACCTAAAATACCGCATTTAACTGGACAGCAGTTATCATAACAATAGATTAATCAATTTAAAAGTCCAGAGAAAATGAATCTGCCACAACAGACCTTTTACCGACCGTGCAAGGTCAAGAGTATCGGGGCAACAACTTTCAAGTCCCTCCAACGCAAACAAACATCATCGGTCAGACTATAATATCGGAAGGAAAATACTTGAAAATAAATTGAATGGGTACATGTACAAAAATATATTTTTACGATTGTTATTATTTTATTTATAAATAAACGGTACCAGTGGACTGACACATACTTTCTCCCTTAAGTAAATTTGTAATTTTAAATACCCCCGTCGCAGCAGACCTGCGTACTCAGCGAATTTCCAAATCAATAATATAATAATAATAATATATAACAAGATTTATTAAAATCTATCCATAAACATGAGAATCATTTGCCTATTCTCCATAAGATTAACATGGGAAAGAGTGTGCAGGTTTGCTGCTGTGAGGATAACTGAAAGTAGGCATTTATACCATAAATTTTTTTTATTTTTAACATTTATACCAACTTTCATCAACATCTGTCCATAAATAAAGGAGTTTGCCTATTCCCTATATGATTAACATGGGAAAAGAGTATGCAGGTTTGCTGCCATGATAAACACATAAACTATGATTTTTAAGTATAAATGGATAGATCTCAACCACATGAAGCTAAATATCAAGTTTTATCCAAAAATATTGATTAATATGGGAAATATTAATTTTTCCCTATCCTCCATAAAAATAACATTGGAGCCCCACAATACAACGTACTGTGTTTAGATTTTTTAATATCTCGGTAACCGTTGGAGATAGAGAAAAACTTTAAGGAACTTAATTGTGTAGTTTTTTAAGCTGATTCCAATGGTGAAATATAAAATTAGAAATATGAAAAAACTACATGTGAAAAACTCAAAAAACCCCATTTTGGGGTACAAAACCCCCCCAAACTACCCGTTCCCATTGATCGATATGTCTGGTTTACGAACTCGTCCGAGCATTTGTAGGAATACACGTCTCTACCAAATTTGGTCTTGATCGGACCATTTTTACGCGAGTTATCGTGCTAACAGACACACACACACACACACACACATATATATATATATATATATATATATATATATATATATATATATATATATATATTTTAACGACTATTGTTTTTAGTCTCTGGGCACCTAAAGAAGAAAAAATAACATGGTCCCGGGCTTAACTCTTGCCATGAGACCTACGGTAATAGCTTCTTCCCTATGGGAAATTCGCTAAAAAAAGACAATCTGTAATAAAACTACCATATTCTAAAAAGTTATTATAAATATCATTTAATAATTTACTGTCCAAATTGTTCGAGGGGAAACCCCCGCCCCCCCCCGCTTTAATACCAAGGTTTTTTGAGCTGGTTTTGTTTTTTGGTTGTTTTCTCCATAAGAATAACATCAGACGCTTTCAGACAACGTACTGTATTTTATCGTGGACTGTAAATTTAACTTTTCTCTGGAACCGTTAGTCATAGACAAATAATTCAAAATAATAATTTGTTTAGTTTTTAAGCTGGTTTCAATGGTACCAGTCAAGTTATACTTTACTTTTATTGTTTTCGCTGAAAATTTAAAAATTTGATTTTTTTTTTTATTTAAAAGCCCATAACTTTTGAACCGTTATTGTTACAGACATGCGGGTGGTGTCTAACTATTTAGTACTCTGTGCACTATAAACTATCTAATTTTAATCAAAATCGTTAGAGCCGTTTTTGAAAAAATGGATTTTTCACGTTTTTTAAGGGTTTTTAGGGGTGAACTACCCTTAAAAATCAAAAATTCAAAAAAATGAAACAAATGCCTGGATATACGGTGACTATATATGCCAAATTTCATCTAAATCGGACTAACGGGGTAGGCTGTGGCACTGTACACATCCAGACACACACACAGACATCACGTAAAATCCACTTTTTTGGATTCAGGGGACCCCAAAACGGATATATCCACCCTCGACTCAAATTCGAAAATTTTTACGAAAACAATACTTTCTCCGTATACTATTTATAAGGGGAGAAAGTAAAAGCTGCGAGTGCTGGATTCCTGTTTGGCATGATAATTCGATTACAATTTTAGCTGTAACAATATATCTTGACAGGATATCCAGATATAATACGTGTCGTATTTCGAAATGTATTCACTGTGCGTTCAATGGAGAATGAAAGGTCTTGTGGTGGTAAAAATGTCGTGCACAGCTGATCGTATCACAGCTGACAGCGTCGGCCGCACGCCCTTGGACCCGGCCGCTGAAACCATTATCTGCAGGACATATTGCTGTAATACTGACATACCTTGCGTCATCACTTCAGAACTATAAATCACTTTGTTCATCGTTTTAGCTGTAAAGCGTTTCATTTATTGTTTGAAGTTTTGAAACTGACTCCTTTTGACTCCAAATCTTTATTTTAGGAAGTTCATTCATGTTTATATTTTTGAATATAGAGAAAACTTGGGGTCGATTTCCAACCAAATATACACAACATAATCACGTTTAAGGGATTAGTCTACTCCAGCTACGATAGCTTAAAATAAAGTTTCGATGAAACCTTTTTTGAGAATATGTTTATATTGTAATATTATGACAATGCACAATAAACAGTATTTGTTAGAACATATAAAAGTGTACTTAACCTGTTATTATGTTCTAGTATTATGTATAGAACATTTTTAATACTCTGTTGTAATTGATGGAAAAGTGGTTTGTTATTTTAACTTGTAGATCAAACTAAATTTCTTTATTGAAACGAAACATATTAGCATGGGCAAAACAATAATCCTATCAAATCTAATTTACGGCAAACACAACTAATTAATCAATTAATCCTAACAACATTAATTGTGTTTGGGTTTGTAGCAAACACAAACACAATTAATGCCGTCGGAAAAGACTATCCTTAACCTCTGCAACGTTCATGTTGCTTTCATTAGCAACATTTCTTCGTAACACTGATAATAATGTTGCCTTGGAATAAATCACCTCCGCTTACAATGTCAAATTTTCAAAAACATTTTACCCAAACCGGATACCGTCAATATTTTAATATATTTACTAAACGTTAATGAGAAAACAGTGGTGCTGTAGCATTCATACACCGATCAAGTCCGAAAACATGAAAACATTTAGATTATATAAACATAATTTCTTGTAAACTGTTCGTGACCTGCGAGTAGTGCCTTTTCAGTAAACTGGGGCAAAACATACTACGAAACTCATTAATTTAACAGAAAAAAACAAAAAACATTGAAGTTATAGTAACAATCACTAAAATACTTCTAGCTTGCGGTTTAAAAAACAAATGTCATGAACATGTTATTGTGTATGAAAAAGGATTGATCAACTAGAACTAAATATAAACCTTGAGAGTAACATCAAATGTCTCGAGAGTCGCGTTGAGAAAGGCGGAAACGACGAATGGTTATGGTATTCCGAAAGGCGGCGATGCAAGAACGTATAATTTGAACAGTGATAACAGTTAGTCGGTGCCGGTTATGAAATTAATGTAAAGTGTGAGCAGTTTCCGCGCAGCGAGGCTGCAATCTCAGGAGCTTTCATGGCAGTCACGCGCCGGGATCATCCCCCTGTCAGAGCAATTATCGCGGGGAATGCGCGAGGCTACATCTGGAACTATAAACATGGTTCTTGCGAGACCACAGCCACACAGTATCACGGCCTAGTGGTTAAGATAGACTACATCTACGAGTACATCACAAATCTAGTAGATTTGACCCGCATCTTGGCCTTATGAAAACAACGGCATACGCCTAACTATGTGTAATGAGAGAGATACATCTCCAACCGTCACAACGTGTCAAGTAAGCGGTTAGGCTTACATTCGATGTTACTCTCCTACCGTCACAACGTGTCAAGTAAGCGGTTAGGCTTACATTCGATGTTACTCTCCAACCGTCACAACGTGTCAAGTAAGCGGTTAGGCTTACATTCGATGTTACTCTCCAACCGTCACAACGTGTCAAGTAAGCGGTTAGGCTTACATTCGATGTTACTCTCCAACCGTTACAACGTGTCAAGTAAGCGGTTAGGCTTACATTCGATGTTACTCTCCTACCGTCACAACGTGTCAAGTAAGCGGTTAGGCTTACTGTCGATGTTGTTCTCCTACCGTCACAACGTGTCAAGTAAGCGGTTAGGCTTACATTCGATGTTACTCTCCAACCGTCACAACGTGTCAAGTAAGCGGTTAGGCTTACTGTCGATGTTGTTCTCCTACCGTCACAACGTGTCAAGTAAGCGGTTAGGCTTACTGTCGATGTTGTTCTCCAGTCAATGCAGCATGTCAGATTAACGGGTAGGTTACAGTTGATGTTGCTCTCTATCCTTCGCTGTATGTCAAGTCGGGTGCATGGGTAGGTTACAGTCGATGTTGCTCTCTATCCGTCGCTGTGTGTCAAGTCGGGTGCATGGGTAGGTTACAGTTGATGTTGCTCTCTATCCGTCGCTGTGTGAAGTCGGGTGCATGGGTAGGTTACAGTTGATGTTGCTCTCTATCCGTCGCTGTGTGTCAAGTCGGGTGCATGGGTAGGTTACAGTTGATGTTGCTCTCTATCCGTCGCTGTGTGTCAAGTCGGGTGCATGGGTAGGTTACAGTTGATGTTGCTCTCTATCCGTCGCTGTGTGTCAAGTCGGGTGCATGGTTAGGTTACAGTTGATGTTGCTCTCTATCCGTCGCTGTGTGCCGGGTGCATGGGTATTGTTGAGGTTATTTTCAAACTGTCATTGCGGTTTATTACAGCTGACTGGTTACTGTTGCTAACAACCAAGACTAGCGATGAAGATTGATTGGGTCTACAACTATGATTGCATTTCTTTGGCTCCTGTTTCTTGGATCGTCCTTAATATACAGTAGTTTCATTTTAAGTATATACGTTGGTTATAATTTTCCATCGTTAAGAACCAGATTGAGAGAGTGGGTGAAACCACAGGGTGACCTAGAGGGGCGTGGGAAACTGTTGATAATAAACAAGTCAGCGCGATTCGGGCCAATTATCCTCGGCATTGCTCAACTTATTGTTAATTGATGGCGGATTAGTGAAGGGGCAGGTTGTGGGTCACGCCATTGTCTTGAGATTTAATAGAGTAAATAAAACTGTGTAGGTGGAAGGTGTGAAGATATTAACTCAAACTCCAATCTCACTCACGCAGTTCCTTGTTTACCATGTGCATAAAATCAGCTCGATATAAAAAATATTTTTAACCTCTTTTCATTTAGTATTATCGTGCGAGAATACAGGATCTTGAATAGGGATGAGAACTTCTAGACTTATTATGGTCTATTAACTTTATTCGATGAAAGATTTACCATTAACGGTCCGTGTCAATTCCTAGGTCATACATAGAAAAATATTTTCAAATTACAAAGGTACATTTATGAATGACATTAAGTGAACTGAACGAAATTTTCATTCTGACACGTTGCGAACTCTGACACGTTGCGGTGATGTATGTTGTATACGTCACGTCGGTCAGATCAGCTGCAGTTGGTAAACGTAAACTTTCTGGTATTTACTCTCTAAACATCACTCCTGTCAGGTCACAGTGTTGTATGTTCGGTACGTCGCGTCGGTCTAATCAGCTGTAGTTGGTAGACGTAAACTTGGTGGTACTTCCTCTCTAAACATCCCTCCTGTCAGGTCACAGTGTTGTATGTTCGGTACGTCGCGTCGGTCGAATCAGCTGTAGTTGGTAGACGTAAACTTTGTGGTATTTCCTGTCTACCCATCCCTACTACTAGGTCACGGTGTAGTTGGTCCGTTCGGCATTTCCCATCTCCGCTACTCATCACCGCTGTCAGGTCGCAATCGTTTCACAATCTTGCCCAGTTGCATTGTTGCATACGTTTATGTCGCCGACACCCACACAGAGAAAGTAACAGGCCTGGTGATTTGCATAGAGTTTCTCCAGATGGGCGCCCGCCGCGTGTGATTCATTCCTCCACTTCCGCTCTCACTTTCAATACCGGAATCGCTACTCCCACATAGGCTAAATTAGCATGAGTACTGACGTCAGGCTTGTTTCTTGTCATCCCAATGTTTATGATCATTGGACATCAACCAACGAAGGATACATCAGTATATTATTTTCATTAATTTCATGTTTATTTCTTATTGTATGTGCTATTCAGTTAGTAAATGTTACTGCACTTAGAAAGTAATAGAACCCAATTCACTGTAGTGTATTTTTTAGTGGAACAATATTTTTCAAATTCCATCCCAATTCAATGTAAAAATATCAATTAACCCTGTATTTCCTGTCATAAAAATCTCTTTAAATGAAAATATCTCTTAAGGAAGAAGGTATAACCGTAGATCTCATGGCAAGACCCAAGCCCAGGTCCATGTTACTTTTTTATTTTGAGAGACCAAAAACAATAGTCGTTAAAAATGTTATAAATAGAGAGCCAATGTAGGAATACACACACATCTCTACCAAATTTGGTCCCGATTGGGAGCGGAAACGAGCGCATCTTTCAACACAACTCTCGGGAAAAATGGTCCCATCGAGACCAAATTTGTTAGAGATGTGTATTCCTACATTTGCTCGGACCAGTTAGTAATCCAGATATAGAGGTCAATTGGATCGGGCTTTCTACCCCGGATCTTTTACTATTAGAATCTCCTAAAAACACACAATATACAAATCCAATTTACCAAAACACTAATATATTGAAACTTTGCTCTATCTCTAATGGTTTACTAATATATATATAGAAGTCTATACACGGTACGTTGTAATTAGGGGCTCCAATGTTAATCTAATGGAGGATAAAGAAAAGATCATATTTCACTTATTAACCTATATTTTTATGAAACTTGGTATTTAGATTCATGTGGTTGAGGTTCATTCATTTATGCTTAAAAATCATGGTTTATGTGTTTATCATAGCAGCTAACCTGCATAATCTTTTCCCATATTAATCATACTATAGACAACTCCTTTATCTATGGACAGGATGTTAATGAAACTCGGTAAATGGTCAAAATAAAAATATTTTACGCTAAAATGCCTACTTTCAGTGTTCCTCACATTAGCAAAACTGCAGTAGCGAAGACTTAATGTCTAACTTCAACTGACTAAAATCAAATTATTTATATTAAAAATAAAACCTTTTAGTGTTCCTTTAGTGGAGTTTTGGCTTGCCGTAAAAGTATTGGAGTAGGCTCAAAGTTATGGGCTTAAGCCCATAACTTTGAGCCATTACGGAGTTAACTCCGTACAAGAAGAAAAAAAAATGGTTACCTCAAAGTCAAAAGGAAATCAAATATAACGTATAACATTCCCAATCTATAATATAAAAATGAATCGCAATATGTGTTGGTAAGCGCATAACTCAACAACGCCTGGACCAATTTGGCCAATTTTTTTTTTAAAATGTTCGTTGAAGTCCAAGGATGGTTCTTACGGCATCGAAAAAATAATAATTGCCGGGAAACCTCTAAAAACAGCCCTTTTAAAAAGGATCCCATATACCATGGAACCAGAAATTTCTTACATTATATTTTCTTTTCAACAACTGATTGCTATACTGTATCTGTTAGTTGAAGATATACACGACAGATTGAAGCACTTTTAGCAAATTTCCCATAGGGAAGAAGCTATTACCGTAGGTCTCATGGCGAGACTTAAGCCCGGGACCATGTTATTTTTTCTTCTTTAGGTACCCAGAGTCCAAAAACAATAGTCGTTAATTTTTTTTATTTTTAATCGTAAAATTTGTGTGTGTGTGTGTGTGTGTGTGTGTGTGTGTGTGTGTGTGTGTGTGTGTGTGTGTGAGTGTGTATGTGTGTGTGTGTGTGTGTGTGTGTGTGTGTGTCTGTGAACACGATAACTCTCGTAAAAATGGTCCGATCGAGACCACATTTGGTAGAGACGTGTATTCCTACAAATGCTCGGACGAGTTCGTAAACCAGACATATCGGGCGATGGTAACGGGTAGTTTGGGGGGGTTTTGTACCCCAAAATGGGGTTTTTTGCGTTTTTTCACATGTAATTTTTACAAATTTATAATTTTATATTTCACCATTGGAATCAGCTTAAAAAAGTACACAATTAAGTTCCTCTAAGTTTTTCTCTATCTCCAACGGTTACCGAGACATTGAAAAATCTAAACACAGTATGTTGTATTGTGGGGCTCCAATGTTAATCTTATGGAGGATAGCGAAAAATTAATATTTCCCATATTAATCAATATTTTTGGATAAAACTTGATATTTAGTTTCATGTGGTTGAGGTCTATCTGTTTATGCTTAAAAATCATAGTTTACGTGTTTATCATGGCAGCAAACCTGCATACTCTTTTCCCATATTAATCAAATAGGGAATAGGCAAACCCCTTTATTTATGGACAGATGTTGATGAAAGTTGATATAAATGTTCAAAAAATTAATTGTTTACGCTAGAAACACCTACTTTCAGCGTTCCTCACAGCAGCAAACCTGCATACTCTTTCCCATGTTAATCTATGGAGAGTAGGCAAATAATACTCATATTTATTGACAGATAATGATGAAACTAGTCATATATTATTATTATTATGTTATTGATTTGGAAATTCGCTGAGTACGCAGGTCTGCTGCGACGGGGGTATTTATGTTTTTTATTTGGTTTACATTTGTTTATTGGTTATGTGAGTGACTAAACAGTTTACATTTTTAACTGTGACTTCTTAATGCACATTTTGATACTGTTTTACGTTATTTTAGTTTATAATGGTATGGACTTTTGCACGCATTTTCCCTACACTGCCATTAACTTTATTATAAATACTAAGGACTGTCGACAACAACCACAGGGGCCTGGGGGAGCCCCAGCTAGCAAAGCTATGATTGGAGAGACAAATAATGAGTAGTAAAATAATTTGTTTTTGT
This sequence comes from Nephotettix cincticeps, assembly GCA_023375725.1. Classification (NCBI taxonomy): domain Eukaryota; kingdom Metazoa; phylum Arthropoda; class Insecta; order Hemiptera; family Cicadellidae; genus Nephotettix; species Nephotettix cincticeps. The sequence goes on along the minus strand of CM041791.1, from coordinate 57,749,240 downwards.
TTACATTTTTGTTTTAAGGTTATGCGAGTGACTAAACAGTTTAACTGTACATTTTAACTGTATACACTTTTACTTGGTCAGGTGATCTGTATTTCTTTATTATAGATTTTAACCTTTTTAAAAGATAAAAAAATAATTAAAAGCAATGGTAATTAAAAGATTTAGGGAAACGTGAAAATAAATTGATAATAAATAGTTTATTTTGCAGAATACTTTTTATGGCATGCCTCCTAAAAAACCAATATTGGTAGAAGAACCAAAAACGCTCGATGTATTTCAGCACTTAGAGCTGCTGAAACATCTGGAGAAACAGAAGCACGCTTGGAAGCTGTCCGAATAAGGGCATCGTCTTCAAGAGCTGTCGAGCCCCCTACAGAGCGGGAAGCACGACTTGAAGATCTGCGAGAACGAGCTTCGATCTCAAGATGTGCGGAAACACCTGCAGAACGAAAAGCACGACTTGATGGCCTGCGTGGACGAGCTTCGACGTCAAGAGCTACAGAAACACCTTCAGAGCGAGTAGCACGACGTGATGACCTGCGTGGATGAGCTTCGACGTCAAGAGCTACAGAAACACCTGCAGAGCGAGTAGCACGACGTGATGACCTGCGTGGATGAGCTTCGACGTCAAGAGCTACAGAAACACCTGCAGAGCGAGAAGCACGACTCGAAGACCTGCGTGGACGAGCTTCGACGTCAAGAGCTAAAGAAACACATGCAGAGCGAGAAGCACGACTCGGAGACCTGCGTGGACGAGCTTCGACGTCAAGAGCTATAGAAACACCTGCATAGCGAGAAGCACGACTCGGAGACCTGCGTGGACGAGCTTCGATGTCAAAAGCTACAGAAACACCTGCAGAGTGAAATGCTCGACGTGACGTAGAAAGCATAATTTTTTTTCTACAAATATTTTTATTACTTTGTTTTGATATATTAATGACAAATTAAAAGCGAGACAACGTCCGCCGGGTTAAGCTAGTTAGGAATATATTTGGGAATGAAAAATTCTTCTTTGTTTATATTTTCAAACATGTGATTATGATGCATTTAAATTCAGTGTTTGATATTGATATATGAGTTATTTAAACAATGTAGAAAGTTTGAAATGTATACTATAGGAAACCAAGTAATATATTGTACTGCATGGGGTTTTGGACCCTATGGCTTGCTAGTGTTTTCATATCCAGAGGAATGTTTCATACTGTCCAAATTAAATAGTTTATGCTTAAAAACCCTATTTTCAGTTTTCTTTATAACCCATACTGTGATAACATTTATGTAACTTAACCTTTTAAGCTTGTAAGCTTAATTTATATAATCTCAAATAAATCGTAAATGAATGGAAATTCGCATGAAATGGAGCACGCAGGTCTGCTGCTACGGGGGTATTTGACCATCTAATCTAATCATCTTCCTGTATAACTGTAACGTTAATAAGGTATTTCTAATGATTTTTAATGATAACGAAACCTCTTAATGAATGGGGCATATTGTTTACCGTTTGGAGAGGGGTTTGTTTATTTTAAATTACTTTATTTTCATAGAATGTTAACACCCTCTCAAAATAAAGTAGTAAGCTCCCGAAACCTCAATTTTGAACGATACTGTGTTAGAAATATTTTTAAATTTTCATGAACTTGTGATGTTCTCATCCAAATTTATGATGTCACATTCAACCTAGATGACTGGAAAACTTAATTTGTATGTCGATTAAAAAGTATATAGAAATATCATTGATTCAGAGAGTTTAGGATTAATAAATGTTTTATTTAAAATATTAAAATAACTTATAAAAACTAATTTCAATATTTTTGAGGTTTCTCAATTCTACATGCATAAGTGTAATAATAATGTTGGAGCAAACTATGTATTTTGCTTCATATGACACAAAATTGTTTGTCCATAAATTGCCCTAAACTTAGAGGCAGATATTTTTTTGTCCTTTGTACGCTGTATCTAGTCATAACTATTGAGGTATTCCTCCATGCTCCACCGGTCGTAGTCTAATTGTCCCAAACCGTGACGTCATTGGTGTAAGTGGTTGAGGCCAGCTCCCCCTTCCCCCGTTCGTCGGTTCGATGCCCACCACGGCCCGTCTCCCCTCGTAGCATTCTCTAATTAATTGGTTTACATAATGTTTATTGCACCACCATTACTTAACAGCTAAATTAGTAGTTTCTTTGCTTAAACGGAGCGTTAATGCTTATTTATTACCCGGAGAGAGGTTGTTGTATGCTTCTCATTTACAAAATAGGATATAGCCTAGCGATATAAATGTAGTAACATTTTAGTCCGTTTCAGGAAATATCACTGGGTTCACTGTCTTGTTAATCATTATTAACAGCCTTTTACTATACAAGAAAGCTACGAGGTTTATTTTTTATATGAGTTATAGTTCATGCGAAGTACAGTATTTACATCTTCGTTTTTTTTACTTATTGTTCAAAAAATATTTAGAACAGAATGTAGAATAAATACTGTTAAAAAAGTTTTTAGATTATCAAATACACCAAACACTGGCACAGGAGACATGTAAATACATCATTATTATAATTATGTAATTAATTGGTATCATACAAAATATAAAGTTCTGATTGTTTAATACCCTTGTACACAGGAAACCTGTTTTTCATTCCTATAATAATATTAAGAATGTAAATAATCGCACGTTGAACTTAGTCTTGACTAATGTAACTGTAGCTGTGTATCGTGAAGTCTTGACTAATGTAACTGTAGCTGTGTATCGTGAAGTCTTGACTAATGTAACTGTAGCTGTGTATCGTGAAGTCTTGACTAATGTAACTGTAGCTGTGTATCGTGAAGTCTTGACTAATGTAACTGTAGCTGTGTATCGTGATGCCTTGATTAATGTAACTGTAGCTGTGTATCGTGAAGTCTTGACTAATGTAACTGTAGCTGTGTATCGTGAAGTCTTGACTAATGTAACTGTAGCTGTGTATCGTGAACCCCTGAAAATGAGTAATGAATGTTTTTACGATGAAAGATACAAAGTATTTGATATTTGTGTTCCAGTTAATGAGACTAAATAAAGGAAATATCCTGTGTGGTTTAATGGGGATATTTTAAAAATGTTAAAACTTAAGGAATACTACACAAAACGCAGGTTCGAGTCGGATGTAAAAATGGTATCATTTAAATATAATGGTTTTCTGTAGTAACAGAAAAGAGGTAAACAAATTGATTAATATTGCGTACAAAAAATGTGTGAGGAAGGTTGAAATTAACCTAAGTTCAGATTGTAAACAATTTTGTTTATTAAACATAAAAGGGAATCGACTGGTAGACAACGAATATATAAACATTTAATATAAATAAATATATATGTAAATATAAAGATCGACATATCACCTAAATGAAGAGCTTGGTATAGTATATTTTAAAAGGTATATTTGCAAACTTATAGTGGTCGTAAATTTAATAAACCCATCAAAATGTTCACAGAACTCTAAACATCAAGAAAATTTTTTTTTATAAAATCTACCAAAAACTCTTTTGTGTTTAAATAACCTTAAATCAAAAATATAAATTTAATATCTAGTATATATTCGTATTATATTTTTAACAGCATCCTATACGAAGCTGTATTAAATTTGGATCCTCCTCTGTCCGGCGATCCATTGGCATTGACAATGTGGACAATGGACATCACTCCCCGCAATACGTGTAATAACAATAGACCGGTTCCCGCAAGCTACCATCACTATCGCGTGTATAGGCCTACTAACTCATTCATCTTGTACTTGTAGTTGTAACTAACGCTAGCTACAGTATTATGTTTGTTACAGATGATGCCAGGCTGAGCAAGATGAGCACGCTGTCGCTCCGCCGTGAGTAAACGTCCGTTCACCTTTATGACGAAAAAGACTATAAACTCTACGAGATATAATGATCTATAAAAGTAGTAACCGAGAGAACCAACGACTCAATTAATTGGTAGTGCAAAATTTAAAATTAGGAAATAAATTCGGAAAACGTTTTCATAGATTGCTGGCCAACCATACTGTTTTAGTTAATATTTCGTCACGAGCACGACCGCCACCACCGTGGTCGCGTGCTTTTCCCGGCCCATGTCGTTCTCTGCCATGGTCGGTGGATCGCTCGGGACTCCATGTCTGTCATACCCAGCCGTGCCACCAGAGCCGTGGCCCTGGCCAGGCTGAACTATAGCACTATTTATGGGGCTGAATTATAGCACTATTAAGGACTAACATAAAATGCGCTTTTTCTCATTAATTCTTTAATGAATTTAATTTTATGTCTTAGATCTGGGGGGGGGTGTTAGTGATTTTTAAGATGGAAAACATGTAACAGGTTTCCATAGAAACTACCAGAACTATTATTGAATTGAATTTTAAATGTAAAAGAATAAGACCAGCTGTTTTGATCAACTTAAAACATTCCCTTTAGACATTTCCATGATCTGACCTGGTTCTGTAGACATAATATTTTTCTTGTACAGTAATATACAAGTGAGTATTGATTATATTAAGTAAGATTAAGTATTGATTAAGTAATTTTGGCATATTTATTAATAGCACATTTTTAAAGCCAATTGTTACAAATTTCTTTTGCACACTTTTGTGTTACTGAGCAGTGTAATTACTTATTGAGATTCTGCATTAATTTTTATCCATATTTTTCTTTCAGATTTCCTTTCGGAGAATGAAGCACCTTCTACCAAGGTAGTATTTGTTCATACTTATGCCATAGATTGCTCTCTGGAAAATTAAAACACAGTACCACAACTATAATGCACATTACAACCAGTTAAAAAGGATATGTAATACAGTATAACAATTACTCTTGACACATTATTCTCTGTATTATTGAGGTGTAAGAAATCTTTCGGGTTTTATATACACTTACGTTTAACAATATATCTTCAGAACTATCTGATAAAATTAAATATTTTTTTAAATGGTTTTGCGGGAAATTTTTTTTCCATAGTTTATATTATAAGTAGGCATGCAACCTGGTACTACTAACCCCTCTAATCAAGTTAACTGAATTATGAATAATTAAAACTGCTCCTGCAAGAGAATGCGAAGCTTGTAAATTGTAGAAGTTGATCAGAGGCAAAAATATATAGATGTACATGAATCCATCAATTGTAAATAAATTTAAATTGTTAATATTGTCACAATTTTATTAAATATGTTGAAAATAACTTGAAAAATATAATTGTAGTCATTTATTTTATTTCAACCGCTAAGAAATGCACATCAATAGAAAATATGTTAATGACGGTAAACGTTCACAAACTATGTCCATATATTTAAAATCAGAAAAAAATAGTTCACGATTTATAAATATGATGCATAAAAGATTATATTACATTCAGATTACAGTTACATAATACAAAAATAGTCTAAGAAAGTCCAACTATAACTTAAGGTCCATAAAAAGCATCCAGCCATATTCAAATACTTATTTAAAGCAATCTCCTGTGCTTAAGTGAGGCGCATTATAAGACGCAACCACCGGCGTATGAGGCGCAACACGACTCACCACCGTAACATAACACGCCGCACGCGTAATGCAATGCAGTTTTATTAGTGCCAGTTAGACAAGTTTTTTTGGTTCAAAATAAATTAATAATAAAATTATGCATATTAGATCTAAACTTAAGACACTGATTCGGATAGTGTTGCTGAAGACGAGATGTTATTGGTTTTTAACAGAAAAGAAACAGAAATCTCCTAATTTACTTTGATATTTTGAAAGTAAAAAGCCACGGACAATTTCAAATGACTTCAAAATTACCTGAATGAATCTCTATTTACTAATTTCTTCCACACAATTAATAAATAATAATAAATTGTGGATACTTCAACAATTTCTATGAATTTTATTTCGTGCTGAATTCAAATTAATATTTTAATTAATTCTTATTAATATGAAACTAGGAAAATTGTAAAAAAACTTTTAGAATTAAAGTAATTTGTTTCTACAACATTAATTTACATTATTAAATTAATAACCAACGCTATCTTGAATTTTCAAAACTCTATTAATTTACAGACGAGTTAAAAACAAGTGACAGGATATAGGACGCGTGGCACGAAAAACTGGGTCTCTGCCACAGCCCACGCTTGTCGTGTGGTCCCGTCTCGCGAGGGTAGCGCTGCTTCATGTTGTTTTGTCAATATACGCTGATCCATTCCTTTACATGAGTTATAAAAACTCGCACCATGTCGCGTCACAACGGTGGTGTTTTAATATGCGCCTCCTGTTAGTAAAATCAACTGATATTTCCTCAAACTCATGACTTATTCGCCGGAAAATAAAAGTATAAAAGTATAAAAGTATAAAGGGAAGTATTGTCCGCGGAGAACAGAGTCTACCGTTCGCCTACGACTTGTTTTGCCTCAAAGCTAACTGCAATAATAAGTGCACATTTCTTCTTTTGAGCCCTTTAAAATGTTGCGCCCCCCCAAAAAAAATCTTTTGGCACTTTAGGCCTTGGCCTAGTGGAAATGCGGTACTGCCTTTGCTCATTCATACAATTATTTTACCATTTTTGTTAATAGTAATGTATTTGTTGGAAAAAGAGCAAAAATATATTGTTATTATAGTTAATTGGTAATATAAATTAGTTTATCAGACACACTACATTTCACTTGTGTTTTCAGCTGCAGTTTGCTCCAGTAGCAGACACTGAGCGAAGTAAAAGGTCAGCAGACATAGCAGCTCCGGACGACATGGTAGCTGAGGCCAGTGAAACAGATGTAGACACAGAGGATGAAGTGGAGGAGGGACCAGTTGCTGACAGCCAACACTTTTTCCCCTCATTCTCACCATTGTTTCCCCCTCTTGGCCATTCACGCCCACCTTTTTACCAAGACCAAACCTTTAATCCCAGGCAAGCATACAAACCTCAAGACAACTTTGGGTATGGCTCCGGAACCTTCCGAGACTACTCTTTCCCTCATGCCACTGCAGAGAGTGAACGAAGTGCCAATGTCCTTGGCTCTGGAAACTTTGGAGTCCTACGAGGGGGAACTTATTACCCTGGCGAGAATGATGAACTGCTCAATGATGATATTTACAATAACTATTACAACAATGGCCATGGTCGACCTTCATTCTATCCAGCCAATCCCCTTCCATCGTTCAGACAAGGTGGTGACTTCTTTGCCAATTTTAAAGATTTTGCAGATATTAGCACCCCGACTAAATCTTCCTACTCTGAATTTTATGTTGTTTACATTAATCCCAACACTACAAACAGCGATCATCACACAGATTCTAGCTCTCATGGTTCCGCTCCAAGGAACATCTTTGAGCAGCTTCAAATTGCTGATGCTGAAGAGAAGCCACAGAAGAAAATGTCTAAGGCTAAGTTAAAACTTGAGAAATTAAAAAAATACGACCAAAACAAACAGATTTCAAAGAAGCAGGTTTTTACATCACCTAAAGAGATGTATGAGCCACTTTTAGCTTTGAGTTGAAGCATGTGACCATTTGTAATGGATGTTGAATTCATTCAAGGTCATTGGACCAAACAGGTTGATTCTGTGATGATGAAATTGTACCTGTTTTTTTTATAAAAAATATTTACCAGAACCTGCAAGTTCACTTCTTCAATGCAAATGAATAATTGTTTTTTAGTCTGAAGAGTAACATTTAATAGCAAACAATATGAGAGCACACAACTTTACAAATTTAATTTATAGCTGAAAGTCACAACCATATTCCATATGATATTGAGTAGAATCCTAACGAGATTATAAAATGTGCACATTTATGTTAAGTTGAACCTTTATACTACTTAACTTTATTACTACTTGAGTGTCTATTATTTAGAGTTCTTTTCTAGAGATAATATTTTGGTTTATCAATGCAAGCCTGCTTTTCTTCTTAGTTATCTGATTATTATCTCATTAGTTTGTGCCAACATTCTGTTCTATGTACATGGTGAAGTGTTATCCTCTGACTGTAAGGCATTTGTTGGGTTTAGTTTTGAGAGTCAGTATAAATGCAAAAGAAAGTTGTGGAGCCATCATATCAACTACTGTAACAGTGTACTTGAACATTGCAAACATAAATTAACTTTGACAAGGATTTCTGTCCACAGTTTATTTCAAATGAATACAAAATAATGTATTCTCACAACATATGGTGAAAATTTTTAACTATCTAAGGAAATTTGCTTGTAGGAAAATTATAGGGATTCTATGAAATTGCTATGCATTTAAAGAATTAAAATACAATTTTCCAATTCAAATGTATTTTAATAGACAATATTTCTAAACATTAATTACTTACTTGTTGAGTTTTAACTTGTGATTAATACTAGATGATGTATCTCTCCACTGAATAATATCACAAGTACTTTAAATGCTTTAGGCATTCTAATAATCATTTGAGTTAATTGTATTTACCATTTTAAAATGAATATATCTCAGCTCTGGGGAAGTATTGGGAATTCGCCTGACCAAAATTTGTAACGGAAGTGTCGTCATATGGTTATAAGAACAGCTGTTTAAAGGAAATTAAAACAATCCCTTTAGACATATCCATCATCTAACCTATTTCCCTAAGGGAAGTAAGTTTTTTTTAAATAATTATTTACTTAAAAATTTAAAGAAAGAAAAATATAAATACCGGTATAGAAAATATAAATTTAATTAATTTACATGACAAATTTCAGGTGTGATTTGACTTAAAATGCTCCAAATATAGCTACATTTTTCATATTGCATAGACACGGTGTATAATCATGCCTATACTTTGTTAACATTTCCAGTCAATTAATTGAATGAATAAATTCCATGCATTAGGTAAAGAAACAAACTTATATCCAGTCAAAAAATATACATTAATATTCAATGAAAAAATTTCCTCAATGGACACTTTTCTCAATCTTTCAAAAATGTAAATAATAAAAAATATTGTGAAGCAAAACTTTTTGACCAGTTATTATCTTGACTGAATTTAAATTTTAACAAAAGTTTCAAATGGTTCAAATAAGTTTCCATTTCATTATTGATATCTGTGAAACACTGTGTTTATTATTATTACTATCAGTTATAATGACAGTACTTGTATTATAATACGAGGATAATATTTTGTCTTCAGATTAACATTAAAAAAAACTCCATTATTTGATCAAATATTGATGGAACATGTTTATTTTGCAAATAGTAATTGAATTTCAGAACCGTAAATAAAAAAAATATTATTTTAGATTTAAGTTATAACACTTGTGTTATCCTGTTAATATGTAAATAAAACTGTTATATAAATGGTATACTTTTATTTCTCAGCCACCAGCCATCGAGGATCCACATAATAGGATTCAGAAGCACTTAGTTAAGGTAAAGTATTAGTATCAGTAAACCGACACGCACTTTCTCCCTCTAAAGATGTGGTGATTTAAAAAATATACTACATTAAAAAAACAATGTATTAAATTTCCACAAAAACATGTGAAACATTCACTGTTTCTCAAAATTACTTATTAAATTTCTTTCATGCTTTTGTTACAAATGTTATACAATTTCGGTGGGGATGGCCTACATCCTCCCCCAACGAGCTGCAAACATCTAATTTTTGAAAGGGATTTATTGGTCATAAAAGTTTTAGGTAAATAAAAAATATAAAAATTGTCTGAATTTATTTTGAAATTCAGTCTTTAACAAAATTTTATCAAAATCAGACCATCAACGTGATGGTTGGTACATGAACAAATATCAAATGAGTCCAAAAACATTAGAAACGTTTTTTCATTCAGGAAACCACAAAACAGATATCCACTCTCACCTCAAGTTCAAAATTGTTGACTAAACAAAACATTCTTCATATATACTATTACTTTATAGAGGCAGAAAGTTAACAAAAAATCTATTACTAAATGTTCTTGCACATTGAAGAAGAAGCCACCAACATCTCAACTTTCTGTTTTCCTTTACAAATAATGGGATAAGGAATTCAATGACAGTGAAGTTTAATGAAAGTTTAATTCAATAAGTTTAATAAAAACTCTGTATAAACATTTACATTTACTGAACAAAACTTCAAGGAAACAATTATTTTAACCTTAGACAATAAAAGAGGATGTTTGTATATATATTTAAGTTGGTAAATGAGGGCTACTATTAATATTAAAATTTAGTATTTAAAATAATACAAGTGGTGTAGTAAGTATTACTACACCACTTGATAATGGACTGAGTTCTGAAACATGTTGTGAATTTTTTAAATAAAATAATGTCTCACACAAAAAAAAAGGGTACTAAGTTATGAATAATTATTTTATATATATATATATATATTAGTATGTTTGAAGTTTATGCGTTCGTACACCGTTGGACCATTAGCTATGAAAAATGGTACTCATAGATAAAATTTCATGGAGAAGGTTTGTGGATCATCAGTTTTGTTGTAGATCAATCGGGTTCCACCCTAGAAGCCCAAAAAGAAACCCATACTGTGGTACCAGAACTTTGTTCTGAAGAAAGAACTATTTTCTTTTCAACAGCTGATTACTTTACTATATCTGTTAGTAGAAGAAATACTCCACAGATCAAAGCACTTGCATTTGTTTATGTTTTTTATTTTGTTTACATTTTGGTTTTAAGGTTATGCAAGTGACTAAACAGTTTACATTTTTTTATCTGTGATTTTTCCTTTCACATTTTGCTCCTTTTTACGTTATTTTAGTTTATAATTGTATGAAATTCCACACATGAATTCTCTACACCCCCATTAACTGTATGCTAATTACTAAGGACTTTCGACAACCATGGGGGCTTGGGGTCGGAGCCCACAGCTAGCGGAGCTAGTACAGTAATTGAATAAAAATACAAAATTATTAGAAGAATTCTATTGCGAATGGACGCTGCTACGATCTAGAGGGTTTTCCGACAATTTTATTTATTCAAATTTGTTCATTCCAATTTATTTATTGTGACCAGAGTAACCATGAAAATCAGTATTGTACTGAGAGGCACTTGTAAATAAAGGCATTTTGATTTGAACTACGCAGTATACAAAATGTTGTTCACCAAAACACAAGTGATTGCCGTATGTCTAGGAACGGTCGATGCAGGATCCTTACGAGTACCGCTCGTAAGTCGTGGCCAATGGATTAAGCCTTGTAATATGTTTCATTGACAATTTTGAAAACATAAGTTTATATGTTACATTTCATTTTTCATATTTAAATAGTATAATAAGGATAAAACTGATCTCAATGGTCGTGAACATTATTAGAATTTATTCATCCAAATAAACAATACCTCATTAATAATATTGAATTCAACAAAACACTTTCACGTAATCTAGATATACCTTACAAAAACTCTGTTATATCCAGTTTTAAAATAAAGTTCAGTCTTAAATTATTCTAGATGATCAATTTCATTCCCTCATTGTTAAAAACATGTACTTGATCATTCCACCAATGCCATCGTCTACCTCATGGAACTGAGCTGCTCCATACATGTACGCTGGGGTGGAGAAGATCATGTTCTTGCGGTCAAACGATGTTTCGTTCACATCCTGGAACATTACCGACAGTACAGCTGCTGTTAATCCTTAGTTAATTGGAAGATTGGAACTGGACCCATTTCATATTAGCAGTAATTTTAAACTAAGGTATAGTCAAAATAAAGTCTTGAAACAAATCATGTGGTAAAGATTTTTTTAATTGGTTCATTTTAATTTTTTCACCATATAACAGCAGTATTAGGAGTCATTTCTACTAATGTACATTTTAATCTACATAGAAATACAGATGCAGACCAAAATGTTGGGTGTCTTAATTAACTAGTGGTTAGCGTTTTCAATTTTGGTGAAACAGGTCACAGTTTCAAATCTCGAAATGACGATTAGTACTTACACATGAAAAGTGCTTCTTACATGTAGAAGCACTTTAGAAGAAAACAAAATAAGGCCTCTTGAATTTTTGCACCAATCTAGAAGGTGTTAAGGACAACTCTAGGTTGTTCAAGCTCCTTGCTAAGGACAACTCCTCTTGCCTTGGAACTCTAGTGGGGCCTGACGGTAAGACATTATGCAACCCCCATGAAGTCTTGGATTTCATGGTTGGAACGCATTTCCCAGGGTGCGGTGTTCTTGACCAATCTGAGGGTTTGGACACAACGAGTGCATCCCATCGTGCCTCTATCACCCGGCTGATGGAGGCGGGGCGCATCATGACGTTCAGCAGGATCAGGTGGGCTATCAATTCACTCAGTCCGTTTAAGTCGCCAGGCCCTCTGTATGTCTACAGAAAGGGATTAAGGAAATTCTGCCGTTGTTGTGTAAGCTCTTCAGAGACAGTCTGGCTCTGAGTCATGTGCCGACGGTGTGGAGTCGCCTAATTCCAAAGCCCGGCAAGGCAAGGTACACTGTACACTTTATATTTTATATTTTTTTATAATTCATCTATATTTTACTTACAATAAAAGGACTGGTCTCATAGTATACTGTATTTCACTAGAATAATTGGACATAATCTATGAAATAAAGTTCCAGTTATTCATATGTTTTAGTTATTTTTATAAAAGAAGCTGAAACTAGTCTTATCTTAATTTGTGTCTCTCTGTCTGACTATTGACTGTTATGCTTCAGGAGGCTTTTACGCCGTCTTCCCCGAAAAACACGAGAACTGATAAAAATGAAATTTATTTTATACAACATTCATTAAAATTTATTTTATATAACATTCATTAAAATTTATTTTTTTCTCAACATTCCAGAAAGGTTTTTTTTAATGCTGAAACTGTTCACCACCTCTTAAAAAGTAAATGACAAGCATTTAAAAACCTACTTTTTTACACGATATTTGTCGAATTTTGCTTTCAGTTTTCAATGACTTACCTATTGGTAAAAATCAGCTATTTTCAGCTCACAGAACATGTGATCTATACAAGTGATTTCATAGAAATAAAAACAAACAGCAGTCAAATTATAATCAATATTAGTATGTTTACATCGATCATTGATTTTAAACTCACTCCATAGTCACTGTATTACAGTGCTATCTTGACGTATGAATTTTAATAATTATAAATAGGCCCTATGCAATCTTTCTGCAAACCACGTAAACTAAGACTAGTTAACTAGGTTGAGATTTTATCTTTTCCTTCATTCATTTGTTTAAGATATCAGGTTTGATTTTTGTCATAATAATAAGAATACTTTGTGCATAAAATAAAAAAAAACCTTCAACCTGTAAGAGACTGCAGACTACTAGTGCTTGATAAAAGTTTTATAATAAACTTTTGATGATTATAATTAAATGTCATAATAAAATTATGAGGTCAAATTATGAGGTGTATTATTCACTCTTTATTCATTCTTTATTTATTTTTGTTTTGTTTAATATTTAATATAAATGCCCTACATTCTGCATCCACTACAATATTTTTTATTTTGCATTTTAGTTGTTTATTTAATGATATATGCAACAGTTAAGTAATTAAGTTAAATTTAGTTTACTGGTTGGCTCACGATACTATGTAGCTTAATGCTACTACATAATGATGACGAAATTGTTTTTTCCCCATTTAAAGAATGTATGTATATTGAGTATTTTCCCAACATTAGTAATGTATTTACAGATAAATCAAACGATAACAATCTTACGTTTAGTTTAATTCATCAGAACATTCGGAGTTACAACAGAAATATTGACAAATTTTTAGTTTTTTTACAAGGATCAAGAGCTAAATTCAACTGCATAGTTTTGACTGAAGCTTGGCTCAGTAATAATTTAGAGGTACAAGCGATTCCAGGATACAACATTTATGCATCAGAGAACCATCTCAACCAGAATGATGGAGTGGTAGTGTACCTAGACAATTCATTGTTGGTACGGTGCCGTCAGCTGTTGCTGGGTGGAATGGCCATGGCCTTATCTCTGACCTTTGACTGGGCCGGTCAACCATGTGAAATCCTTGCAGTGTACAGAAGCCCTAATAGCAATCTTAATACATTCATTGACAGCATCAGAGATTATTATAAAGTAAATTCAGCCTATAATATTCGTTATTTTACAGGCTACATAAATTGTAATATTATAAATGCTTCTCAAAATTCACTTGAAGAGTAATACATTGATACTCTATATGAAACTGGATTTATTCCTTGCATTGATAAAGTTACATGACCAATTAGTGATTCTTGTTTCGATCATTTGTTTGTTAAATTAAAAACTTTTTTCGAAGTTTCGCCAATTATAATTCAAAGTAATATTACGGATCATTATTGCATCGCAGTTGAATTAAAAAAATTAAGAGTAAATAAATGCAAAGATAACATTGCTTTTCAAAACAAAATTGACTGGATCAAAGTTGAATCTTATTTAAGAAGCCATGATGGTAGTCCCATTTTCGATTGTACTGATGTTGATGAATGTTCTTTAAAATTGATCGAACATATTCAGGAATCATTAAAATTAGCTACAGTAAAAACCGCAGTTAATTCAAAAAATCGCAAAATTAAGCCTTGGATCACAAATGGTATTATTAATTCAATTAGAAAACGTGATTCAATGCACAATAACTTGAAAAAAGAACCATACAACATAACACTCAGAAATCGATATGTCAGATATCGCAACATTTTACATTCCTTTATAAAACGTGTTAAGTACAAATTTTATAAAGATAAAATTAATAAAAGCGGCGGGAGATGCCCGCAAGTTTTAGAATATAGTGGGCGAGGTGTCTGGTCGTCCCAGAAAGGGTGATCGGTTTCCAGTTGAGGGTTTCTGCGTGAACGGTGAACCTGTCTCAAATTCTGATATCAAAGTTATCAGTGATCAATTCAATAATTTCTTTGCTGTATTAATTTAGCTAACGCTATTACCCCAACACAACCGCCTGAGGTGGAGGACGCGGACCACGTCTGGAGCTCTGAGTTCGCGCTGGAGCCTATAAACCACGAACAGCTTTCAAGTATTGTCGGCAGCATGAAGGGGGGTTCTGCTCCAGGGAAGGATGGGATTCCAGCCGAAATTGTGAAGCAGTTCTTTGAGTACCTTGCTCCCTCCCTTCTCCACTTGGTAAATCTCAGTATTCGTACAGGTAAATTCCCGAACGCTTTCAAAATTGCTAAAGTTATTCCGATTTCCAAAAGTGGCTTAAAAACATCAATGAACAATTTCAGGTCCATCTCTCTGCTGTCAGTTTTAGATAAAATTTTAGAGAAGTACGTCAAAATTCAACCGACCAATTACCTTAATGCAGAGGGAATAACTACGGATATACAATATGGTTTTAGAAAGGGAAAAAATTCCTCAGATGCCTTATTTGACTTAAACAAGCTCATTTTTGAACTATTAGCTGGTAGACAACATGTTTTAATTTCTTTTCTTGACCTAACAAAAGCTTTTGACTCTGTGAATAGAAATTTATTATTAAGTAAGCTCCAATCAATTGGAATTAAAAATAACTCTTTAAACTGGTTTTCGTCTTATTTCGATAGTCGGAAACAATTTGTCACTATTAACGGTGTTGACAGTGAGCCCACTGGAGTTGATTATGGAGTGATTCAAGGGAGTACCTTGGGCCTGTTATTATTTCTTATCTACATTAATAACATATCCCATTTAAAAACTAAGGGCAGGATCTTCCTTTTTGCTGATGACACAGCTCTAGTATCACAAGGCAGCACGTGGGATAACGTGTACGAAAACGCATCCTCGGATCTCCTACTTCTTAAAAACTGGTTTGATCATAATATCCTCTCTCTTAATATTAATAAAACTAAGGTTTTGCCAATTTATTTCAAGAATGACAGTGGTCCAGGTTTGAGGATGCTAAAAATACACTCCTGCGGCGATCCAACGTCTTCAACCTGTGCTTGCGATGTAATTGAGCATGTGACCCAGTACAAGTATCTTGGAGTAATAACCGATCATAAACTGAATTGGGAACCACACGTTTGATATGTTAAGCAAAAACTGAGAAAGATGATTTACGCCTTCGGGCAGCTGAAGCGGGTGTTGACTGTGGAGCGCTGCAGGAGTGTGTACTACGCCTTGTGCAGTCTGTGTTGCAGTACGGGATCCTGGCGTTGGGTGGGGCCTCCTCCTCAGTGCTGGGACCATTGGCCGTAACCCAAAGATCAATAATCAAAACAATTTTAGACAAAAATGTAAGATATCCCACTAATTTATTATTTTTCGAATTTCCAGTTTTGAATATTAGACAACTTAATTTGAAAACGTTGATAACTTACATCAGAGAAAATAAATATCACATTTTTAAAGCAACTGAACACAGATATGAAACTAGAAACAAATCAAATCACGGTATAAATTTTCCTAGGCTAACCTATAGGTCAAATTTATTTAATTCTTTCTACATAGCACACCAGTTATACAGAAATCTACCCATCGAAATTACTTCTTCTGATGAGGTCAGTCTCCCTATTTACAAGCAGAGGGTTGAGGACTGGCTACTCCGGATTGGCCCTTCCGCAGCTGACATGCTCCTCCTTTCCCCTTATAATGTCTAACTTCAAAATTCATTTCATGTTTAATCTAATTTCATTAAATTTGGAACCGGTAATTGTGACTTCGAGTGTTTTGACAATTAATGCTTTTGTTCTGACAATTTATAATTTTATTCTGTTTATGTTTTATTTCTCTTGTATTCCTTCCATTAATTTTACATAGTAGTACTGTATATCACAATTAGTTTATTTCCTGTGAGTGTTGCCGCTGATTTGTGGGACTTTATTATTAGATGTTAGACTCTTCCTCACACACAGGCTCAACAGTCTTGTGAGGAAAAGATTTCCCGTACTTAAAATTATATACCCAAATGTATTTTTAATTTTTTTATGGAAATAAATGAATCTTGAATCTTGAACTGACCCTAAGTCATTCCGTTCAATCTCTCTGTCTTCATTCTTGTTGAAGACCCCAGAGAAGTTGATCCTAAGGTGTGTATGGGATGGTGCTCTCAGGCATCACCCACTACATAGGAGCCAGCATGCCTACATTCCTGGTAAGTCATGTGAGTCTGCCCTCCATCATCTTGTGGGCAGGATAGAGAAGACACTGCAGGATGGAGAGATAGCACCGGGTGCTTTTCTGGACATCCAAGGGGCCTTCGACAACACCTCTACGACTGCGGTGGTGAACGCCGCTAGGGCCCATGGGCTCAACGGAGTCATTTGTGGCTGGACCGAGGCATTATTGAGCAGCAGAAAAGTTGTTCTCTCACTTCAAGGTGAGGAATAGTCGCTCTGACCACAAGAGGTTGCCCCCACGGGGGATTCTCTCCCCCCTGCTGTGAAACCTTGTAGCTGATGATTTCATCAGGTGTCTCAATGATTCTGATGTCCTAGCTCTGGACTACACTGATGATATTGCAATTCTGGTAATTGGTAAGTTCACCAACACAATCAGAGAACTTATGAACGGAGCACTGCACCTGGTGGGGGACTGGTGCATGGAGGTGGGTCTTGCCATCAAACCCTCTAAGGTAGTGGCGGTGTCATTCACAAGAAGAAGGAACCTGGTTGGGCCGGTACTTTTGAACCTGCATGGCACAGAGGTAAACCTGCAGGACGAGGTCAAGTACTTGGGTGTGGTACTTGATAAGACAAAGAGGTGGGAGCCGTAGGTGCAAAGGGTGATTGACCAAGGTAAGTGGTCACTCATGACTTGCATGAGAATGGTTGGGGACTGCATCCTAAGCTTTTCCACTGGCTGTATGTTGCTGTGGTGAGGCCGGCCATGACCTATGGTTCACTTGTTTGGTGGCCAAAGACAAACTTCGGTGCAGCGGTGCGGGGGCTTGCGGCGGTCCAGAGGTTGGCTTGCCTCATGATTTCTGGGGCCGTGAGTTCCTGCCCTGGAGAATCCTTGGAGTGCATGTTCAATATATTGCCCATAGATGTATACATCAGAACGGATGCTAGGAAATGTGTATATCGTGTCTGATTTGAGAATCTCTGGATGTCTTTCAATGTTCCCTCGGTTGGTCACACCAGAATTGAGCAGGTAGTCAGATGTGAGGTCCTAGACATGCCTTCAGAGAACCTTCACACTAGATATGCCTATGGTAAGTCTTTTTCAGTGGTGATTCCACAAATGATTGACTGGCAAGATGGCGGCAGACCTCTTCATCCTTTGAGTCAGAATGGTACACAGATGGCTCTAAGGGAAGCAAGGTAACTGGAGCTGGGATACTGGGGATGCAAGATAAGGTAAAGCTCTGCGTTCCCATGGGGGATTTCCCCACGGTGTTCCACGCAAAAGTGGCAGTCATCATGGAACATGCTCTGTTCAACCTCAACAGAGGTGTCAGGAACAGGAACATTACCATTTTCTCAGATAGTCAAGGCACTGGACACCTGTACCTACGACTCCAAGATAGTGTGGGAATGCCGCAACGCAGTGTCTTCTCTTTGCAGGCATAAGAACGTTATCCTTTGCTGGGTCCCAGGACACTCAGGTATTATGGCAATGAAACAGCGAATCGTCTGGCGAATGATGGCGCTTTGATCCCATTTGTGGGCCCACAACCCTTTTGCGGCATCTCCAGGGCGCATGTGGATCGAGAGATCAACAGAGAGTGTCACCGCAGAAGTTGGGCGGAGCTTCCCCTCCTGAGAGTAAGCAAACTGTCTTTCAGTTCTCCCTCCTCCAGGATCGCAGAGGACCTTCTATGGTTAGGTAGGTCCGAACTCAGACTCATTGTAGGTCTCATCACGGGACACGGACATATGAGGAAACATCTTGCTCGCATGGGATTCTTCTCTGGAGACCCAATTTGCAGGAAGTGTGGGCTGTCTGAGGAGACTGCCGATCATCTGCTGTATGACTGCACCGGGCTTGCCGAGGTAAGGGCTGCCACTCTCGGCTTTATGGAGAGGGGTAGTCACCTTCCCGGGAGGAGCTGGTCGAGAGACTACTGCAGTTCATCAGGCTTTTAAGCCTGGAAGGTCCATGAGACATTCAACAACAGGGGTGCACAAAAAGCCATATGGCTGATGTGCTATAGGAACACTGTTGCGCCCCTTTTTTTAATTCAGACCTCCTGAATTCTTGACAATGCTTTAATAGAGCAGTTTCATTTCAACTGGCAAATTGCACTAAGCAAATTGTTCTTCAGCAGAGAACAGTTTCCTTCCACAGTTTCAGTTTTTACTTGTAGTTATTTTACTTTCAAACAAACTTATTTCAGGTTAAAACAATGATTATGGCCTGACACTATTAAATTACAAAACTGATCAAAAACCAATATGGTAGGAGTTAAATTGGAAGGAAGGTAGTACGTATATTGGTAGTAAGCAGGTAGTATAGGTACTGCAGGTACATGTATTGCATACAATAAAAAGGAAAACCTCCATCGTAACATGTGAAGCTCAACACTAGTTTTCAAGACTTATTAGGCTTAGGTGAGTTTGGGAGCTAGAATTTGAAATTAATAAGTAAGGTTATGTATGTCCATTTCATGGACACAAATGTATATGCCCATTTCAATGATAAATAATGTCTTAGAATGGCAGAATTCAAGCACATGGAATGTTTTTTTAAATTTGACTAAGTCCTATACTCTTTCTAATTACTCTATATTCTACATATTATGAAGTTAGTAACTTCACATCATAGTTGGTTTGGCAGACAGATATTATGGCTTCCATCTTCTGAGTAAACCTACCAGACTATTTCACCCTTCAGGTCATCAGTATTATTAATATGAATTATCTAGGTCCATTTCCAGGCAATATTTTCATAGCCATATTACCTAGGTCCATTTCCAGGCAATATTTCCATAGTGATATTACTTGAGTACCTAATTCCGAATAGCTTCCAATTGGTATATCCCATACACATCCACATTGTCACTACATTGTAGTAGCTTACATAATACCATACTCTAAGCAAAATGAAAAAGTTGAAAAGATTCCTTATTCAAATTATGCATCTGAGTATGATTTACTGAAAGGCGAGAGAAACTGTCAGCACGACACCTGTCTGCCAATTTCCTAATGTATTGCGATCAGTGCTTTACAAAATTGTCTCTGAACACCTACAGTTATGAAAACTGTTTTCCCCATGAATCCTGAAATTCTCGAAAAATAGAGTCCCATAAAAACCAAATATTTGAGTGTGCAGCGGGCGAGTTGTTAATCTTAAACATTTTGAAAGCACAGTACCAGAACCTGTAGGTTAGCTATAGAGCTAAAATTGAAGACAGTTATTCCCCAAAATTGCCGTACAAAAGACACATGCTCGTTGGGGTATGCACGCCAACTACTAGTGTCAACAAAACGGCCCTTACTTATTTTAAGTCTAGGACCATCATACAGTCAAAGCAAAGAATGACACACCTTGTTTTCGACAACAGCGCCCATTGCTTCAGCTGCCTTTATGGCATCTCTGAATGGCCATTCTTCTTCATTACAACCTGCAAATGAGGCCATGGTAAAAAATTAATTGATATATTTGATTACACATAACATTACTTGTTTCAACTTTTCAAGCAACATTCCTGACAGGCATGAGGTGATTTCTTAGCCTTCCCGTAATCATAAGAATCTTCTTTTTTTTAAATTATAGTTTAGATTAAAGTAACCAGAAGAATGATTGAATAGTGAACAATGAATTTATTTCCACATATTAAAGAATAAATTTCTTACAGCCTTTTAAAAACTTTTACTGCCTTCCTTTAAAGGCAGTGAGAAATTTATTCTTTAATATGTGGAAATAAATTCATTATTCACTATTCAAATGAGGTACTTTCATTCTTCTGGTGACTTTAATCTAAACTAACACTCAATCAAATAACATATTACTGGAAGTAAAATAAGTTAAAAAAGTATATTTAAAGTATAAAAAAGTATATTAAGTAAATAAATAAGTAAAAAGTATATTTTTACTGTATTTACCGTACTGGCCTAAAGTGACTAGGCACCCACATATGACTCGAGCAACGAGGACAGGAGCTATGCACGTAAACCCCATCGGCTTACGGCACTTGTGAAATTCCAGTATCACTTTTTCCATATCTTCAATCACTTTGCAGTCTGGTCCTTTGCTGGCAAAATTTGATCTAGAAGTTTTAAAGTATAAGTTAAATATTCAAGAATCAAGAATGTATTATCAACAAGGACAAGTGTTAGTGTCTTGTATAGTTGGTGTCAATTCTCTAACAACCATGAGACCGTGAGTAAATTAAGAACTAACAAATGTGATAAAAGAAGTGAATACCACCGTCACAGCAGAACTGCGTACTCAGCGTATTTCCAGATCAATAGTATAATAATAATAATAATATATATGACAAGTTTTATCAATATCTGTTGATAAACATGAGAATTATTTGCCTATTCTCCATAAGATTAACATGGGAAAGTGTGCAGGTTTCCTGCTGTGAGGAACACACAGAGACACAAGGAACACATTTATACCATCAAAAAGTTTTATTTTTAATGTTTATACCAACTTTCATCAACATCTGTCCTTTAATAAAGGAGTTTGCCTATTCTCCATATGTTTAACATGGGAAAAGAGTATGCTTGTTAACTGCCAAGATAAACACATAAACTATGATTTTTAAGCATAAATGGATGAACCTCAACCACATGAAACTAAATATAAAGTTTTATCCAAAACGTGAAATATATTAAGTTCTAAGTTCGTAAGTGAAATATTAATTTTTCCTTATCCTCCATAAGATTAACATTGGAGCCCCAAAATACAACGCACTGTGTTTAGATTTTTTAATATCTCGGTAACCGTTGGAGAGAGAGAAAAACTTTAAGAAACTTAATTGTGCAGTTTTTTAAGCTTATTCTAATGGTGAAAAATAAAATTTAAAATTTTTTAAAATTACATATGAGAAACGCAAAAAAAAAATTTTTGAGTACAAAACGGGGGGTTTTTACATAGGAAAAATTAAAAAACGCCATTTTTGGGGTACAAAACCCCCCCAAACTACCCATTCCGATTGTCCGATATGTCTGGTTTACGAACTCGTACGAGCAAATGCAGGAATACACGTCTCTACCAAATATGGTTTCGGTCGTACCATTTTTACAAAAGTTATCGTGTTCACAGACACACATCTAGGCACCTAAAGAAGAAAAAATAACATGGTCCCGGGCTTAAGTCTTACCATGAGACCTACGGTAATAGCTTCTTCCCAATGGGAAATTCGCTAACAGGTGTCCACTGGCTGTGTGTGTGTGTGTGTGTGTCTGTGAACACGATAACTCTCGTAAAAATGGTCTGATCCCAAAAAATGGTATTCCTACATTTCCTTGGACGAGTTCGTAAACCAGACATACATATCGGTCAATCGTAACGGGAAGTTTGGGAGGGTTTTGTACCCTAAAAATGGGTTTTTTCCTTTTAACTTGGTATATGGTCAAAATAAAAATAGTTTATAGTAAAAATGCCTACTTTCAGTGTTCCTCAAAGCAGCAAACCTGTATACTCTTTCCCATGTTTATGTTACAGAGAATAGGCAAAATACTCTAATTTATCAAGATGTATTGATTGATCACTTTGTTATAAACTTGTATCAATATTGCCATATTATTGAGGAGGAAATTCGCTGAGTACGCAGGTGTGCTGCGACGGGGGTATTTACATTTACGAAAATAATGTGTATAAATAATAACGTTGACTATTGCAATAAAAACTTATATGTTTTTAGATTTTGAAAATAGCAGGCTCATTTTATGGATTTTCCAAAAATCTATTTCATATATTTATAACTAGATATACCACACTACCTGCAATACTATAATATTTGAATATGCAACATTTCTTTATTCAAAACATATGTTTATAACACTTTTTTTCCATCCCGGTGGAATCCACCATGCTCGACCTCTGACATTAACTTTTGTAAACCTGACTTTTGTAACTTTTTTGACGCAACCCTTCACAGGTTGAACTACTCTTGAAAATAAAAAATTAAAAAAAAAATTCAATAATTGTCTAGAGATAATATAGCCAAAGTTTACCCGTGTACTTAATTCCATAAAAATCAGACAATCAGTTTGGTCTCGCGGTTTGTACAAACAGTTAGACAGATGGACAAACATAAATCCGAAACCCACTTTTTTGGATTAAGAGAGCCCCAAAATGGATATCCACTCTGAACTCAAATTCAAACATTTTGTCCAAAACAATACATTTTCCACATAGTATTTATAGGGGTAGAAAGTAAAAAAACTTCTACTCACAGATTTTTAGCAGCTCCAAAACCTCCAGGGACAACAAGCGCATCATACTTCTGAGAGTTATGGGCTAAATCAGCAAGGGGAAGAATCTGCCCCCTTGCAATGCGTGCTGATTCTATTAACACATTACGGCAGTGTGATGTGTCTGGCTTGCACTGAAAATATACAAGACATGGTTGTAATCTGATTATTTTGACACCGTAAATCACAAAAGCAAGTCGTTGAAGGTTTATTTAAGTAGACCTACAGTACACATAATAAGAGTAATTGAGTTATGTGTTACCAAGGTGAATTAGAATATACCTAAATGTTTTCAAATCAAATGGATTTATATATATATATATTAAATAATTATTCATAACTTAGTACCCTTTTTTTGTGTGAGACATTATTTTATTTAAAAAATTCACAACATGTTTCAGAACTCAGTCCATTATCAAGTGGTGTAGTATAAAAAAAGGGTACTAAGTTATGAATAATTATTTAATGTTAATAGTAGCCCTCATTACCGACTCAAATATATATATATATATATATATATATATATATATATATATATATATATGGATAAAATATTGTGATAAGACAGGTTGGAGTTAGCAAATATAATTAAATGTCAGGTCTATTAGAATATTATTTATTTAAATTCAATTACTATTTGTATTAAAAAGTAAATAAAACAGTATCATCGTATCTTTTAGTTTTATTCAGCTCTGCTATTTGTATATACAAATAGCAGAGCTGAATAAAACTCCCTCCCTGCCCTATATATATCTAATATATAATATTATTTAATATATAATATTAATATATATTATTATATTAATATATAATATATCTATGATATAACAGATAGTGTAATAGCAGGGAGTATCGGGGCTAAAGTGTTTAAAAAGCTACCCTAGATTATGTTTTTCCATTTTTAACTAAAATTATATATATATATATATACATATTATTTTTTAAAGCTTCAAACACCTTAAAATAATACAATTTTTAAACCAAAAGGTACCATTTCTTTTCAAATAGGACCAATATTTGATCCAATTACAAGTTATCACCACCACTTCCACATCTAACATACCATTAACACGTTCACGCCTGAATTTTCATAAGATGCCTGAGAGCCTCCAGTCTGAGCAAAAATGGTTCCGATCCCACGTTAAACTGTAGGTCCCTCAGATGTCATCGGCTGTTGGGCTATTAATTAACAGTCCTGTCTAAGGAACATGTTAGCCTTAGTTCGTAACAGGACTACAAGATTGTGCCACAATCATCTTACACTCATTTCTCATTCAAACTTGGTGTAAAATACCTACCTGAGTAGGTCGTCATTTCAAAAAGTAATCTTATCTAAGAAGACATATTTTGTTTTTAAATTCCTTTATTTCACTTGGCACATTTATTTATAGTTTACTTTCAGTAGTAAAATATAGTTATTAAGAAAATATTTAAAAAAATAATTTACTTGTATTCTCATCATTTAGTACAGTCGCTGAACAATTTGTGCGAAGTAGGATAGACGAGATGATAATTTACTGTTAACATAGAACATCGGAATCGGACACTAGTGAAAAATTATAAATACTGAATCATATTCAAAAAAGGAAGCCAACACTATCTATCAGAGAAAAAATGAACTAGACCACATAACAGGGGAAAAAAGAACAACGTTGAAACAAAAGCAGGCAAAGAACATTGATTGCTCGGGTAGTGCACGTCGTTTGTCAGGAATGGGTTAAACTAGCACATAGCACATTTCTATCACCATTATCACATCATTGACACTATATTTTTTAGTTCCTGTGCAACAACATCTATGCGCTGACCTGATGTTGTAAAGATGAAGAAGCTATAAACAATATTAACAAGTCACCTCTAAATGATTGATGACATCATTTTGAGGACAATCTGGGGCAAAGATATGAGGAACTGCCTTGTTCCTTGTAATGTGAGTAAGAACAGCACTGGCTTCATGTATTTCTGACCCATCATTTACACCACAACCAGCTAGAACCTGCAAAACATATTTTTTTGGCTTTCAAACGTACTTCAGAAAATAAATGATAGGAAACTAATTTATAATTTCATTTCAGTTAACTACCACCACTTACTCAATTTGTTATTCCACTTTGTAATAGACAGTTTCATAATAAACGGTATCAGTGGACTAACACATACTTTCTCCCTTAGGTAAATTTAAAAAAAGACAATTTGTAATAAAACTATCATGTTCTTCAAAGTTTATCTAAATAGCATTTAATAATTTATTGTTTCAAAAATAATCATCCCACTTCTGAAAATAAAAACAAGAGAGACAAAGTTAATTAATTGTTTGAATTGTATAGGGGGAACCCCCCCCCCCACCCAGTAATACCAAGCTTTTTGAGTTGGTTTTGTTGGGTGATTTGACCTTATGCTTCATACCAAGTTTCATGGAAAACGGTTGGAAAATAAGGGATAAATTGGTTTTTAATATTCTCGATAAGAATAACATTGGGCGCTTTCAGACTACTTACTGCGTTTATCATGGACAGTAAACTTAACTTTTCTCTGGAACCGTTGGTCGTAGACAAATAATTCAAAATGTTTATTCCTTTAGTTTTTTAAACTGGTTTCAATGGTGATAGTCAAGTTGTACTTTACTTTTGTTGTTTTCACTGAAAATTTAAAATTTTGATTTTTTTTACATTTAAAAGGCCATAACTTTTGAACCATCATTTTTACAGACATGCGGGTGTAGTCAAATTATTAAGTACACTGTGCACTATAAACTATCAAATTTCAATCAAAATCATTAGAGCCGTTTTTGAGAAATTTGGATTTTTCATGTTTTTTAGGGGTTTAGGGGTAAACTACCCTTAGATAAACGGTACCAGTGGACTGACACATACTTTCTCCCTTAATTCAATTTAAAAAAGACAATCTGTAATAAAACTATCATGTTCTACAAAGTTATTCTAATTATCATTTAATAATGTATTGTTCAAATTGTGTAGGGGGAAACCCCCCCCCCACACCCGGTAATACCAAGCTATTTGAGCTGGTTTTGTTGGGTGATTTTACCTTACACTACATACCAAGTTTCATGGAAAACGGTTGGAAAGTAAGGAAGAAATTGATTTTTTTATATTCTCCATAAGAATAACATTGTAAGCTTTCATATAACGTACTGCGTTTATCGTGGACAGTAAATTTAACTTTTCTCTGGAACCGTTAGTCTTAGACAAATAATTCAAAATACTAATTTGTTTAGTTTTTTAAGTTGGTTTCAATGGTACCAGTCAAGTTATACTTTACTTTTATTGTTCTCGCTGAAAATTTAAAAACTTGATTTTTTTTACATTTAAAAGCCCATAACTTTTGAACCGTCATTTTTACAGACATGCGGGTAGTGTCAAATTATTAAGTACTGTGTGCACTATAAACTATCAAATTTTAATCAAAATCGTTAGAGCCGTTTTTGAGAAAAATTGGATTTTTCATGTTTTTTAAGGGTTTTTAGGGGTGAACTACCGGTACCCTTAAAAATAAAAAATGAAAAAAAATGAAAAAAACGCCTGGAGATACGGTGGCTATATATATATATATATATATACATGCCAAATTTCATCTAAATCGGACCAACGGGGTAGGCTGTGGCACTGTACACATCCAGACACACACACACACACACACACGGACAGACAGACATCACGTCAAAACCCACTTTTTTGGATTCAGGGGACCTCAAAACGGATATATCCACCCTCAACTCAAATTTGAAAATTTTGACGAAAACAATACTTTCTCCATATACTATGTATAAGGGGAGAAAGTAAAACTAAATACCCCCGTCGCAGCAGACCTGCGTACTCAGCGAATTTCCAAATCAATAATATAATAATAATAATATATGACAAGTTTGGTCAAAATCTGTCGATAAACATGAGAATTATTTGCCTATTCACCATAAGATTAAAATGGAAAAGAGTGAGTAGGTTTGCTGCTGTGAGGAACACTGAAAGTAGCCATTTATACCATCAAAAATTTTATTTTTAACATTTATACCAACTTTTATCAACATCTGTCCATAAATAAAGGAGTTTGCCTAATCTCCATATGATTAACATGGGAAAAGAGTATGCAGGTTTGCTGCCATGATAAACACATAAACTATGATTTTTTAGCACAAATGTATGGATCTCAACCACATGAAGCTAAATATCAAGTTTCATCCAAAAATATTAGATAATAAGTGAAAAATTAATTTTTCCTAATCCTCCATAAGATCAACATTGGAGCCTCAAAATACAACGTACTGTGTTTAGATTTTTTTATATCTCGGTAACCATTGAAGATAGAGAAAAACTTTAAGGAACTTAATTGTGTAGTTTTTTAAGCAGATTCCAATGGTGAAATATAAAATTAGAAATTTTTAAAAATTACATGTGAAAAACGCAAAAAACCCCATTTTGGGGTACAAAACCCCCCCCAAACTACCCGTTCCCAATGACCGATATGTCTGGTTTACGAACTCGTCTGAGCATTTGTAGGAATACACGTTTCTACCAAATTTGGTCTCGATCGGACCATTTTTACGAGAGTTATCGTGTTCACAGACACACATACATATATATATATATATATATATATATATATATATATATATATATAAATTTTAACGACTATTGTTTTTGGTCTCTGGGCACCTAAAGAAGAAAAAATAACATGGTCTCGGGCTTAACTCTTGCCATGAGACCTACGGTAATAGCTTCTTCCCTATGGGAAATTCGCTAAAATTCAAAAAAACACCTGGAGATACGGTGAATATACACATACATGCCAAATTTCATCTAAATCGGACCAACGGGGTAGGCTGTGGCACTGTACACATCCAGACACACACACACACACACACACACACATACACACACAGATAGACACACGGACGGACAGACATCACTTCGAAACCCACTTCTTGGATTCAGGGGACCCCGAAACGGGTACTTCCACTCTCAACTCAAATTCAAAAATTCAGACAAAATCAATACTTTCTCCATATACTATGTGTCAGGGAAGAAAGTAAAAATAAATATTAAATAGGAAATAGGTTTGATTTTTTTATTCAGATACAGTACAACCTCGATAATCCGGCCTGAACGGGTGGCCGGCGGGCCGGATTAGCGAGAAACCATTTAAAACGTAACGAATTTTAAATAATACTCTCATTATACATTGGGCGGCTTCTACCCCGGCGGTGATTTCGACGCAGCAACAGCAACAAAACTTCCAAATGTGTAGACTTGCATTTGGTCACATAAGCCACTGCGTGCTGAAAGGTGGTAGAAAAACTGCCGACAGCAATACGACTACATGGCATTTCAGCCGCCAAGTGTGTAAACTTCCATTTAATCTTTCAGGCGACTGCGGCAGAAACCGCCCAATGTGTAACAAGTTTTATGGTCAGACGAAATACTGGAGGGTTCGGATTTTCAAGGGCCGAATCATCAAGGTTGTACAGTATATCAAATAATTTATCAGACTTTTGACTGTTCCTTTTTTGAGACATAAGAAATCAATTACTAATACAAACCACTAGGAGAGGGACATGAGGAAGCTAAAGGTAGAGGAAGATCTGATACAGGACAGGGTAGAATGGAGGCAAATTATTGGCGAGGCCAAAAACCTTTTCCAGTTTGAGTAGTCATGTAAGTAAAAGTAAGTAAAGTAAGATATCAGTTGGCAAATGTTTCCTAATAATTATGATACACTGAAGCCATCTAGGCGGGAGGGCTTGTGTGTGAGCCTTCAAGCACAGACATGTTCCAAAATGTGGAGAATTAAGGGAATTAATTTAAATTGTATGTCTTTCAATGCTCCAGAAAAGGGGTAAATGCTTTCTGGAGTGTTTAAAATAAATAATCACAAAAGTGAAAGATGAGACCAGTTTGACTTTATTTGAGTATAAAATTAAATAATAACACAAAATTCATGATAATAAAAATCGCATAAAAAATCGAATACCATTTGTATGATTAGAAAAGTATCATATCTACCACAGCAACTGAAGGACAGTTTCCTGATGAAAAGTATACTGAAGGAACTTGATGTTTTGCAATGGGTGCACCCAAATACTTAATTAAGGTTTTCAACATTTTAGTTCTGAAACAAAAATGAAAAAAAAATTTTAATCAGGATATTTATTTTAGGCTAAACTTATATGGTAATTTTTAAAGTACCTACTATAAATACCCAACAATTTTGACCTCTAATCTGTCTGAAAGGGTTAAAGATAAATATGTGGTAAACAGGATCTTTAAAAGAGGTTTAATTTACCTTGTCTGTCAAATGATCCTTGATGTCTGTATTGAAATTCAGCTGTTACGTGTTATATATATCACGACAAATGTCTCAAGACTCAACGGCTTTCACGCATGTGTTAAGAATTTTATTAAAAATTTTTTAAAGTTTTGTGGAAATGTGTTTAAGGTGTTTAGTGTCTTTTATGTTATATATTAATAATGAATAATTCAACTTGATGTTATTCCGACCTGAAGATGTGCTTAAATATGATGCACGAAACAGCTGTAGTCCAATCCAGGCATCAAGGACACATACATACATACACTCTCCCTTTAAAGTAAACAGAAATAAATTTCTTAAATTTAATTTACTGTAATTTTAATTAATATCATTGACAATTTTTTGTTTCAGTAAAATATACTGTGTTTACCGTGGACATTAAATTTAACTTTTATCTAGAACAGTTAGACGGAGACTAAAAATTAAAAATACTAATTTTATTTAGTATTTGAACAGGCATTTGTATTTTATCATTTGGAAAATAATTTATGATCTATCAGCCACAACATTTGGGGTCAGTTAAAATTATCGAACAAAACTGATAAAAATGGATTTTTTACATTCAAAATAATTACATTTAAAAACTTTTGAACCATCACTTTTTGCAAATGTGTGGGTTGTATAATTGTTTAGCAAATAATTAATGATCTATCTGCCACATCTGAGATCAGTAAAAATAACTGAAACAAAACTGATGACAATAGCTCCTTGGCTCATGGTAGCGTGGAGGACAACTAACCAAAAGGTTCCTTGTTCTATTCCTGGGTAGAACACTCTTCTTTGTTTTAAGTTTAAACAAATGAGTAAAAATAGTTTTTGCTATTCTTTAATTAACAGAGTAAAGAGTACTTTGGGTACTTTTGAAAAAACCCCAATACATGGGTTTTAAATTATATAATAAACTACCGTGAGAATTAAAACTGATCTCCGACATCCATAGGTTTTTATCCATAGCTGAAAGGATTTTTACTCTCCAAGGCTTATATTCCGTGATAGAATATTTGAGTGATGATTCTTGTTAATTCTAGTTGGTTTGATTTCCTGTTTGTTATTATTTTTAGTTTTATTATATTTTAAGTTAGACTAGTCAACTGCATAATTTATTATACATAAATTTTTCATTATTATAACTAAATATATGACAATGTCGCCTGTTTTCTAGCTACGCTTGACTTTGTAAAACGTTATTGTGACAATAAAATGTTTGATTTGATTTGAAAGTAATTAAATAATAAATAGTTGATCTGTTGTTTGAGTTATTTATTTATATTTATCACCAACAGTATATGTCACCGAGTACCGCTTGGTCATCAAGTAAATTTTTTAAAGAGAAAAAATGCAAGGCAAATGCAAAAGGGTGAATTTATTTTAATTTTGTAAGAAAATTTGATTTAGCAATCAAATGTTACCTCTCAAAAGTGATCTCAATACTTATTACTCTATACTATCAAGTGATATGACGATCTTTAGACTACTTTTAATGAATTGCAATCTAATAGAATTGTCAAAAATGCATTTTTATAGTGATTTTAAAACAATTTCTAATTTTTTTGTTTTGAAAGTGCACTTGGAGAAACTTGTTTTTAAAGAGCCCAAAACGAAATTCCACTATTTCAACAAGACCTATGATCAATTTCCCTTAACTGCGACGCCCGAGTTAACTCGTGCAATTCTCTTGTTACAGCAACCTCGATGCTCGAGTTAACTTGGATTTGACGTTCTGTCGTCTGCTAGTTTTTTCAACCTATGACTGTTACATTGACCATGAGAAGTGACAGACCATTTGGTGCTGCATTCTAGTGGATTTTTATGAAGCTACGTTCATGCCACATGCTCTGCAGTATCAAATATGCGAGGCTGCAAAAAAACCCCATGAACCCATCCTGTTTCAGTTCCACAAAGGCTGGCCAATGTTACTGAAGTCACAGATAATGAAATTTTAGTAAAGATAGGTTGCTCAGGATCATAATACCCATTGCTGACATACAGCCCTCTTAAGTCAGGGTCACAACGTTAACACATGAAAATTGTGGAACGCAAAACTAACTATTAGTTTGTCACACCACAATTTTCATGTCTTAACTTTGTGTTGTTTTAAGTGTACAAATGTGAATGTGTGTATTTTATTCTGATATAAATGTGCGTGTTTAACAATCATCATGACAACAATTGAATAAATGGCTAAATATAATGCTGATCATCTGCTGTATGACTGCACCGGGCTTGCCGGGGTGAGAGCTACCACTCTCGGCGTCATGGAGAGGGGTTGTCACCTTCCCCGGGAGGAGCTGGTGGGGAGACTACGGCAGTTTATCAGGTTTTTAAACTTGGAAGGTCCGTGAGACATTCAATCTACAGGGGTGCGCAAAAAGCCACACGGCTGACGTGCTACAGGAACTTTGTTCCGCCCCTTTGTGTAATGTAATGTAATGTAACGCTTAAGATGGAACGTCGTCAGTCTGAAACACGTACAGCTTAAAATTTGGAAACAATTAAACACCTCATGCAGTTTACTAAGGTAATAACTTTGAATCATATTTATAGGTGTCAAGGCTGATTAATGACAAAACTGTTGACTTCTTCATTAGGGAAAAGCCTCAACTACCTCCACAAGTACACCTTAATTGCACTCCTATCAGTGCCTGTGAGGATGTCCAGTACCTGGGCTGCAAATCGCTGAGAACCTGTCTTGGGATAACTATATGGAATCTGTATGTACAAGTTACTCCTGTCATTATCTGATGATCTATGGACTTTATAAAGTGGTTAGTGGTGAAATTTTACTCAAAGTCTACTATGGTTGTTTCCACATCCTTAAGTCATATAGAGTTGTATTTTTGGGCAGCAGTCTATCTACTAAGAGGGTCTTTTTCCTCCAGAAGCGCATTGTACGGGGGATATACAGAAGTGGTGCCAAACACCTTATCTGCTATAAACCTCTTTTTAATGGATTGGGAATACTTTCCCTATCTTTACTATTTATTATGGAGTCAGCTCTACTTGCCAGGAAAAATCCTGAAGATTTATTACCAATAGAGTGGTTCACAACTACAGTATTCAAAGAGTTAATACATCCATGTGCCTTAAATTTCCTCAACATTGGCGGGGAAATGCCCATACTATAATAGTGCAAGAATTTAAATAAATTTCCAAGATCAATAACTACCCAAACCAATTTTAAGGCTTGTTGAAGGAACATTAATTTGATTGAAATGGCCTACAGCAGTTGGGAGGACTTGTTCCAAAGGGCCTAATAAATATAGGTACTTACGTATTATACCGACCACACAACTATAAATGGAAAATAAAATTAAGTTAATATATGTTTAGTCATGCGATATAATGAACATAAAAAAATAACAACAAACTTGCAAGACTTTGTTCGTTAGTATGCGCCGCCCAAAACTTAGCAATGTCAGCGAAAAGTGTGTGGAACGAATTCCTGCCTTCAGGCGCCACTGCTGACCGTCACATGTATTCTACCAGATAAGATACTAGATAGTATTGGGATGTCCCTCATTGTTTTTTATTCCTCCATTTCACAGAACCATACATTCTCTCAAACGGTTTATTGGTTTATAATGAATAAGCGTATATTTTAATCATACGTATCATTTTATTTTCCTTCATCAGCGCTCTGCGGAGTTACGTAAGGTTGGCTATTGATAATACACACATATTCAATATTCATTGAATTATAATATCACTAACCATACCTAACTTAACTCCGTAGAGTGTAGCATGATGGAATATACATTGCCCACGTACAGGTGTGGTCAGTATAATATGAAAGTACCTAAATATATTCCAAAAACTGACGACCACATTGCATGATGCAATTCCACTGGGATTCTACCAAGTATTTATGCAAGTATATTTGGATACCCTTACAGGTGCCCTAATACATTTATTTTAACAAATATTTATACACATATTAGTAGAAACTCTTTAGAAAATAGTTTTTTATGTGTAAGGCTACCAACCTAGAAGAAAGAAGAAAAATCAAATACTTGTTGTTGGGCTTGTTGTTGATATTAAAAAATTGTGTAGGTACACCATTTTCAGGTGCATAGAGGTATGCATGGTAAATCAAAAAGTTCTAGAATTGACATATGACGAAAAATGCCTTGACGAAAATTCTATTAGTTCTTACTTTGCTCAAGTGTCTAAAGATTGAAATATTAAAATAAAGGTGTACAAAGATCACGTTTGACAGAGGACTCATTATCCTTCATTCAATAGCCAACCTAACTTAACACTGCACAGCATTCTATGTTGACGATGTAGGCTATACTGTGGATATTTCGCAATCTATTGGTACCATAATATCATCATTTGTAGCTTCTGTAAGTGTGGCCAGCCTTTGTAGAAACCCTTATAACAAAATTACACCCCTTTTACAAATTAAATTACCGTTTTCCCAACCATAACCCCAGGTCTTGCTGATCCCCAGTCAAAATTTAGACAAATCCATGATCTAACCTATTTCCCACGTGGGAAATAGGTTAGATCATGGATATGTCTAAATGCAATGTTTTCACTTCATCTAAACAGCTGTTCTTATCCTTTTATATTAAAAATTCAATACGGTTTCTATGGAAACCTGTTACATATTTTCCATCTTAAAAATCACCAACACCCCTCCCCCCCAAGCTAAGACATATCCATGTCAAAACTAAAAATAATTTTTTCATGAAACATTTCTTGTTGATTATTATAAAATATACACATTTTTGGTGTATAAACTTGCATTTTCCATCAGCCATTGTAAATGCAATTAGTAATAGAACTCATTCGCACACACAGGCTGTAATCCTTTTGTTGTGTATAGCTTTAATCTTTTTCAATTTATTTGAATGGTTTATATTTAGTAAAATTTATCTAAGTTACCTTACTCTTACATCTACATCTCAAAACTTAGTTTTATTTATTCATCTACATTACACCAACAATTAAGTGTTATAATTTATTAGCCTAGTTTTGTATTTAATTACATACTGCACTCATTTTTGTAATTAGAACACCAGGTACCATTTATTTACAGACCAGAGTAGGGGCCCTAAAGATATTTTCTTTTAATTTGAAAGATTTACGTTAATTTTCCATGAATATGTTTGAGATTCTCGTAAAATTTTATTACCTTTAATATAATTAAATGATACATGAAGTATACTTTATTTTTAACTTAGGCCTAGTAAATTTTAAATTCCAAAATTAAAACTTATAGAACTGCAACCCTGTTTAAATAGGCCAATAAACCTAAATTTAAGCTGACTGGTTATTGATAAAGATTTTAAGTTAATATATGCAGATGGATGGGTGGATATTTGTTCATTATTTTGTGTGTTTTAGGATGTAAATTGACTGCATGTTTCCGATAAGATATTCATTATATATATTCAGTTTACGATATCAATTCTCAAGTGTTTCAGCTTAAAAATAAATATAATCAACATAAAAATGTTTTACATCTAAGGTGGAAGAAGCTTTCGTTTTACAATATAATACTCAGCATGAAAATATATACCGGTAATAAGTTATTCATCAAAAGATCTTACCACAATAAAAAAATCGTGTGATTTTGTAAAAACAAATTAATTGTTGATTAAACTACAAGAAAACTTTCAGCCCAGAAATAATTGGACCAAATTAACATAACCATAACCAGACCTATGTATTTTGGCAAAACTTTGAACGTTGTGTTAAAGCAGCTGTTATACACAACAATGATCGTTTTCTAACACCAGGGTAGCCATGTTAACTTTATAAACTAGTAGCAGAGAGGAACGGATTATAAGTTCATTACCATCCAATCATCCATCATCTATGCTAGTACAGTAGTTGCTTTGTTGACATGGATATGTCTTAGCTCTGTGGTGGGGGGGGTGTTGGTGATTTTTAAAGATGGAAAATATGTAACAGGTTTCCATAGAAACCACTAGAACTATTCTATTGAATTTTAAAATTTTTATATACATGTAATATATATAATCGTAAAAATGGTCCGATCGAGACCAAATTTGGTAGAAACGTGTATTCCAACATTTGCTTGGACGAGTTCGTAATCCAGACATATCGGTCAATCGGAACGGGTAGTTTGTGAGGGTTATGTCCCCAAAAATTGTTTTTTGCATTTTTCCCATGTAATTTTTAAAAATGTTCAATGTTATCTTTCACCATTAGAATCAGTTAAAAAAAACTGCACAATTAAGTTTCTTAAAGTTTTTCTCTATCTCCAAAGGTTACCGAGATATTAAAAAATCTAAACACAGTACGTTGTATTTTGGGGATCTAATGTTAATCTTATGGAGGATAAGGAAAAATTAATATTTCCCATATTGATCAATATTTTTGGATTAAACTTGGTATTTAGCTTCATATTGTTGATACCCACCCGTTTATGCTTAAAAATCATAAGTTTAACTGAGGTGCGATTATTGCTAATTGAAAACTTTTATATGTGTTTATCATATCAGCAAACCGGCATACTCTTTTCCCATGTTAATCATACATAGGGAATAGCCAAACTCCTTTATTTATGGACAGATGTTGATGAAAGTTGGTATAAATTTTAAAAATAAAAATTGTTTATGGTAGAAATGCCTCCTCACAGCAGAAAACCTGCACACTCTTTCTCATGTTAATCTTATGGAGAATAGGCAAATAATTCTCATGTTTATGGACATATTTTTATAAAACTTGTCATGTATTATTAAATTATTGATTTGAGAATTCGCTGAGTACGCAGGTCTGCTGCGACGGGGGTGTTTTACACGTGTAACTCAAGGCTGCCTATTAGGCTACTTATAATCCGTTCCTCTTTGCTATTAGTTTTTCCAGAAAAATGCGAACACAAAAAACACATTTATCTAGTACTGTAAGTATACAAAAATAACGAGCCAAAATCGAAGATTTTATAGCCAAAGATTAGATATATTAGATAGTATATAGACTGCTATCATTAGTCTATACCATGGTGGAAAGAGTCTATACAATTACCTTTATGGGTCCTAATACTTAAAGCCAGAAACCTCTTATTAGCATGCAGTCTCTTATTTAGCATGCAGTTATTAGCTAATTACGTTAAATTGATTGATGTTAATTGTTTTCGAGACTTAAATGTATCGGAAGTAAATCTCTCATAAATTTATCTCATACACAAGTGTTATCCAATCCTGGGTATTTTCCACCCGTGGCTTACCTTCCTCGGGTTAGGACATCAAGATATGAATAAAAATTCTTTATTGAGGTGAACGTTAGAGCCACATGGTCCTTTGTTACAGTTAACCTCTTAAAATTAAAGATTAAACAATAATACCCCCGTCGCAGCAGACCTGCGTACTCAGCGAATTTCCAAATCAATAACATAATAATAATAATATATCACTAGTTTGATCATTATCTGTCAATAAATATGAGTATTATTTGCCTACTCCCCATAGATTAACATGGGAAAGAGTATGCAGGTTTGCTGCTGTGAGGAACGCTGAAAGTAGGTGTTTCTAGCGTAAAAAAAATTTTTTTTTCAGCATTTATATCAACTTTCATCAACATCTGTCCATAAATAAAGGAGTTTGCCTATTCACTATATGATTAATATGGGAAAAGATTATGCAGGTTTGCTGCCATGATAAACACATATAAACTATGATTTTTAAGCATAAATGGATAGACCTCAACCACATGAAGCTAAATATCAAATTTTATCCAAAAATATTGATTAATATGAGAAATATTAATTTTTCCCTATCCTCCTTAAGATTAACATTGGAGCCCCACAATACAACATACTGTGTTTAGATTTTTTAATATCTCGGTAACCGTTGGAGATAGAGAAAAACATTAAGGAACTTAATTGTGTAGTTTTTTAATCTGATTCTAATAGTGAAATATAAAATTATGAATTTTTAAAAATTACATGTGAAAAACACAAAAAACCCCATTTTGGGGTACAAACCCCCCCCCAAACTACCCGTTCCCATTGACCGATATGTTTGGTTTACGAACTCGTCCGAGCATTTGTATGAATACACGTCTCTACCAAATTTGGTCTCAATCGGACCATTTTTACGAGAGTTATCGTGTTCACAGACACACACACACACACACATGCACATATATATATATATATATATATATATATATATATATATATATATATATATATATATATATATATATATATATATATATATATATATACATTTTAACGACTATTGTTTTTGGACTCTGGGCACCTAAAGAAGAAAAAATAACGTGGCCCCGGGCTTAAGTCTCGCCATGAGACCTACGGTAATAGCTTCTTCCCTATGGGAAATTCGCTAATAAAAATAACAGAATAAAATTAAACCTAATTTGTAAAAATAAAACAAATTATAAAACATAACAAACTCGATACAAGATGTTTATTGGCCATTCACATATAACATGTATATTACTGTATAGACGAGCCAATAATCCAATCAATGCATTAGTACCTATTTAGTCAAATTGTATTACAACATGGAATCCAGTAATGAAATAGTCCTCCAAATAATCTATACCCTAGTAAAAATAAATTTATAAATATGCTAATTAAGATTAAAATTGAGTAGAGGTCATTTAGAAAATGAAAACGAGAAATCATGGCATGAGACTTACGATGTATATACAATTAAAAATATATAAGCATGACCTACTAAGTCTAACAAGCAAACATGGATTTCAATTCTCAGTTCAGTAATTGAAATAATATCACATGACAAAAATAAACAAAAGACAACATGCTATTAAGTTGCATATAGTATTTAGCATATCATTTAGCAGCCTAAAGAAATTATTAATATAACAAAAAGGATTTTTGACTAAAAATTCATGCAACCTTTTTTTAAAGCCATTAAAGTATAGCCTAAAGCCTAAGCGGACAGTCAACGGAACCCTTTTAAAAAAAACCTAACACCCATTATAACATGACCGGAACTTGTTTTCTTTAAGCATGCATACAAAGAATCCTGATTTAACGTAAGCCAAAGGTACTTATGTTCTCTGCCAGGAGCCGACCAGGCGATGGTCTATACCTACCCTTCCCTCCTAACTGACCCATCAATTTAAACACCCTTTGAAAAATTCTGTCTTTTACTAGGAAAAATAAAAAAAACGCCCTAAAATACAAATATCACCAGCAATGTTATGTAACTAAAACTAACCCAAAATGTCTACTGTTTTTACAGATTCACATACCCACTCCTTAATAACACGTCATGCAAGACTTCGTCTGTTAATAACAAGCCACAAAAATAAAAGGAAGAAACACAGTGTACAACACAGTTTCATGTTTTATTACACAGCTGCCTTTTTAAAGGCAAAAGAAAAAAATCGTAGTTTTAGACTAGACTAGTCCTACCACTCCTACCCCTACCCATACCCATCCCTTACCCTACTCTACGTACTTGTCGCTGTCAAGTCGTTCGGAGATAACAGTATTTTCTTTGTTTATAAAATTTTACTTGTTAACTTAAATTCTTATAGTGTCTAGTGTATTATTAAATAGCAAAGTATATTTACAATAACTACTACAATTTTAATTATTACAATATTTAGAATGGTGCCAAGCAGATAACCTACGAGAAATATTAAACATGAAAGAATTTTTCAGATTGAGAAAGAATAAATAAGAGTATTTCCTTGAATTTCGCATGATATACAATTTGAAACCAATTGCGATGTCAGCTGAAAGGGACAAATGCGTTAAAGAAGGATTTCTTTGGCTTCCTCCACAAGGGGTTTTGAGTCAATTAAAGGTAAGCTAGGCCTACATTATTCATTTACTCTGGTTAGATATCTTTGTTAGGTTTTCCATGAAACTTGGTTTAAAGCGTAAGGTCAAATCACCCAACAAACCAACTCAAAAAAGCTTAGCATTACCGGGGCGGGGCGGGGGGTCCCCCATACAATTCGAACAATTCAATTAACTTAGTCTCTCTTGTTTTTAATTTCAGAAATGGGATGATTATTTTTGAAACAATAAATTATATTTAGACAAACTTTGAATAACATGATAGTTTTATTACAGATTGTCTTTTAAATTTACTTAAGGGAGAAAGTCCACTGATACTGTTTATTAAGTGACCTTTTATTTATTTTGATGATAACTATCATCCCCCAACTTTCATGAACATGTATATATATATATATATGTGTGTATATGGACACGATAACTCTCGTAAAAATGGTCTGATCGAGACCAATTATGGTAGACGTGTATTTCTACATTTACCCGGACATGGTGGTAATCCATACATATTGGTTTATTTGGAGGGGTTTTGTACACCAGAATTGCATTTTTTTGCTTTTTTTATACATGTAAATAAAAAAACTAAATTTTATCTTTCACCATCAGAATCTGCTCAAAATACTACACAGCATAGTTCTTTAGAGTTTTGCTCTATCTCCAATGGTTACCAAAATATTAAAAAATCCAAACACAGTACGATGAGGATTAAAAAAATTAATATTCCATTTAATACTCTATATTTTTGGACAAAACTTTGTATTTAGCTTCATGTGGTTGAGATATAAGCATTTATGCTTAAAAATCTTTGTTAATATGTCTTATCGTTACAGCTAACCTGCATACTCTTTTCCTGTGTTAATCACATTGAGAACAGGCAAATTCCTTTATTTATGGACTGATGTTGATGAAACTTGGTATAAATGGTCTAAATAAATTTTTTGTGCTGGAAATGCCTACTTGCAATGTCCCTCA
Source organism: Nephotettix cincticeps (assembly GCA_023375725.1). Lineage (NCBI taxonomy): Eukaryota > Metazoa > Arthropoda > Insecta > Hemiptera > Cicadellidae > Nephotettix > Nephotettix cincticeps. Next base: position 57,708,964 of record CM041791.1, on the reverse strand, counting down.
CAGCAGAAAACCTGCATCAGTTACCCATGTTAACATGTTTCCCATGTTAATCTCATGGTGAATAGGCAAATAACTTTCATAAATAATCGACAGATTTTGATAAAACTTGCCATATATTAATCATTATATGGAAAATCGCTGATTACGCAGGTCTGCTGTGACGGGGTTATTTTACTTCCAACCACTATATGATAATTAAGTGATGTAGGCTATAAGGAGGAAGTATTATTTCAGTCAAAAGTATGAATTTGAGTTTTTAGTGGATACGCTATAGGTTCCCTTTTTGGTGTCACCTGTACCCTTTTTGGATTGTAGTGAAAATAGTCATATCTCATTTTATATACCATATAATGGATGTTGATCATGTTAATATTTAAGTTACATTGTTTGTTAAGTTACATATTTACTTTAGCCTAATTAATTGTAATTCAGCGTTTAGTTTTAAAGTGATTAAATCCATTTATTCTGTTCTCATCAATCTGGGTTTTTCATACATTGCATGGATCCTAATCAATTTTGGGAAAGTGAATGGGGCAAGGACTTATGTGACGTAACTTGGGGTATAAAGCTCCAATAAGCAAAGTTGTTGATCAGTGATAAAGTGTGGGGATGTATTTGCTAATACTAGGCTACTGCACTACAACATACAATTTGTGTCATGTTTTCCATGGAATATTAATATTATTAGTTTATTTATTTATTTCATTCCAACTGCATCAGCCAATATATAACCAGTATAATGTAACGTAACTTTAAATTAATTCTGACATGCATGGATCATCAAACAACAATCAACAGCAAGATGGTAACATAACATAATCTAGTTTAGATTCATAGTCATCTAGCATCTAGACTCTTGCTTTGTGTGATCTAAATTAGATTACACAAAGCAAGAGAGCTAAGCTAAATAATAAATACTAATATAGCAAAGAGAATAAATGAGATCACTTTACAACTGACATGCATCTAAACATCCAAATTTTCAATCATCTGATTAAACCAGCGTTCAGAAATTTCAAAAAATTCACAATAACTTAAACTAAAAGATAAAATATTTTTTACTGTTGTTTTCAACCATTTGCATTAATTTATGGTAAAAATTTCATTTTTCTAATGCTCTTGAATAAAGGCACATTGTTCTTATAGCAGCAGTATACTTTGTTGGCATCACTTTGTCAGTTGTCACTACAATCATACTGCATATTCTAAATTTTCAAGGACCACAGCAGAGGATTGGAGAACACCAATGACTGTTGCTACAAAAAAACTTGATCTCTAGGCCTCAGAAAATTTATTGTCACTTATACCTTTTTGGATCTGTACCAAATAAATAATGCCAAGAATATATAAGAGCACAAAAGAAACAATATTATAATATTCATTAGACTTCTTTTATTTCTTATTCCAGAAGTCATGGCAAAGGAAATACTGCAAATTGTACAAGGCAAGTAAGTATGGCATAGAACGATTGGAAGTCTTTGATAGTGAAGAAGATGCAATGAAAACTTCGTTAATGCCAATAATAACTCTAGAAAACTGCATCAAGATTACGGAAGATACTCAAAAACATAATCAACCACATGTTTTTTTGGTGAGTACCATCTGATCTTCCTGACAGCAGCCCGAGATATTTATATATGTACTTAAGTAAGACACATGAGTACCTGATTCACTTAAAATGAGTACTGTAGTCCTAGTAAATTCATTTTACTGTACCATTTTTAGTCAAATCTTTCATTGACTATTGACTATTATTTATTCAATCGACTAACATACTAATTATTTACAAAAATCTCATTTATTTTACCTACCTATATCAAATTCTTTTTTTTAACTCCTTAAAATAGAACCAGGAAGATAAAGTAAAACTCGTTAAGAATTACATGACTGGAAAGATGTGCTACTGGAAACACTGTTCACTGTAGGGATCACAACCCTCTTCTTCAAGAGGGTTTGATCCACATTCAACATTCCTAATAATTACAATAGGCATCCAATATTTTGTAATCCAGTGAGATCTTGGATCCATTGCCAGAGTAACTATCCAAAAAAACTATCCGCTACTTTGTACAATTTAGGCCTACTACTTTTTGGGAAAGTAGGGGGCCTGGATTTAACCCAAGAACTGATGCATAAAAATCCCCCAGTAATAAGCAATTTCCATGCTTCGTGTTTAAGAATTTTCTAAAAATCATGAAAAATATATACAATAAACCGAGTATAATGTATTATTTATTATTTTATTCCGAAAAAAAAACTTTCCTAACAATAAAATAGCACACATGTTATAGATACCTTGTGTTGGAGTAGGAATAATCCACTTGAAACACAAAAAAAGATTTTTTTTTTCAAAAATTAATTTTCCACTTCGTAAGTTTGCCGTCTAAAACTATTTGAAAATTACTAAAGGTTCAAATATAAAAAATGTTCACAGTTTAATTATGAATAAAAAAGGTTCAATACATATATACTAAAAAATGTATGGTAAAAGTGAGAAAATACTGAATCTGTAATGGAATAAGTTCACTAGTCGGAGTCGGGGAAGACGAGAACCCAAACATTCAATGAAATTCATTTCACAAGGGGAACACCAAAATCGCTCTAACACTTTCCTCACTTACTGGTGAATTAGGCCTATCTTCCAAGTCCAATAATATTGGCCATAGTCATAATCTTTTCCTGACGAAATATCTCCATTTGACAAATTTTCGGGTATATCTAGTGCAGAAATGTCACTGTGTGGTTCCAAAATATCATCTAATAAATTTTGAATATCATCCGGACAACAAGGATCAGCCATTTAAATATTTCAGGTTAAAACTTTCAACAACGATCAAAGATGAAAGACGCAATTGCTACGAGTCGTCGAGTAGCAAATGCGACACCCCCTTATTGCAGCATTTGGCATTCGGATATTTTAGCCAGTAAATTTTAATTTAAAACATTATAATAGAAATATGAAAATTAATATATTCATATACAGAAATAAGTGGGGAATCGATTGGTACAATTTATTTTGGTATTAGTTCAACTGGTACGGGGCTATAGAGTTCTAAAAATGACTGTCGTAAATTATGACATTATCACTTCACAAGTGGTAATTTACGACGGTCATCAGTTTTAGGGTTAATTGCTGGTCTTCAGAGCTCGATAATGTTAGATGAAATCCCACCTGTGGCAGTTAGTAACAGCTTATTACAACAGTTTATTTACAGCCACAAAAACCTACATGAAATAAAATAAATTTCCACATAACTTGACTTATAACAAACTACATACATAGTAGCTACATACAGTAGTAGCTACAAACTACATACAGTACATAGTAATGTTGCAAAACATTAAATCAGGTATTGTGGAAGAAAGGTTTATAGAAAATAAAACAATACATTTTTTAGACTGCCAATCTGTCAAAACTTACAGATATTAATGAAATAAAATAAAAAAGTTTATGGAAAAATATTATTACAGTAGAACCTCCCATATCCGACGACCATGACGCACCCGGGCCTTGGTTGGAACGGCCAAAAAGTTGCACATGAGGAAGAGCAAATTAAACACATTCCCTAGGAAGTTAAATAGCTATGCATCATTGCAATAAACCTTAATGTACTTATAATACATCAATTAAAACATGTAGACATGTATAATTATTGAAAATATTAATATTTATACATTAAAGAATAAGTCTTATGTTTTATGTGTTAAAAACAATTAAAACTGTTCCACCATTTTCATTAAACAATTTTAACAACCATTATATAAATTTAGGTAAAAAAGTCAAGAAAAGGCTCGTGATGAACAGAGTAGTGAGTTAGATTTCTCTAATTTTTTTTAAATAATGCTGTTCATTCTCAAAATAAATTTTTGTGGAAATCGGTAACAAAGAATGATGTGATAAAACAATTCTTTATGCAAATAACACATCCTTAATTTTATCAGCATATTACATTTATCAGCATTTGACTTTCGTTCAGCAAACCAAGGGATTAACAATGTCGTCGATTTCGGAAAGCTATGGTTTAAAAGTAATTTTCGTGAAATAAATTATGAAAAAACTGACAAAATTTGTTTTCCTTTATGCAATTTTCAAGAACGAAATGCCAATTCTGTTAAACTCCTTGGAATTAACCCATTCCTGTCTAATGACTTACACTTTATGTCCGGGTACTTCGTTAGACAGATGTCTAATGACGTGCGGTGTGGGCCGCGGGGCGGTTATGAGCAAACAATGTGCATTGCCTGCATATATTTCGACGTAGTTCTTTTTTCCGCCATTAGGTGTTCTAGCTCATTTCTCATCCGATAGATGGTGTTGGCGTCCTCTTTTGTCATCTTTTTTAGTGTCAAATGTTCCGTATTGACAGTAAATTATTTTCTTGTTCACACAATTCATTCAGCGATTGTATTTATTGATGATAATACAGTAATAATGATTATTATTTAAAGATTTACCATTAACTATTTATTACTGCAGGTAACTAGAAGTAATTGACCAACTGAAATAAAGGAATCTTTTGAAATTGAAATAAGATTTGACGAAACCACAGTACCTACTTGTTCTAAGTCTACAGCTTGGAACTGGTGAAAAAGTAGGGCCTACAGTAATAATTTTTTTATTGCTAAAAGTATACACAGTTAAAGGGTATAAGGAGCAGGGCAAATAAATCAAAACATATAATTCATGAAGTTTCTGTTAATTCTTTCACGCTAATAGTGACGCGCAGTCGTAGTGAACAAGGCTTGATTTTCGTTCAGACTGGAGGGCCTCAGGCGTCTACCGTTCTGCCCGACGGGAATGGGTTAATCTGGACCCTAAAGTTACTATGGAAATACATTCTATCAATATAGTTTCAAAATTATTGTGAGTTAGCTTTTCATTAAGAAAACTGAAAAATTGTGTCTCAAAACGTACACTTTTAATGACTTACAACAGTTTATTCCATTCCCACATGCTTTATGGCAGTATATTGTGGGGCAACAGTTCTGGAGCCAAACATGTGTGTTTAAATGACAAAAAAATGCTTTTGGAGTTATGTTTCAAATCCCCAATAGGGTTAGTTTTAGGCCTTTTTTATTGGGAATGAAATTATGACTCTTCTTTGTATTTTTGTTTATCAAAATTTAGTTTATGTTAGAGAAAATTTAAATAAATTTGGTCCTTGCAACTCAATTCATGAGTATATTATCAGACATTTGGAGGACCTACAGATTCCACTAGCTAGGTTAACATAATTTATAAAAAGCTAAAAATTTTACTACTAAAACTTTTTAATAAGCTTCCAATATCCTTTGAAAACAGGAAAACATTACTACATACAAAAAAATTATTAAACAGGTTAATAAGTCGTTCATTTTATTCGACTGAAGATGTTTTTATTGTTTTCATTCTGAAATAGTCTACATAACATGCTAGTTATACGAGGGTCGTCCAGAAAGTAAAGAACGAATGCGCATAGCATGCGGCGCAGATCCCCCACCACTGCGATTGCGTGTGCGGCCGCTTGTCCCTTCCTTTCGCTTCAGTGTGAGGTGAGTCTCGTTGCTGTACGGTTACGCTTCTCGTTTTCGCAGCGTTTTAAAATGGCGACGCCAATAGAAAATCCCGCCAAATGTGAAGTGCGGAGTGTGATTCGCTTTTTGAACGCTCAGTTAAGCCTATTGAAATTTACAGGCAAATTAAAGCTGTTTATGGTGAAGGTGCGATGAATGAGTCATCTGTGCGAAAATGGTGCATCATGTTTAACCAAGGAAGGACCAATGTGCATGATGAAGATCGGAGTGGGAGGCCATCTTTAGTCACAGATGAACTGAAGCAAAAAGTTGAAGACAAAATTCAGGAAAACCGACGTTTCACTTTAACAACTTTACATGACCCTTTTCCGCAAATTTCACGTTCACTCCTACATGAGATAGTGACAGATCATCTTGGTTACAAGAAAATGTGTGCTCGCTGGGTGCCTAAGATTTTCACAGACGACCATAAGGCAAAACGAATGGGGGCAGCTCTGGAGTTTTTAACAGAATATGACAATGATGGGGACCGATTCCTTGATCGTATTGTTACTGGAGATGAAACATGGGTTTCTTACAAGACTCCAGAAAACAAGCGTCAGTCAATGGAGTGGCATCACGCTAATTCGCCCTCAAGACCAAAAAAGGAAAAACCATTATTGCAGACTCGCAAACTCATGGCAACGGTTTTTTGGGACCGAAAGGGGTTAATTCACGTTGAATTCATGCCACGAGATGCAACGATTAACTCCAAAGCATACTGTGAGACCCTTCAACGTCTTCGACGTGCCATCCAAAACAAGAGGCGCGGAATGCTGTCGGGAAAAGTGTTTTTCATTCACGACAATGCACGGCCTCATGCCTCAGCAAGAACAAGGCAAGAACTCCCAACATCTGAAGTGGGAAATTTTTAATCATCCTCCCTACAGCCCAGACCTGGCACCCAGTGATTTCCATCTCTTTCCAAAGTTGAAGGAATTTTTGGGTGGAAAGCAGTTTGGAAATGACGATGAACTTAAGGAAGCAGTGGTAAAATGGCTCAAATCATTCGCGGCTGAAGAGTATAACGTCGGAATAGAAAAACTGGTCCCACGTTACAACAAATGTCTCGACAAGAACGGGGATTACGTGGAAAAGTAATGTAAGGTACTGTGGCATTGTAAATAAAATTTGGTGGAGAAATCTTTTGTTTTTATTTTACCATGCTAAAACGTTTTTTTTTTTCTGGACGACCCTCGTATAAGGTTTATATTATTTGTTTGTTTTAATTAAGATTCAATAATCAATTCTGATCTGCTTTAATTCATCTAGATTTAGTTTTCTGAATTTCTCTTTTTTTAACTACATTGTGACTATCTAATGACTTTGTCTATTGTAATATGTGTTACCTAATGGCAATAAAGAAGATTTATTGATGTTTTTTCACGCTCGGAAATGACAGGAGCGTGGGAAACATGGATAGAAAAGACTTTTGGAATGGTCGGTTATCGGGAAGAGTCGGATATTGGAGGTTCTATTGAATTATACAATTTTTAATCATATTAGTGATTAATTGTTAATACTACAGATTGAAGCTGGAAATTGTATCTATTATTCAGAAAGTCTATGGATTCATCAAAGGTGGTTATTTTGATTTTACAAACTTCCCGATAGCTATCTAAACTCATTTATTATTTTACAGGTGGTCACCAAAACAAACATACAGCATTTTGCTGCCAACACCGAAGAAGAAATGTGGCAGTGGGTAACAACTTTGCAGTCGGTTGCATTCAAGGACACTGTGTCTCGACAGACTATTGAGGAGGACAATGAGCTTTACTGTTCATCGGAAGATGGTACCTAACATTTGTGTTGTATTAAAATCCTATGTGAAAAGATGAAAGAGAAATTGAGATCCTGTAAAATTTAAAGAGATAAACGTATGACAAACCATCAACTATAAAATTCCTTACATCCACTTAATTGTGTTTGTTAAGGCTAACATGTTCCTTAGACATTAACTAACAGTCTGTTAGTTAATAGCCCAACAGCCAATGTCATCTAAGGGACATACAGTTCAATGTGGAACCTGAATCACTTTTGCCTCTAAATTACAAACATGTCTAATTATGAGGATGGTCTTTGCAGATGAATGTAGAATTCAGTGGTGCGGATGTTGATCCATACCAGAGAAAATCCCATACTTTATACTTTATACTTTTAACTGAAATGGCGACCTACCCAGGTAGGTATTTTAAGCCAAGTATGAATGAGGAATGAATGTAGGATGATTGTGGCGCGATCTTGTAGTCTTGTTACTTACTAAGGCTGACATGTTCCTTAGACAGGACTGTTAATTAATAGCCCAACAGCCGATGGCAACTAATGGACCTACAGTTTAACGTGGAATCCGAACCACGGCCTCTGAATTACGAATTGGTCTAGTTAAGAGGATGGTCTTTGTGGATTAACGTAGTATTCAATAATGCGGACGTTAATCCACACAAGAGAACACTACTCCCACCGACGATCTCTCATAACTATCCACAATTCGTGACCTCCAAGTAGTTGGATTACAGGACGTCGCCACCGTCCCAGTCATACACCGACACCGCCCATAACTATCAACAATTCGTGACCTCCAAGTACAGTAGAGGGTCGATTATCTGAAGCTCAGTTATTCGAAACGCCGGTTAACTAAAACATAGTAAACATGAAAATAACCCCGTCGCAGCAGACCTGCGTATTCAGCGAATTTCCAAATCAATAATATAATAATATATGACAAGTTTTATCAATATCTGTAGATATATTTTATAAATATTTGCCTAGTCTCCATAAGTTTAACATGGAAAAGAGTGTGCAGGTTTGCTGCTGTGAGGAACACTGAAAGTAGACATTTCTACCATAAACAATTTTTATTTTTTTTGTTTATACCAACTTTCATCAACATGTGTCCATAAATATAGGAGTTGGAGTCCCTTTAAGATTAACATCTAAAAATATTGATTGATAAGTGAGATACAGTGGAACTTGGTTATAACGTCATTGAAGGGACCACACAATTAATGACGCTATATCAGAGTGACACTATAAAAGAGGTTACATAATTTTAATTTAAAACCGAGGAAAAATAGAGAAACACATTTTTTACATGAAATTAAGACATTTAATGAAGCTAATTTAAAATACACATAAAAGTTTATGTTTATGACTGACTGAACTACTCTATACTATATAAAAAATCGAAGTACACGCTCTTATAACTCACACCTTTTCTTCGGCAAAACCTTTCTCTTAACACTTGCCATTATTTTTCAATACTGTATTCGAAAATTAAAATAACGAAAAACAAACTGTAAAAGACATACACTGAACTAACGATAGCTGCACGAACTGTAGGTATGTACGAACGGCATCACAGTGCTTTGACGCGACGTGAGTCACTGACACTGACCTTGATGACGGCGAAAGCGGATGTAGGGTAGGGGGAGGGGGTTGGATTGGTTAGCGGTAAGACAGCAATAAAATGCCGTTTCTAAAAATAGAATGTAGCTAAACAATATCCGCAGCCCTCACGTTGCATTACCGACCAAATTTTCTCTATTTAGCTATATGTTACCTTCATCTCGGCCCGATTTTCTTGACGCTATATACGAGGTTTTAGAATTTACTGACGATATATCCGAGGTTTTACCTATGTAAATATCTATAGTTTGACGGGACCTAAAAATAAATGACGTTATATCCGAGTTGACGTTAAAGCCGAGGCCGCAATAACCAAGTTGCACTGTATTAAAATTTTTCTTTTTCCTCCATAAGATTAACATAGGAGCCCTAAAATACGATGTACTGTGTTTAGATTTTTTAATATGTCGGTAACCGTTGGAGATAGAGAAAAACTTTAAGGAACTAAATTGTGTAGTTTTTTAAGCTTAATTTTAATGGTGAACGATAAAATTAAAAATGTTTTTAAATTACGTATGAAAAACGCTAAAAACCCAATTTTGTAGTACAAATCAACCCCAAACAACCCGTTCCGATTTACCGATATGTCTGGTTTACGAACTCTTCCGAGCAAATGTAGGAATACACGTCTCTACCAAATTTGGTCCCAATCAGACCAATTTTACAAGAGTTATCGTGTTTGCGGAACACACACACACATATATATATATAAAATTTTAACGACTTGTTTTTTGTCTCTTGACACCTAAATGCAGAAAAATAACATGGTCCCGGGCTTAAATCTTGCCATGAGACCTGCGGTAATAGCTTCTTCCCTATGGGAAATTCGCTAATAAAAATAACAGAATAAAATTAAACCTAATTTGTAAAAATAAAACAAATTATAAAACATAACAAACTCGATACAAGATGTTTATTGGCCATTCACATATAACATGTATATCGGCGGTAGTAGCAGCCTAGCGCTGCAGATACGACTAAACTCACGTTTGAGTGCCGAATTAATGTTTAAAGCTTTTTATTTTGGCTTTATTTAAAGCTCAGGATGTTTTTGTATTTTATGAAGAGTCCTTTGTATATTTTGTGATTATAATAATATAAAAAATGAATTAAAAAATTGTTTCATTCCTCATTATGTGCGATGAACATCATTTTCCTGTCTTTGATTCATTATCCGAAAATTCATTATCCGAACACCCTTAATCCCCTAATTGTTATGGATAATCGACTCTCTACTGTTGCTGGATTACAGGATTCGCCACCGTCCCAGTCTAAATTAACCACTAAAAAAAACTTAAATTATATTACATACATATTACGTATATACAGCAGAGCGTCGATTATCCAAAGCCCGGTTATCCGAAACACCAATTAACCGAAACACTGATAAACATCGAAAAATGAAACCATGCGCCGAATTTGACTTTAACGTCGGCATTTGTAGTGACCCAGCGCCGTCGACACAACTAAACTGGCGTTTGCGTATCAAATTCAAGTTCAACAAACTTTTTAAGCTTTTTCTTTAGGATTTTTTAAAGCTCAGAATGCTGTTGTACTTTATAAAGAAAAAATTATTATTAATGTTCGTATCTTTTGTGAGTGTAAATTAAAAATAAAGAGTAAATTGAAAAATAATTTTATTCTTCATTATGTGCATTGAACATCATTTTCCTGTGTGTGACCGATTATCCGAAAATTCTGTTTTCCGAACACACATAATCACCTATTGTCTCGGATAATCGACTCTCTACTGTATTGATATAAGAAATTGATAGTCAAAGTCAAAACAAACTTTATTCATAAATTGTACATAAGAGATACACACAATCCTTGAATGGAGTCAAACTAGCCTACTGTATAGATACAAATACTTTTTTTTAACATTTACAATCTTGTGGCTAAACTAAGCTGTTGCTACCAAAACTGACACAGTTATATTTACCTTATGGAAAAAAATTCGTTAAATGAATACAAAGGCCTACTGACCAAATACTCTTTAACCTTTTTTCTAAATATATTGTCATTATTAATTGTCAAAATCTGTTGTGGGATGCAATTATAAAATTTAATACCGGCTACTAATGGATTTTTATTTCTGAAATTTAAATTTATCTTGGGTAATGCCAGCTGATTTCTATTTCGTGTGGAATATTTGTGCAGGGATCCCAATTTTTGCAGTCCACACCAGGCATCCCTAACCACTAAAACAGTTCCCAAAATGTATAATCCATAAATCGTTAAAATACCTAATTTAGAAAAATGTACCTTTACAGAGTCAATTGGTTTTAAATTCAATATAATGCGTATAGCTTTTTTTTGTAATAAGAGGATACTTTCAAGATTTTTTTGTGACGTTGCACCATAAAGAGTAATTCCAAATGAGATATGAGAATGTATGTGGGCAAAGTAAACAATTTTTAAAACTTCAATGGAACAGAATTTTGACAAGCTCATTAATGAAAATAAACCTGACGATACCTTTTTTGTATGGAAAGTATGTGCTGGTCCCATGATAAGTGTTCATCTAAAACCAATCCTAAGAATTTTGTTTCATTCAATTGGTTGATTTTTGTTTTTTCAATTTCAATATCAGGATGAATTACATTTTTTTCTGGCGTGTTTTGAATAACATAAAATTAGTCTTGTCTCGATTTAACAGCAGGTTACTGTTGGCAAAAAAATTGTTAATTGAAGTTAAATAGTTATTTGCTAAATTTACTATTTCTTGTAAAGACTCATCCTTAACAATTAAATTCGAGTCATCAGCATATAAACACATCTTAGCACTATACTTTGGCACGGTGTCTGGCAATCCCTTTAAATAGCACAGAAATAAAACAGGTCCAAGTATTGAACCTTGAGGGACTCCATGTAATATGGTTTTTAGCTCAGATTTAGCAAATATAACCTGACCAAATTCATTTATAAAAGATGATTCCACATATTGTTCCCTATCTTTAAGGTATGATCTAAACCAATCTAATGGAATCCCAACAATTCCCATATTTTTAAGAGTTGTAATGAGATTTTCATGCAGGACACTATCAAATGCTTTACAAAGATCCATGAATATACCCACAACATGTTCTCCTCTGTCCACTGCATCCACTATTGACTCAATAAAATCTATGCTTGCCGAAACAACAGACCTACCCGATCTGAAGCCATGCTGCTCCTTATCAAAAAGGTTATTGTTTTCCAAAAATTCAGTTAATCTTAAATACATTGAACGTTCATAAATTTTTGAAAAGGTAATAATGATATGGGTCTGTAATTATTAGGGTCTTGTTTATTTCCTTTTTTAAAAAGAGTTTTAACTTTTGTAGTTTTTAACTTATTTGGGAAAATACCGGTAATGAAGGAGGAATTAACTAAATGGGTTAATGGTTTGATCAGCAGGTCCTTTGCACTCTTTATAATTTGACATTGGCACCTCATCAAAGCCAACTGAGAACTTATTCTTAAAAGATGAAATGATTTTATCCATTTCAATTTCAGTTATTGGTTTAATGTAGAATTTTGGTGATTGAACACTGTTTGTAATTCTAAAAGTCAAATTTGGAAAATTAACAATGTTAGGGGTTACATGGTTACTTACTATATTAATAAAGTGGTCATTAAAAAGATCACAGATTACAAATGGATCAGATTGAACTATACCGTTAACAATAAGCTTACATTCATTTTACTTTCTCCCCTTATACATAGTATATGGAGAAAGTATTGTTTTCGTCAAAATTTTCGAATTTGAGTTGAGGGTGGATATATCCGTTTTGGGGTCCCCTGAATCCAAAAAAGTGGGTTTTGACGTGATGTCTGTCCGTCCGTGTGTGTGTGTGTGTGTGTGTGTGTGTGTGTCTGGATGTGTACAGTGCCACAGCCTACCCGGTTGATCCGATTTAGATGAAATTTGGCATGTGTATGTATAGTCACCGTATCTCCAGGCGTTTTTTTCATTTTTTTGAATTTTTGATTTTTAAGGGTAGTTCACCCCCAAAAACCCTTAAAAAACGTGAAAAATCCAATTTTCTCAAAAACGGCTCTAACGATTTTGATTAAAATTTTACAGTTTATAGTGTACAGAGTACTAAATAATTTGACACCACCCGCATAGCTGTAAAAATGACGGTTCAAAAGTTATGGGCTTTTAAATGTAAAAAAAATCTAAATTTTAAATTTTCAGCGAAAACAATAAAGATAAAGTATAACTTGACTGGTACCATTGAAACCAGCTTAAAAAACTAAACAAATTAGTATTTTGAATTATTTGTCTACGACAAACGGTTTCAGAGAAAAGTTAAATTTACTGTCTACGATAAACGCAGTACGTTGTCTGAAAGCGCCCAATGTTATTCTTATGGAGAATATAAAAAAATCAATTTCTTCCTTACTTTCCAACCGTTTTCCATGAAACTTGGTATGAAGCGTAAGGTCAAATCACCGAACAAAACCAGCTCAAAAAAGCTTGGTGTTACGGGGGGGGGTTGTCCCCCCCATACAATTTGAACAATTAATTTAACTTTGTCTCTCGTGTTTTATTTTTAGAAATTGGATGATTATTTTTGAAACAATAAATTATTAAATTTAGATTAACTTTGTAGAACATGATAGTTTTATTACAGATTGTCTTTTTTAAATTTACTTAAGGGAGAAAGTATGTGTCAGTCCACTGGTACCGTTTATTTACTTTCTCCCCTTATACGTAGTATATGGAGAAAGTATTGTTTTCGTCAAAATTTTCGAATTTGAGTTGAGGGTGGATATATCCGTTTTGGGGTCCCCTGAATCCAAAAAAGTGGGTTTTGACGTGATGTCTGTCCGTCCGTGTGTGTGTGTGTGTGTGTGTGTGTCTGGATGTGTACAGTGCCACAGCCTACCCCGTTGGTCCGATTTAGATGAAATTTGGCATGTATGTATATATTCACGGTATCTCCAGGCGTTTTTTTCATTTTTTTGAATTTTTGATTTTTAAGGGTAGTTCACCCCTAAAAACCCTTAAAAAACGTGAAAAATCCAAATTTCTCAAAAACGGCTCTAACGATTTTGATTAAAATTTGACAGTTTATAGTGTACAGAGTACTAAATAATTTGACACCACCCGCATATCTGTAAAAATGACGGTTCAAAAGTTATGGGCTTTTAAATGTCAAAAAAATTAAATTTTTAAATTTTCAGCGAAAACAATAAAAGTAAAGTATAACTTGACTGGTACCATTGAAACCAGCTTAAAAAACTAAACAAATTAGTATTTTGAATTATTTGTCTACGACATACGGTTCCAGAGAAAAGTTAAATTTACTGTCTACGATAAACGCAGTACGTTGTCTGAAAGCGCCCAATGTTATTCTTATGGAGAACATAAAAAAATTAATTTCTTCCTTACTTTCCAACCGTTTTCCATGAAACTTGGTATGAAGCGTAAGGTCAAATCACCGAACAAAACCAGCTTAAAAAAGCTTAGTGTTATGGGGGGGGGGGTGTTCCCCCCCATACAATTTGAACAATTAATTCAACTTTGTCGCTCGTGTTTTTATTTTTAGAAATTGGATGATTATTTTTGAAACAATAAATTATTAAATGGTATTTAGATTAACTTTGTAGAACATTATAGTTTTATTACAGATTGTCTTTTTTAAATTTACTTAAGGGAGAAAGTATGTGTCAGTTCACTGGTACCGTTTATTTCTTTCTGCTGTTGGCTTTACTTCATCATTTATCAATTTCCACATTGTTTTACTTGGTTTATCAGAATTCAAAATCTTTTTATTCATGTACTCACTTTTTACTTTTTTAGTATTAATGCGATAGGTTATTTTTTGTTCTTTCAATTTATGTTTCAGAGATTTATCTTTAGTTACTCTAACAGTCTGACTTGTACTTATTATTTCATCCTTAGCTCTCCTTAACTCATTATTTATCCAGTTATTCTTATTGTTGTTTTTTATTCTAGTTTTAACTTTGGGAAAACTTATATCAAAGTAGTAAATAAATGTATCAAAGAAAACGTCATATTTGTTTTTAACTGGAGCCTGATACAGAGCCAGCCATGTCTCTGCCATGGCCATGATAAAATATAGTAAAGTAAAATCCCAATTAACCGAAATTAAGGGAGGAAAGCCGTTTCGGATAACTAATTTTCAGTTAAACTGTTAAATAGTTAACGGTTAATTGCTTAAAATTGCCTATGAACATGGTGTGTAAGAAAACATGATTTACAAACAAAGTATTTACAATACAGTATTTTATATATGCTGAAAATGTTATAATGTGCTATAAAATAAACATAAGAATAAACTAAACAACTTAAATTAAGTAACAAACTTAAGTTAAAAACTCCAGAAAACAAAGCTAATCGCATACGTTAATAACATATCACATATAACATTTTTTGACCTCAACCTCCCCTGCAGATTCTATTTTTTAATCGGTTTCTTGTGTCGGTCTATTTGAAAAATTAATTATTGACTATATTTCCATAAAAATTACAAAAACTTGTACGTATTTCTATTCCTATTTCTTCGACACTAAAAATAACTTCATTTGACAACGACGAATCTTCCAAAAACAATTCTATATCCCTATCGGCCACTGTCATTTTACGTGCCATTATAAAACAGTCAATCAAATTTCATTTGTAAACATTTTAATAATGACTATAAATTAAAATGCAAGCATATACAAAGATAGTCAACTATAACAAACAATGCAACTGGCGACCGATATGAAAAGAGTCAGACGCAGACGACTTCGTAATGTAATCATAACGACACAGTTTCCACAGCCATCTAAATAATAATTGATATGAACTTGTATGTCTAAATACTATCGTAATGACAGGAAGACATCTAAAATCAAACGCTCAATGTCGGTCGCTCATCACCGAAAAGTCATGTACGCATTCTTTCTGGAGAGGAAAGATTGCTGTTCACATATTGCATACTATTATTATTTATGGAACCGTATCGGTTAACCGGGTTTCGCTGAACCCAATTTCGGTTAACGGAGGTTCTACTGTATTGATAATACCAACAATATTAATAACACTAGCACTTAGTATTCATTTTTCGTCTATGACCAATATCATACATGGTAAACTGCAACATTCTGCCATTATTCATGATCAGCTTCTTGTAATCGAGTCTAAAATTAAAAATATTCCAAACAGTGTACTGTGATTGCTATTAAAAGTCGACATAGTTCTCAAGAAACGTGCTAGAGGGCAGCAAGCCCCAGGTTGATTTCTGAGTTGATTCAAGTCATTTGTCCTGCAGTGGCAATTCACCCGCAAGTCGATCTTAGTAGTTTTACCGGGATAGGGTTAAAATAGAAATTTTCCCTCATTATATCTTTAAGTATTGAAATACTATTTACTCATCTACATACCTAAGCTTAAATACAACATGGCCTACATTGCTTGAATATGGTAGGTCTTATATATGGCTACATCAGGCAGAACAATTACGTAATATATGAGTTCAATATAATCCTAAAAATTTATAGTCCACACCTGTGTAGTTCTTTGTTACAATTTTTATTCAAAATAAATCCACCAAAAAGAAATTGAAATTCAACATTTTCAATTTTAATGGATATTTTTACAGTAACTATCTTTACATTTCTTCCTCGTATTGGTATAACAATTAACAATGCCTATTCTGCTGCGCCTTCAGAAAATGAAACTAATATTTTTATTCTCCCTAAAAATGTTCCATCATAACTTAATTAATCCATATGACTGTTGCAGCTGGGGTATTCAGTGTACGACTTGTGTCATCTGATGCTTCGGAACGATGTGGCCTTACTCCAGGACCTTACACATTACTAGTCACCCAATCTGCTCTTCAACTGAGAGATGAACAGAAGATACTCTTCACATGGCCTTATAGGTTCATACGACGCTACGGCTACAAACATGGCAAGTTCACATTTGAAGCTGGACGAAAATGTGAGAGCGGGGAGGGTACTTTCCACTTAGAACATTCTAATCAACAAGAAATTTTTCGTTGCTTGTCATCTAAAATGAAAAATATGAAAAAACTACTAACTGGAGAATCTCTTTCTTCTCCTTCTATACTTTGTGGTGATAATCAATTTCATGCTGCGCTAAATATGATGGCAAGATCTCGAAGTCCCCTTCCTCCATCTCCTACCAGTTCTACCCCTCTACTAGATACGGAGTTGGTTAGTATGTCATCAGTAAAACCATTATTAAGTGTTCCCCTGGAACCCTTGCCCCGAAGTTATAAACCTCCACCTCCTTTAAAGCCTAAACCGACAAAGCCACCTAGAAAAAATCTTCCATCAAGGATAGATGGGCGAGATGAGAACAGTTCAGAACCTCATAACACTCGAACCTCACTCGGGGATACTGACTACGATGACATTGAAGTGAGAAACGACGCATGGAAAACCATGGGTGTTGGTGTGATGCCTCACTCCGAACGACCTTTCTCCCTCCTACCTCAAGAATCTCCGGAATTACCGAACATTGTCAGACAACATTCAGAAGAACATCACTATGACAGGCTTCAACATTTAGGTCCCACTTCTAAACTTCACACAAAACCAGGCTATCGACAGATCACTGGATTGGTCCCACCTCCACCACTAGCACCGATCCCCCCTATAGATGTGAGGGCTGCCGATGATTCCCATCTCGGTTATGGGGTTATACGCAAGAAATCTGTTCCTGCTGATAATACTGTTCAAGGACCTCCGCACCAGGTATACAATGATTTAGAATATGCGGTAGTTTGCAAAACAAACAAAGCATTTGTGATTTAAAACTCTCATGATGTTTGAAAAAAAATTATATAAATATTTACCTTGAAAATAGCAACCAGAACAAAGATATACATTAGCTGCCCTTTTCAGCTAAATTATGTCTTGTTACACCTTATACTTATTTTCACCCTACAAACAACAATGAATAGTGTATCACTCAAATGAATTTTAGTCCAAATATATATATATATTCTAGGGGTGTGTGAATATTCAAACCTTGAATATCGAAATATTTGATTCAACTTGGTATTTCCGATAAAGTTTGATGTTCAGTTGAATATTCCAAGACTGGAATATCTGAAGACGATAAATAATTTAACCCTCCAACGGTTCACTATTTGACCCCTTGAGGTTCACCTTATTTTGGCGCTTTTGCAGGCTTTTACTAAAAATTCCACATAAAATAGTAAAAATATAGTAACTATAACATATTATACACCATTTTAATCTACATTAAATTATCTATAAGATAAAAGTAACATGTTTTATTTTTATCTTGGTTTTGATGGGTGTATCCAATTAAAATTGATAAAAAAATGTTTTTCAAAAGATTTTTCAAAGTTTGCTCCCCCACAAAACACAGAAAATAAATACCAGACAAAAATTGAAGATAATTTTTTAAAAATTTAATAAGTAAAATAAAAATATATAGTTTTATACACATAAGTCACTGCTATCAATTTTAAAATGGTGAAATTAACATCAGAACACCAAACAAACGCAACGAGAACGTGTAACGCCACCATTGTAAACAAAGCGACATAACCGCGCAACTGAAGACCGATGTTTTAACTAACATAGAATTCTGACGCATAGAGTAAGCAAAACGAAACATACCTCGGCGGAAAGCGTATGATCTGTAGAAAACAACGATACTATATTCAATGTAGTTTTAACCGAAAATGTATTCACACCATTGCTTTTTGTAAAAGCTTACCTACCGTCGATTGATCGACGGTGAACCTTCGACGACCGGCGGTGGCGTCGATGAATCGACGGTAAAACCGTTGGAGGGTTAAAAGTGATAATTGAAAAGTTACGTCTGTCAATCCATTTCTTGTCACAATGCAGTTCATTTGTTTGAAAATGTAAACAAAGCTTTAATCATCTGACTACTGACAAATAAAGATAGGAATGTGTTTAATTCTCAATACTGATTGTCAAAACCAGTCAGTGGGCAAATTAATACATTATTTTTTTAGAATTTTTCCAGAATAAATCATTTCTAACTAACTTAAAAATATATGAAACCCCACTAACGTCATAACATTGTCTTTGTTTGCATTCTGCAAACACATGCTAAACATTAAGGTTTATTAAGCATTAAGGTTCATAGGAGAATCTTAACACATACATTGCATTACAAAAAGTAGATTTTTCTTAACATTTTCTACAATTTAAATTTTTTCTACATTCAAACGAATTTAAAAAATATTCTTTGTATGTTTGTTCAAGCAAAACACAATCAGTTAAAAAAATAGTTTAAATAAATCATTGTTAGTTAAACTGTAATAGTTTCATTTTCGTTATTAACTGACAGCTTTCCTTCCTTGCGTAGCAAAAAGTTGTTTCATATTTTCATTACAATATCTGTTCCTTACAAATAAACCTTGATTGGAAAACATTCCAAAATGTATATATTACAATAGATGTTTATTACAAAAGCTACATCATGCAACTTGAGATTGCAACTGTAACAGACAATAGAAGCAGCCAGGTGGCCAGACAAGAGTTACAAAAACTATGACCTTTGAGATTTGGCTTGGTGGAAGGGGGTGGGTGGGGATTCTTTATATTTGAACCAGATTGTTTAATTCATTTTCAATCAAATATTTTCTCCTCTGGTTAAAATAAGTTGTTTGGGCCTCACTATTAATCCTTACCGAGCGGTGGCCACTATGTGAATAATATTTTGGTTGGGTCAAAAAATAGATTTTGAAATTTAGATGTTTTTCCACTTCCACCTAATTGTTGAAGTTGATTATACAAACTTTTTTCATAAAAATTATTTAATTTATTAAATTTTTTATATGTTTTGTGACCTTATTTTTTATTGCTGGTTCAGAAGGCCTATTATGTCTTCTTCAAAATTCGGATCATCAACCTAAAGGGCATTTTCACTAAACAAATCACATCACAGATAATCCTTTGAATGTATTTCACAAACTTTATCTTACTAGACATTAACAAATACTTTCTAAGCGCGCAAAACAACACGAGGATGACTCAGCCAGCCAACGTAACAGATGTTTCGAGAACAGTGACGCCAAACCACCAAACAGAAATTTACCGAAATTTAAATTTATATACAGCCAAGAAACAATTTTAAAATACCTAAATGACGTTTCAATTTTGTTACGTAAAAGTACGTCAAACGCTAATGAACTCCAGATTGAGTTGTGTATATAAGGCAAACGCTTGCAAGTGATTAGCATCATTTTCATATGTACTTCAAACACTCGGCAAGGGTTGAAGTATGAAAGAAAATCATTAGACATGTAATTACAAAAAAGATTTTAACGATAAAAGACACATGATTAGCTTAAAATAAATACTGTATAACTTCTACATATTCAAATTTTATATATTATACTAATTTTATAAATGTGAACTAGATAAGAAAATATTCATAAATTAATAATATATACAGTGGAACTTGGTTATAATGTCATTGAAGGGACCACACAATTAATGACACTATATCAGAGTGACACTATAAAAGAGGTTACATAATTTTAATCTAAAACCGAGGAAAAATAGAGAAACACATATTTTACATAAAAATTAAGACATTTAATGAAGCTAATTTGAAATACACATAAAAGTTTATGTTTATGACTGACTGAACTACTCTATACTATATAAAAAATCGAAGTACACGCTCTTATAACTCACACCTTTTCTTCGGCAAAACCTTTCTCTTAACACTTGCCATTATTTTTCAATACTGTATTCGTAAATTAAAATAACGAAAAACAAACTGTAAAAGAAGTACACTGAACTAACAATAGCTGCACGAACTGTTATGTACGTATGAACGGCATCACAGTGCTTTGACGCGACGTGAGTCACTGACACTGACCTTGATGACGGCGACAGCGGATATAGAGTAGGGGGAGGGGGTTGGGGTGGTTAGCGGTAAGACAGCAATAAAATGCCGTTTCTAAAAATAGAATGTAGCTAAACAATAGCCGTAGCCCTCACGTTACACCTTTGACCGAACTTTCTCTATTTAGCTATGTGTTGCCTTCATCTCAGCCCGATTTTCTTGACGTTATATACGAGGTTTTAGAATTTACTGACGATATATCCGAGGTTTTACCTATGTAAATATCTGTAGTTTGGCGGGACCTAAAAATAAATGACGTTATATCCGAGTTGACGTTAAAGCCGAGGCTGCAATAACCAAGTTGCACTGTATTATGAAATGATACAAATTTGATTTTTCATTGGTAATAAAAACTTATCTAAGTAATTTGTCAAATTTTACTTGTTAAAAAATAGATCAATTTGTTTTATTGTAACAAAAATTAAAACAGTTTTTGTTTATTTAATTGAGAGGTTTGCATAGCAAATCATACTAAGAAAAATTATATTTGCATGCCACACATAATTTATGGCATGCAAATGCCATATTTTTTCTGTTTACATACCTAGGTTTTGTAAATCATCTCCTTGGAAGAAAATAAACTAACGCCAATACGTGCTAATTTGCATGCCACAGATAATTTATGGCATGCAAATGCCACATCTTATATATATGTAATACACTAGGCCTTTTTTTGTGATAATTGTTTTGGAGCGGTGGTGCTACCAAACACCATGGCCAAGGTGTCGTTATAAAGGTCTTAGCATGTAGTATTGCCATCAATTTAAAAAACTCTGAAAATTCACTGTGGACATGGAAAATAATGGGGTCAAAGTCGCGATGTTCCCCGTAAACTTATAGAGGTAAATACAGACGATCGATAAATCAGCTGTTTATTTAAGGAAGTGGTTAAATTAACAAATCAAATCTGACAGTTAAACATGGTTCTTTCTTTTTTAGTTTAATGAAGACATCATCGTACAGCTGGCAACAAAACAGTTTTTATTTGCACAAAACCAAAACATAACCAAAATAAAAATCTGTTGGGAAAATCTAAACTTAGTTTCTAAACATAGTTTATTGGTGGACAGATTGTCTCCTTGGCAGCGCACGATTTCGTGCGTGAGGTATGCTAGTTTTTTCTAATTTCCCATAGGGAAGATGCTATTACCGTAGGTCTCATGGCAAGACTTAGGCCTGGGACCATGTTATTTTTTGTCTTTAGGTGCCCAGAGGCCAAAAACAATAGTCGTTAAAATTTAAATATATATATTTCAAAAAATTAGAAATAATTATGTTTCATCACTATATTTCGCTTTCTGCGTGTTTAGGTGACAATAAAAAAGTATAAAAATTAAAATTAACTTAACATAACACAGAAACAAAAGGAAAAAAATACATGTTTTGTACTCAAAAGTTGGGTTTTTGCGTTTTTTATAAGTAATATAAAATTTGATCTTTCACCATTAGAACCAGCTTAAAATATTACACAATTTATTTCCTTAAAGTTTTTCTCTATCTCCAACGGTTACCAAAATTAATATTTCACTTATCAATCAATATTTTTAGATGAAACTTAATATTTACCTTCATGTGGTTGAGATCTTATGCTTAAAATGCTTATAAATCATAGTTTATGTGTTTATCATGGCAGCTAACCTGCATACTCTTTTCCCAAGTTAAATGCTAATCATATGGAGAATTGGTAAACTCCTTGATTTATGGACAGCAGTGGCGTAGTTACGGGGGAGGGATAAGGAGGATATATCCCCCCATAACGATCACTTTACTAATAATTTCAAAACAAAAATATCCTGAAATACCGCTACGCAATAACAAATGATAGAAAAAACAGTGTGTTGATGTTACTGTAATTTGCATGTCGAAATACAGTATACGAGAGTACTTGAATTAAGAGATCTTCCCCGACTGGTGTCCCGGTCATCCCTCCCGTCACCAAGATCGCTCAGCCGCAAAATCTTATACCTTATACTGTAGGGCTAACCTTAACAGTTGAGATATTGTCGATATTGTGATGGATGAATATCCCATATATTTTCCGTACCATCTACATTTCGTGTTTGGAAATCTGTTTTTTTCGTCTACTTTTCACTTGTTTCATTATAATACCCCAACAATGGTTTTTTCATTTTTCTCATGTAATTTTTAAAAATTTCAAATTTTATCTTTCACCATTAGAATCAGCTTAAAAAACTGCACAATTAAGTGTCTTAAAGTTTTTCTCTATCTCCAACGGTTATCGAGATATTAAAAAATCTAAACACAGTATGTTCTATTTTGGGGCTCCAATGTTAATCTTGTGGAGGATAAAAAAAAATTAATATTTTCCATATCAATCAATATTTTTAGATTAAACTTAGTATTTACCTTCATGTTGTTGATATCCACCCGTTTATGCTTAAAAATCATAGTTTATATGTTTACTTATCATGGCAGCAAACCTGCATACTCTTTTCCCATGTTAATCATATAAGGAATAGGTAAACTCCTTATTTATGGACAGATGTTGATGAAAGTTGGTATAGATTTTAAAAATAAAAATTGTTTATGGTAGAAATGCCTACTTTCAGTCTTCCTCTCAGCAGCAAACCTGCACACTCTTTCCCATGTTAATCTTATGGAAAATAGGCAAGTAATTCTCATGTTTATGGACAGATTTAAAAAAAAATTGTCAAATATTATTATTATTATTATATCATTGATTTGGAAATTCGCTGAGTATGCAGGTCTGCTGCGTCGGGGGTATTTTTATTTATCATTGCTTTTGGCAATTTTACATTTTGATTGGGAATAGTCCAAACCTAGCTTTGAAACCTCCTTTTCAAGAATTTTTCTAGGAGGTTTTGCAACCTTAAGACATTTTTTATTTAGTAAACAGTTTAAACTGTGTTTAACATTTTACAATTTATTTTTTCAATACAACCCTTCAAATAAGCTGAATATTTGTCATAATGAAAAAAAAACCCGTCGCAGCAGACCTGCGTACTCAGCGAATTTCCAAATCAATAATATATGACAAGTTTTAAAAAAATCTGTCCATAAACGTGAGAATTATTTGCCTACTCCCCATAAGATTAACATGGCAAAGAGTGTGCAGGTTTGCTGCTGTGAGGAACACTGAAATTAGGCATTTCTACCATAAATAATTTTTATCTTAACATTCATACCAACTTTCATCAACATCTGTCCATAAATAAAGGAGTTTGCCTATTCCCTATATGATTAATATGGGAAAAGAGTATGCAGGTTTGCTGCCATGATAAACACATAAACTATGATTTTTAAGCATAAATGGATAGATCTTAACCACATGAAGCTAAATATCAAGTTTTATCCAAAAATATTCATTAATATGGGAAATATTAATTTTTCCCTATCCTCCATAAGATTAACATTGGAGCCCCACAATACAATGTACTGTGTTTAGATTTTTTAATATCTCGGTAACCGTTGGAGATAGAGAAAAACCTTAAGGAACTTAATCGTGTAGTTTTTTAAGCTGATTCTAATGGTGAAAGGTTAAATCTAAAAATTTTTTTAATTACTTTTGAAAAACGCAAAAAAACCCATTTTGGGGTACAAAACCCCCCCAAACTACCCGTTCCCATTGACCGATATGTCTGGTTTACGAACTCGTCCGAGCACTTGTAGGAATACACGTCTCTACCAAATTTGGTCTTGATTGGACCATTTTTACGAGAGTTATCGTGTTCACAGACACATATATATATATTTATAAAAATTTTAACGACTATTGTTTTTGGACTCTGGGCACCTAAAGAAGGAAAAATAATATGGTCCCGGGCTTAAGTCTCACCATGAGACCTAAGGTAATAGCTTATTCCCTATGGGAAATTCGCTAATATACTATGGATGGAATAATGACTTTCAGATTTACAATAACTAATGTACTTCCCTGAATTTTTATTTACAGAAACCCTCCAGTTCAGAGCACCATTAATTTTACTTCTCAGAGTGAATTTTATACACTACTGAAGAATTTGATGATATAATTTTATTCGTTTGATGGCAATTATTTTAGATCGCAGAATATTTTATTACAGCTGTTGGACATTATTGTGTTGAGTGGCAATAAATAGCATTATATAAATATGGATTATCTTAGCCCCCTCAAAGGCAAGTGAATACCAGTAAAGTAATTGGTTAAATAAAGTACATATCCTCACTTAAAATGCCTTATTAAAGGTGTCCCTAAGCTAATTTATAGACTCTCTTTCCATTATCATATTGGTTTTTATGTTTAAGTAAAGGAATAATATTTTGTGCAGTCCTTAACAAAAATGAAATATTTCACTAGTGAAAAAAGTGAATTAAAAATAATTTTACTTTTTTGAACTGCCTATAAAAACTCTGTTGAATATTTAGTTAGATAAATCAAGTTGAACACTTATGTTTGTGAGGTTTATTACACTGTGTTTTCTGCCTACCAGCCACTGAGGGTGTTGTAGTTGTCATTGATCCACTACTACTTATGAAATAATTATTGAGGTATTGGTAATGTGAGCCTACCATCTCAGCATTAAATTTTATATTATCTTGTTATACCTTGTTTTAATGTACCAGTTTTACCTCTTGAAAATTGTTATATCACCATTATTCATAATTGGTAATTTATAATTACTATTTATATTGAATAGCCAACACTTCATATTGTGACAGCTTTGTATACGATATATTCTTCTTTTCATGCTAGGTGAAATTATAAATTAATGCTTATTTTCACATCAGTTGTAATTTAAATGCTATGAGTGTAAAATAAACTGAAGTATGGTGAAACCTGTCGTATACCAAATCATCTAAATTATATACATACCTCTCATAACTTTTTCTGGCCACTACATTTAAAAAAATATCTTTTAATAAGCCGGTTTATTTGTTTCCTCTAATCGAAGGATCTTCCAGCAAATAATAACAATTAAATCAAATCAATACAATTAAAGAATAAATAGACTTATGTATTTATCACTTACTGATAAAATTGGGATCTCGATTTAAGTAATTAAATATAGTAATCTAGTGAATTAAATATAGGCAATTTGAAGTCTGACCACATATATTTTTTTAGTTCTTTCAAAACAACTTGGGTCACATAGTTAAATTTACTTATCGAACAACTTAAGGAAATTTAGGCTTAGGTTACTTAATGAATTTTGTATTTTATAAACGGTCAAGTATTTAAGGTATACTACTCAAAATTTAGTCATAAATCAAAATTTAGTGTAATAATTTTTAGCCTAAGTATTAGCTGTGTCTCAGTATTAGCTATGATTAAACAAATCTTTTCTCGCTATTACTTAACTTTAATTATATTTTATGAAATTTAGAGTGAAGGTAGGAGTGAAAAACTATTGAATAGGAAACATTTTTCAAAGTTTTTTCACATTTCTATTTCCATATTCTCTCTTTTATGCTATTTTTTTAAATATAAAGAATACAATTTTACTTTATTAAATAAAAAAATGTAATGAAATTTTGAAATATTCTACATAATTATCTTTACTTTAAAAAGTCTATTAGTGATCAGGGATTTAGATATTGTACATTTTGATCTTTAATTTGAAAATCAATATCATGTGCAATAAAGAATATTCTAGGATTATGTCAAATAATTTCTTATTATTCATATGGTTAATGGTACAATACTTTCTCTCTGAAGCTGCAAAAACAATGATGGAATCAGTATAGTTGGTACTGGTATATTATTATTTTTGTTAGTTATTTTACAATAATCTAAAAGTTGTGTATTATTTAAGTACAAAATTAACTTTTACATTATTGGAAATTGAAAACAGTATTGCTTAAACTGTTAAAATAACAATATTGTTATTTAATTAAAAAGGTAATATTATGGTTGTATTTTGTTAAGCTGTGTATAAATGGTTTAAAATGTTGAACAAATTTTATTTTTAAATATATTATTCTTCCAAATTTATCATTATGAAAAAAGACAGATAATACACATTGACGTAAACATTAACTGTTAACCTCACACCTAAACCCTTGGTAGGTTAAATTGTTGTTTGGATCTCAACATTATAAAATAATTATTTTACTATATAGCATTTGTAGGGTCCACTTAACTGTTATCAAAATTTACTTGTTAGTTGTTAATACGGAATGTTAATAAGCATGTTAATGTTTGTTAGTAATGGTTAGACTATTTTATACATAACTTGTAATTCATTGAATGAGGTAATATAATAGGAAGTTTACCAGATGTGCCCTATGATATACTGTACATTGTACTTCATTTGAATGACTGATTTTTAGTAATTTTAGACTTTTTATATGTTTCTGTTATTCTTTATCTCATTTATAATTTCATTAGTATTAGATATCCTCAAAATGTGCTTTACAGGCAAAGAATTCTCGTTACATATTGTATGTTCTTTTATACAGTTTATGAAACTTTGTAAATAATTTAAATAAAGCAATAACTATTGTTGTTACCATGTTTTTGTTAGATGTGCACATTATGTAAATAAATTATTTATCTTATTTGTACTTAGCCAGTGCCATTTTAGTCATATATAGATTAAAAATGGTTTACTTGATTTTTCTATTTTGTTTCATATTTCTTTAAAAGATTACCGTAGAATGATATATATAATACAAGCCATAAACATTCTAATGGTGCACCTATAATTAAAAGGGGAGTCGAATTAATGAGCTTGGTATTCCTTGTAACTTATGACATTCCTTGAAAAAATACCAACAAACCAATTGTATTTTGCGATACACACAGGTCAAATAATATTAGTAAAGGTCATGTTGCAGGTTTTATTACAATTAATTGTTCAAACAATATATCATACATAAATTTTTACTCTTCCTCCAAAGATACTTTGATAAGATCAATAATATTTACATAAGATAAGGTTTATACGATTTACATTGTCACTCCAAAAGGTATTAAATGTTGTATCTCAGTTTCATTTACTTATTACTTAAGAGAAAAGTTTCTAAGCAATATAATATTTAATTTTAGCTGATCCTAATGGTGATAAAAAATTATTTTTTATTGATAATGCAAATTGTGTATAATTATTAGAAGGATTTCAATCAAACTTAATGACATTCCTTCAATAATATACATCTTTTCTTGATAAAATATCATGTGTGGCTATTAATAGTAGCAAATAAGGCAACATTTAAATTTAACTTTATCATTGTTGACAACTTCTGTCCCATTACAGGAATAAAATAAATAAATTAGTACTGCATAACCAAAAAAATGCTACTTCACACTTGTGAAGTATGCTTACCGGTACTTCACAAGTGTGTAAAAAATGCTTACTCGTGCAGAATACCTTTTTTGGCCAAAAAATCTGTTGAAACTTCAAAAGCACCAATTTGTTGAATTTTTAGTGTTGAACGTAGACATTTTCTATATTGTTCAAATTGATAATTTGCTAGTTGAAATTTTATGTCACAATAATATTCATCTCATTAATTTTAACATTTTTACGTGGTGATTATAATTTTGAACAATGTGCTTATAAACTATTGTTATATAATTTTGGTGGTTTTTGTGAGCTTAAAAATTAATTATTGTCTTTTTATAGTTTAAATCAAAATGTCTTATAAAATATACAAATATACATCAAGTTTAATGCTGGAAAATTAAAAAGAAAATATATGTTTTGCTTTATAATTGCATACTATGCAATTGTTATCCTTTATGCCATTGGTTGTATGCTGTGAGTAAAGATTTTTTATCTATTAAATTGGTTTAAAAATCTGAAAAAAAATTAAATTAAGGTACAACTTTAATGTCGATAAAATAAGTTTAAAAAACATAGAATATGAAAGATTTCATGAGATCATATTGTCACATTTTGTATTTACTTATGTTTACGAAAGTGTAGAATATTTCTAAATTAATCTTAAGAACTCTAGTGTAAACTTGTAATGTTCTGTTAAAGAAAACATATCACAACAAATATAGGTTTTAAAACTAATATAATCACTTCTATTTTTTATGCCCTTTATCAACAGAGTGTTGATTAATTTATTATTAACTTAAAACCTTATTGAAAACATCTTGAGGCTGATGCACTTTGTTAAGATTTTTACTTCCACCTTTACAATACTATAAAGGAGAAAGTATTGTTTTTGTCAGAATTTTTGGTGGATATACCCATTTCAGTGCCTCCTGAATCAAAAAAGTGGTTTTTAGAGTGATGTCAGTCCATGTGTGTAGGGATATGCGGAAGCCTAGAGACGAGACTATTTTGGTCCAATTTAATTAATGGCCCAAAAACCATTAACTTTATAAAATTTTTACAAGAGATAAAAAAGATTGAAATTTTAATTTCAAATCGAACATATGTTTAGTGAACAAAATCCGTTCACGTATAAGTGAGAAAATGCAGGTTTAATGTTAGATTACCCCTCCTACAATGATGGTTATGTGATGACTCCACCATTAGGCGGTGTATACCCAAACTAAAACCACCTTCCCCCATCCGTCCAGACGTGTATGAGCAACTTACATATGGGCAAATGAATTTCATTTGGGCGAATCATAGCATTAGCTTTTCAGCTATAGGTGCTGGAGGAGGTGCTGCTCTTGGAGTGACTCGAACAATCAAAACAGAATAGAGCTTGAGCAAGTGAAATAACATATGTTAATCAAAGTATTAAACATAAGCATAGATTAAGAAGTGTTGACGCATTGCCGTGTCATTTCAGGCTTTGGCTGGGCAGGACGTGCTGTTCCCCTACATTGGATCATCCAAGATGGCGATGGGCCTGGGCCTCCAGAACTCTACGACGTCTTGCCATCTACAGAGCTCCCTGATGTGTTCTAGGGTGGACTCAGCTGCTTTCTGAAATAGTGTATGGGCTTTTGTTTTGTTAAATAGATAAAGGGTTGGGATTCCCAACGTCCCCATTATTACGAAGTTCCTGACGAACCACGATTGTTGTGTGATTTGTCTCAGCGATGACCTCTAGACGTTTCGTGTTGGTCTTGCTGGCCAGAATCCTCGCTTCTGAAGCATACATGATACATTAGCGTACAATTTTTAGGAACATGGTGACATTCGTCCTGACCAGGATTGGGCTTCTCGCTGCAACAAGTGGCCACATCAGCCCCAGGATTGTCGTTGCCTCAGCGAATTTCCTGTCAACATGCTGTTTAAAACACAGGCGCGAGTCCAGGGTGCCACCCAAGTTCTTCACAGACGTCTTCCACTCCGTCTAGTTGGATCTCGGATGGAACTGCTCTCCGCATTTTTCGCCTATTCCTGAAACAAATGGTATTAATGGTATCTGCGTTGAAATTGATGCGCCACTGGCGGAGCTATGGTGACAGGGCGTCCATCTGTATCTGCATCACCCTCGCGGCGTGGATACCAAAAAAGATATCCATGCGGTTTAAAAAACTTAAACCATGAATTACAACAGAATTGATTTATGCTATAAGGAGCAGCAATAACCTTGCAGTAAACTAGTAAAAAATTATGATATGATACGCAGCTGAAAGTGCAGTTTAATGTTTATAGAAATAATCTATCAGAAAAAATTAAAGTTAAAATTTAAAGAATTTGATTTAATTCTTTTGCAAACGATCCTAAAATGTTCTGGAGAATTGTAAATGAATGTAATGGTGCAAAACTTGATAAAAACCCATTTCCCACTTCTAGCAGAAGTCAGTTGCTAGCTCTGAGGATATCTGGGTGGGTGACAAACAAGTTGAACTTTGAATTTTTTTTCAAATTTAGGTAGAAATCTAGCAAGCGAGTTGCCACCTCGCGTTGGCCTTGTGCTGGTCGATGACGCCTTGTAGAGTGGAGCATGAGTTCCGTCTTAGGCTAGTCACCGACAGCCAGGTCGTTGAGTGCGTCAAACAAATGCACGGTGGTTCTGCTCCAGAGCGTGATGCATTTTCCCAAAAATCCATATGGATCATTTGTAATCATTATTACTGCCCCTGAAACATCTAATAAATCTTAGTATCAGTACTGGAACTTTCCCGGAAAAATTTAAAATTGCCAAGGTTATACTGCTTTACAAATCCGGTGCTAAGAGGATAAAAATAACTGCAAGCTCATTTCGTTACTAAGTGTTCTATTTGAGGTTCTAGAGAAATGTCTTAAACTTCAACTTTGAGCTTTTTTAGAGGATAATAGTATTCTATCGGATAACCAGTTTGGGTTTAGAGAGGGGATGAGAACTTTAGAAGCTCTTTTCATTACAGTACATATTAACAAATTTTTGGTTTATTCAATTAATAGTAATGATAAAATTTAATTAACATTTATGGATCTTGCTAAAGCATTTGATTCCATCGACAGAAATGCTCTCTTTTTTAAAATGGAATGTTCTGGAATTCAAGGTTCCGAATTAAACTGGTTTAAAAGCTTTTTAAGTTCCAGGAGGCAAGTGATAGCAATTAACGGTCTCATGAGTGCTGAAATGGACGTTGATTATGGGATTATTCAGGGAAGTACCCTTGGCCCGCTCTTATTTTTGATTTATATTAATACTATAGATAAACTCAACATTTCTGGTAGTATTTCTCTTTTTGCACTGAAGTGATATTTAAGGGTTTGACCTAGAATGATGTTTATAGCACCGTCTCAAGGGAACTAAAGATCTTGAAATCCTGGTTTACTGAAAACATTTTAACTATGAACACCAATAAAACAAAATGTATGACGGTAGCGTTACGCCCTGTGAGTGAGCCGCCAGCGGACCTCAGATTGGTCCTGCACAGTTGCAGCGGAGCGACATAAACAGTTGAAATTGTCTGATGATTGAAAGGGTCAAGCAGTATAAATATGTTATGGGGTAGTATTTTATTCAAAATTGAAGTGGGAAAATCTCGTAAGTTTAATAAAATCAGAACTTAGGAAAATGATTTTTTATCAGATGAATCAAGTTCTAAATGAAAGCAATCTGAAAACTATTTATTATGCCTATGACAAATCCTACCTGCAATACGGTATAATAGTGTGGGGAGGTGGTTTTCAATCCATCATTGAACTTGTAAACATAATTCAAAGGACAATTATCAAAGCTGCATTCAAGAGAACCTAAACAATTCCCCTTGCTACAATTATTTATAGATTCTGGGCTTTTGACGATTAGGCAATTGTATATAAGGACTTTATCAGTATTTCTATATTATCGAGTACACATGGTTGCGGCTCCGGTGACACACTCCTATTGTACCCGTAATGCGGTGGGGGTGGGTGGGACTGCAGGTTCCACGTATCATCAAATCTATAAATTTAACAAACCCATTTTTTATTGTAAACTTCCTGCTTGTGAAACCTGCAGGTCTCCCTTGGTGCTTACAAGAGGATTGTGGCAGTCTGGCTGGCAGAGATCGGTCCGATTATCGATGAGTCGCTTATAGCCCCAGAATATCAACTGTGACAATGACATACTATGGACATTGACAGAAACCTCTCCCAATAAAACAGTTCATCCAGCTTTGTGAACAGGTTTTTTTATAACAAATATTTGGTTTTGTTGAAGAGATTTTTTAAGAACTGGCCTCCATAGTTAATTGTAATTATTTAAGGCTATATTTATTTTTTAAGATTTTTATATTGTGTGATAGTTTTATTTCATTGCTAATATTTTTTGTTTTGTTATTATTTTTATGGCAAGATTTTTTAGTTTGTATTTTTATTTTTAGCGAATTTCCCATAGGGAAGAAGCTATTACCGTAGGTCTCATGGTAAGACTTAAGCCCGGGACCATGTTATTTTTTCTTCTTTAGGTGCCCAGAGTCCAAAAACAATAGTCGTTAAAATTTTTACATATATATATATATATATATGTACATATATATACGTGTCTGTTAGCACGATAACTCTCGTAAAAATGGTCCGATCGAGACCAAATTTGGTAGAGACGTGTATTCCTACAAATGCTCGGACGAGTTCGTAAACCAGACATATTGGTCCATGGGAACGGGTAGTTTGGGGGGGTTTTGTACCCCAAAATGGGTTTTTTTGGCGTTTTTCACGTGTAATTTTTAAAAATTTCGAATTTTATATTTCACCATTGGAATCGGCTTAAAAAACTACACAATTAAGTTCCTTAAAGTTTTTCTCTATCTCCAACGGTTACCGAGATATTAAAAAATCTAAACACAGTACGTTGTATTGTGGGGCTCCAATGTTAATCTTATGGAGGATAGGGAAAAATTAATATTTCCCATATTAATCAATATTTTTTTATGAAACTTGATATTTAGCTTCATGTGGTTGAGATCTATCCTTTTATGCTTAAAAATCATAGTTTAAGTGTTTTATCATTGCAGAAAACCTGTATACTCTTTTCCCATATTAATCATATAGGGAATAGGCAAACTCCTTTATTTATGGACAGATGTTGATGAAAGTTGGTATGAATGTTAAGATAAAAATTATTTATGTAGAAATGACTACTTTCAGTGTTTCTCACAGCAGCTAACCTGCACACTCTTTCCCATGTTAATTTTATGGAGAATATAGGCAAATAATTCTCATGGTTATGGACAGATTTTTATAAAACTTGTCATATATTATTATTATATTATTGATTTGGAAATTCGCTGAGTACCAGGTCTGCTGCGACGGGGGTATTTATTAATATTATGTAAGCAGCCAGGGTGGAACACAACCACCGCTCAGTTATTCTACCCATGTGAGGTTTTTTTAATATGAATTTATTGTAAACTGCAGTATGTGTGTGTTTTTCAATAGCAAAATGGTTTGATTTTATTTGACACTTGTTTAAGAAACATTGTTATCGCCAAATTTATAAGAGAACGTTGTGAAATAGCTATTGTTAAAAATAATAATATGTTTAAACTAATAAACATTAATGTAGTGTATAGAGCATCCCTATACACTGCATTAACTTTTATTGGTTCAGGTAGCAAGGACATAATTTTTAAGCATTAAAAATTGCATAGATAAAATGCACACAAACAAAATGATCATATTTTAGTTATTGGAGATTTTAACATTGGAGAATACTAACTAGAATGTATCCTTATAATAAAGGTCTATAATAATAATAATAACACGAAGAACAAATTAAGATTTAAAAGATCCTCTTCTAAAATGCAAATATATATTCTAAAAAATGATTGATCAATGAAACTTGGAAGTCACGTTATCAGTGGCGTAGATACGGGGGGTGGGATAAGGGGTATATCCCCCCCATATCGATCACGTTTACTAATAATTTCAAAACAAAAATGTCCTAAAATACCACTACGGAATAAAATATAATAGAAAAAGCAGTGTGTTGTTGTCACTGTATGTTTCATGTGGAAATACAGTTTACGAGAATATTCGAATTAAGAGATCTTCCCCAACTGGTCTCCCGGTCATCCCTCCGCCATCAAGATCGCTCAGCCGCAAAATCTTATAACTTATATTGTAGGTCTAACCTAAACAGTTGAGATCTTCATGTTAGTGATGTATGACGTATTATCTCATATATTTTCTGTACCCTCTACGTTTTGTGTTCGGAATTAGTGTATTTTGTCTACTTTTCCCTTGTTTCATTATACAGTAATAAAATAGCCGTTCCTTGGAGAATTTCTGTGAGTGACTGGACTTGCTGATCTAGTCCGGTAGTCTCGGCTGGAGGTGGTGGGGGCCTGGGCTGATCAGCGAGGCAGTTCGCATAACGGACCCAGTTGACCATCTTTCTGGGAGTAGGTGGGTAGTCAGGGAGTCTACCCCGGGGTAAGTTAAAGATTACCGGGATGTTGTCAGAGGAGAGGTTGGATACAGCAAATACTTCGATTTGTCCGTAAAAGGAACCAGCTAGACCAATGTCTATGATATCTGATGGATGACCAGCGTGATGGTAGTGAGTTAGGTTTTTTTTTTTTTAAGGTTCAGTCCAGTAGCATTCCTTCTCCTACAGTCCCAGTCCAGATGTTTGGCGTTAAGGTCTCCCGCTAGCAGTGCAGGTGAGTTAGGTCGAAGTAAGTCGTCTAGAAGTCCATGTTCAAGTCTCCTACCAGGTGGGTTGAACACCTCCATGAATGCGGTGGTGAATGCCTCAAGGGCCCATGGGCCTAGCGGAGTTATATGCGGCTGGACCGAGGCATTACTGAGTAACAGGAAAGTGGTTCTTTCACTTCAAGGTGAGGAATTAGTCGCTCTGACCACAAGAGGTTGCCCTCAGGGGGGGGGGGGTTCTCTCCCCCCTGCTGTGGAATCTCGTAGCTGATGATCTCATCAGGCGTCTCAATGATTCTGGTGTCCTAGCTTTGGGCTACGCTGATGACATTGCAATTCTGGTTATTGGTAAGTTCACCAACACGATCAGAGAACTTATGAACAGAGCACTGAACCTGGTGGGGGACTGGTGCAAGGAGATGGGTCTTGCCATCAACCCCTCCAAGGTAGTGGCGGTGCCATTCACAAGAAGGAGGAACCTGCTCGGGCTGGGACCTTTGAATCTGCAGGGCACAGAGGTAAATCTGCAGAACGAGGTCAAGTACTTGGGAGTGGTACTTGATAAGACACTGAGGTGGGAACCGCAGCTGCAAAGGGTGATTGATCGAGGTAAGTGGTCACTCATGACTTGCAGACGAATGGTTGGCACTACATGGGGACTGCATCCTAGGCTTTTGCACTGGTTGTATGTTGCTGTGGTGAGACCGGCCATGACCTATGGTTCACTAGTCTGTGGCCAAAGACTAACTTCGGTGCATCAGTGCGGGGGCTTGCGGCGGTCCAGAGGTTGGCTTGCCTCATGATTTCTGGGGCCATGAGTTCCTGCCCTGGAGCATCCTTGGATTGTATGCTCAACATCCTGCCCATAGATGTCTACAACAGAACGGATGCTAGGAAATGTGCATATCGCCTCCGATGTGAGAATCTCTGGATGACTTTCAATGTACCCTCGGTAGGTCACACCAGAATTGAGCAGGTAGTCAGAAGTGAGGCCCTTGACATGCCTTCTGACCACCTTCACACTAGATACGCCTTTGGTAAGTCATTTTCAGTGGTGATTCCACCAACGATTGACTGGCAAGATGGCGGCAGACCTCTTCATCCCTGCGAGTCAGAATGGTACACGGATGGCTCTAAGGGAAGTAAGAGAACTGGAGCTGGAATACTGGGGGTGCAAGATAAGGTAAAGCTCTGCGTTCCCATGGGGGATCTCCCCACAGTGTTCCAGGCAGAAGTGGCAGCCATTATGGAATGTGCTCTGTTCAATCTCAACAGAGGTGTCAGGAACAAGAACATTACCATTTTCTCAGATAGTCAAGCCACCCTCAAGGCTCTGGACTCCTGTACCTTCGACTCCAAGTTAGTGTGGGAATGCCGCAACGCGGTGTCTTCTCTT
The DNA here is from genome assembly GCA_023375725.1 of Nephotettix cincticeps. Taxonomy (NCBI): domain Eukaryota; kingdom Metazoa; phylum Arthropoda; class Insecta; order Hemiptera; family Cicadellidae; genus Nephotettix; species Nephotettix cincticeps. The sequence continues at coordinate 57,672,768 of CM041791.1, read as the reverse complement.
GGCAGTCACAACAACGTTACCCTTTGCTGGGTACCAGGACACTCAGGTATTATGGGCAATGAAATAGCTGATCGTCTGGCGAACGATGGCGCTTTGATCCCATTCGTGGGTCCACAACCCTTCTGCGGCATCTCCAGGGCGCATGTGGATCGAGAGATCAACACGTGGGCACGTGAGTGTCATGGACATGGACATATGAGGAAACATCTTGCTCGAATGGGACTCTTCCCCGGAGATCCAATCTGCAGGAAGTGTGGGCAGTCCGAGGAGACTGCTGATTATCTGCTGTATGACTGCACCGAGCTTGCCGGGGTGAGAGCCGCCACTCTCGGCATCATGGAGAGGGGTTGTCACCTTCCCCGGGAGGAGCTAGTGGGGAGACTACGGCAGTTTGTCAGGTTTTTAAACTTGGAAGGTCCGTGAAACATTCAATCAACAGGGGTGCGCAAAAAGCCACTTGGCTGACGTGCTATAGGAACTCTGTTCCGCCCCTTTGTGTAATGTAATGTAATGTGGGTTGAATACAGATAACACCTCCAATTCCACAGTGCTGTATTGCACAGCATCCGTAGTAACCTCGATGTCAGGCAATGGATTTCTAAGCAAAGGACGGTGGATCACTCTTTGGTGAATAATGATTGCTGTGCCCCCAATTGCTCGAGAATGTCGCAATCTGTTGGTACGGTATACCTGGTAGTCTTGAACACTGAAGGAGTCCGTCTGTCTGAAGTGAGTCTCCTGGACCAGAGCGATATCTATGTTCATGTCAGTCAGTATTTGAGTCAGTTCATAACGTTTGTCAGCCAGCCCGTTGGCATTCCAAGATACCACCCGCAGCCTATCTTTGATTTAGAGTGTTTAGCACAATAACTAGCTGTGCCATAAGTGTCGTCACAGTCTTGAGTCGATCCATAATAGTAGCAATAGCACTTGCTAGGGGAATCCAGGGAGAACACGTCTTGAAGTAGAATTAGCGCTGGGCTCATCCTCTTGGAAGTCAGTTGTCACCAAAGTGTTGGTCCATTCGTTACTAAGGTGGTGCAGACAAACATTTGGCTGAGCTCAAGGGCATCCTCCCGTCTCAGATTCATTAGTAGGAATGGGATCTAGGCACATATTGAAAGCAGAAGATTGGCGAGATAGTTCATTCTCAGCGTTTTCGTGTGGCAATGTGAGAGAAGCCATCTCGGGTTTAAGAGCAACTTGTAGAATGAGAGGCGAAAATAGATGATTACCTCCACCTTCCATAGGCTTGTGCATTGCACTGTAGGTATGGTCTATTTCATTGGTACTCATAGCAATTATGAACAATAATGAAAACAAATGAACAATACACATAAAAGTAACAAAAGATATCAACTAGTTTTTCCCAAGTTTTTTTCTAAGTCTCACGTATTATCCACAAGCATAAAACTAAATTGTCTTCACGTTTAGATAACTCTTGGTAGAAAAATAAATAAATAAAAACTGAAATGAAAAAAATTAATCGCATTGAAAAATAACTAACTTCAGATCACAAAATTCAACCAGCTGAAGAAAATAAAATTAATGCTAAAATTTTTAATTTTTTATGTTAGCTCCAACTTTAGCGTGATGTTGGTGAAATCCGGCCTAAGACTTATGACATAAATTTATATTAATTAATTGATCTTCTAACTATCGATCTATTTATTATTTTTGCGGAAAAGGTATTCACGCAGTAACTATGAATCGTTCGTTCCATGTAGTCGAAGTTTAAAATCGATTCTACAATCTTTTACAATCGCATCTCGCATCGCTTTCGCTAACACTTGCATGAACATGGCGATTGGCGAAGGCGCACGTTCAGTGTGCTGCCGCGCCGCACCGCTGCATCGGCGCGAAAGTAAACTAAAGCAGCTAACGTCTTCACCCTGTTAATTTCGTTTTTTATATCAACCAGTGCGTTAGAACTTCAGTCGGTTCGGTGCTTCCATGTTATGATGGCAGGGCAGTTTTGTGTTAGTTACGGTGCGGTTTGTTTATTGACGTTTTTATTCGCTTGTAAAACTAGTAAAGCAGCCGAAGCGTTTCCAGTTTTTAATCAAATATCTGTTCTAAATGAAACACTTGTCATAGATAACGGCCAATTATATTCTAAACTTTGGTTAGAAGTGAAAGGACAACATCTTCATGAAAACATGAAGGTTAGGGTAACCATCGACAGAACTAAATGCCCTGGGAAACAAAGTTTTCTGGGCGATGACAAATTAAGTGTAATTTGTTCAAATTCAACAAGCAGTATTGCTGTCATAAAAATAAAGTTGGTTAATGGTGTCAGTAAACAAAATTTATATGCATGTGTTAAAAGTGCTTATAGAACTAGTGATGATAAGTTGATATCTGTGAAAGATAAAATTAGTACGTTAGAATCATCTAGTGATGTGAAGTGGGTTCATCAAGGTGAGAGTGTTGTTTTCAGAACTACAATACAGGATCATGCTTTGAAGGAAAGATCAGCTGATTCATCCACATCAAGGTCAGTTGTTTACATTCTCTATAGTTTTTGCATTGTTTTCAATGGTTGTGTTAATGAGGTTCACACATATATGATGCTTATTAGTAATTCTTTGTAAAAACAGCATTATTTATAGTTGCCAAGTAATTTGTTGGAATGATTTGTATTTTGATTCCCTGTCCATGTCTTTTTTGTTAAAGGTCTGTCAAACTCTGACTCAATCTAAATTAATTTCACATTGAAATAGTAGACAAATTAGAGAAGAGAATGTTTTAAAATTATACTATTTTATGGTGTTGCTCCAAACATCTTTAAGGCTTAAAAACTGCAAGGCCAGGGTTTGATTAAAACCCACCAATATATGTCAAACTATTGACATATAGATTGGCCTGGTACTTATTTGCTACAAGTAGAAATTTTGTACTACGGCGAGGCCTAAATGTGATTTCAAAATTATGAGTAGTCAAAGAAATTTAATGTGAATCGAAATTTGTAAATGTTGGGCTAGACTATCATACATGACTGGGGGATGTACAGATAATTTTCTCTTGAATGTAACGATGCTGTCTTGTAGCTGTGTTTTCTTTAAAAAATCAGAATATAAGCCTACTAGCAGTGTACAGAAAGCTAGGTAGGACGGGATTATCTTTTTTATAGGCCTAGGCCTTCTGTATTGTCATTAGTATTGATGAATATTATACAAAGTGACAATATCTTACTGATTTTAATCAATGTTTACAAAAAAATCTCTAGGACACTTATTAGGCCTATATCTTTAAATATATTACTGTCAATCCTAAAGTTAACTCGGCCTAATCGGTTTTTTAAATGTCACAGACAGTCTTCTTGATTCACAAAATATAGTTGTCAACGGGGCCTATATAAAACATAAAAATAACCCATAGTTTATTAAACCATGCACACACAAATGATGTGCTCATGCTGATAAACAAGTCAAAAAGGAAAAAATATAAAAATACAAGTTTTTAATCCAGACATATCGGTCAATCGGAAAGTGTAGTTTGTGGGGGTTTGTACCCCAAAGATTTGTTTTTACGTTTTTCATATGTAATTAAAAAAATTAAATTTTTACCTCTTACAATTAGAATCAGTTCAAAAAACTACACAATTTAGTACTTTTGCTTTTTTTAGGAGTTTTGCTCCATCTCCAATCGAGATATTAAAAAAATAAACACAGTACTTACGTTGTATTTTGGGGCTCCTATGGGTCTTTATCTTATGGAGGACAAAAAAAAATAATATTTCACCTAGTAATGTATATTTTTGGATCAAACTTGGTATTTAGCTTCATGTAGTTGGGACCCATTCATTTGTGCTTAAAAACATAGTTTATGTGTTTATCATGGCTGTTAACCTGCAAACTTTTTTCCCATGTTAATTATATTGGGAATAGGCAAACTCCTGGACAGATGTTGATGAAACCTGGTGTAAATGGTTGAAATAATGGTAGAATGCAAACCATTAGTGTTCCTCACAGTAGCAGCTCTGCATACGCTTTTCTACGTTAATCTTATGGAGAATATGCAAACTCTCATTATTTGTCAACAAACATTGATATAACTTGACTGGGACGGTGGCGACGTCCTGTAATCCAGCTACTTGGAGGTCATGAATTGTGGATAGTTATGAGCGATGGTCGGTGGATGTAGTGTTCTCTTGTGTGGATTAACGTCCGCACTATTGAATATTACATTAATCCGCAAATGCCATCCTCATGATTAGACCAATTCGTAATTCAGAGGCCGTGGTTCGGATTCCACGTTAAACTGTAGGTCATTTAGTTGCCATCGGCTGTTGGGCTATTAATTAACAGTCCTGTCTAAGGAACATGTCAGCCTTAGTCAGTAACAAGACTGCAAGATCGCGCCACAATCATCCCACAATTATTTCTCATTCATACTTGGCTTAAAATACCTACCTGGGTAGGTCGCCATTTCAAATGGTAATCTAATCTGATCAATCTTAAAAATCACCAACACCCCCCCAGGCCACATACACCCCAAGGTTCAATAAAATTTAGGTAACATACAACAAAGGTAAGGTGGAATTCAAAAAGATATAGGAATGAAGGAAAGAAAAATGTCTTTATTGGAGCTAGCATTAGCAGTTGTCTCAACTGGTTTTCAAATATAACTGATGTCTAGGCCTGCATGGAATTAATGTGAATAATTAACTAGCAATAGTTTAACTAGCATGTTGAAAAAAATTAACTTTTAAAACAAGAAAGACATCAACAAAATTATTAATAGATAAATAGTTTCTACAAACAAAATATAAACAGTAATCAAACAATAAACTATTAAATTTGAAAACAGCCATTTGTAGCCTATAGTAATTCTCTTAAATTTACTGTCCATGATAAAAACAGTATGTTGTCTGAAAGCGCCCAATGTTATTCTTATGAAGAATATTAAAAAATCAATTTCTTCCTTACTTTCCAACCGTTTTTAAGAAACTTGGTATGAGGCGTGAGGTCAAATCACCCAACAAAACCAATTCAGAAAAGCTTGGTATTATCGGAGGGGGGGGTTCCCGTCCATACAATGTGAATAATTAATTTAACTTTGTCTCTCTTGTTAGTGAATTTTCCATAGGGAAGAAGCTATTACCGTAGGTCTCATGGTAAGACTAAAGCCCGGGACCATGTTATTTTTCCGTCTTTAGGTGCCCAGAGTCCAAAAACAATAGTCGTTAAAATTTTTATATCTATGTATATATATATGTGTGTGTGTGTGTGTCTCTGTGAACACGATAACTCTCGTACAAATCGTCCAAGACCAATTTTGGTAGAGACGTGGACGTTGGTGAGACCCCATTGGGGGTTTGTACCCCAAAATGGGGTTTTTTGCATTTTTCCTATGTAATTTTTAAAAATTTCTAATTTTATATTTCACTCTTGGAATCAGCTTAAAAACTACATAATTAAGTTCCTTAAAGTTTTTCTCTATCTCCAACGGTTACCGAGATATTAAAAAGTCTAAATACAGTACGTTGTATTGTGGGGCTCCAATTTTAATCTTTTGGAGGATATTAATCAATATTTTTGGATAAAACTTGACATTTAGCTTAATGTGGTTGAGATCTATCCATTTATGCTTAAAAATCATAGTGTTGTGACTTGAAAATATAATGCACGCATGATAATTTGAATAGGCCTATACAACTTTATTATAGATTAAAAACATAAATTAGGTACATTTTGAAACTGGGAAAAGGCTGAACTGAAAATAAACATAATAAAGATTAACATCATCATTGTTTTGTAACACAGCTGATAATTATATTTTAAGTTCATAGAGATATAACACATAGTTTATGTGTTTATCATGGCAGCAAACCTACATACTCTTTTCCCATATTAATCATATAGGGAATAGGCAAACTCCTTTATTTATGGACAGATGTTGATGAAAGTTGGTATAAATGTTAAGATAAAAATTATTTATGGTAGAAATTACTACTTTCAGTGTTCCTCACAGCAGCTAACCTGCACACTTTCCCATGTTAATTTTATGGAGAATAGGCAAATAACTCTCATGTTTATGGACAGATTTTTATAAAACTTGTCATATATTATTGATTTGGAAATTCGCTGAGTATGCAGGTCTGCTGCGACGGGGGTTATTTTGTCTTTGTGCTGAGAGACCAAAAACAATAGTCGTTAAAATTTATATATATGTATATGAGTCTGTGAACACGATAACTCTGGTAAAAATGGTCTGATCGAGACCAAATTTTGTAGAAACGTCTATTCCTACATTTGCTCGGACGAGTTTGTAAACCAGAGATATCGGTCAATCGGAACGGGTAATTTGGGAGGGTTTTGTACCCTAAAAAATGGTTTTTTCCCATGTAATTTTTAAAAATTTCAAATTTTATCTTTCACCATTAGAATCATCTCAGAAAACTACACAATTTAGTTCCTTAAAGTTTTTCTCTATCTCCAACGGTTACCTGGATCATAACATCTAAACACAGTAGCCTACATTGTATTTAGGGGCTCCAATCCAATCCAATCCAATACTATAATACGAGCAAGGTTTGTATATATATATATATATATATATATATATATATATATATATATATATATATATATATTTGCACACGGATCTCGAAAACGGCACCGAGAAATTTCTTTAAATTTTGGAAATAACTAATTTCCGAGTAGAAAATAAGTTCTAGATAGGTCTAATGTCCAGGAAAATTCGTGTTTTACTGTAATATTAAGTTTAAAATCTAAAAATTTAACATTACGCTTATGGAGAATCAAATGTAAACGATGCAAACCAAAACAGCTGTTTATAAACGTTTGACAGTTCTTGATTGAAGACGGCAAAGAACAATATGTGAGTAGAGGTTTTTCATAAATATTTATTTTATGTATGTAATAAATGTAAAATTAATTATGTTAAATTATGTAAAATTATGTAAATTAATGTAAAATTATGTTAAATTATAAATGTATAATTATGTAATTATGTAAATGTTAAATTATTTATTATGTATAAATATAAAATTATTAATTAAATTATGTAAAATTATTAATTATGTAAATTACTAAACAATTTAAAAAAACTTTAGGGTACATAACTGTGCGAAATAAAAGCAGGAAAGAGTATTTCCAAAATCTTCCGTATTTTGATAGAAAACGTATTCGTTGTATTGCTTGAAGCTACTGTAACAAACCAAATAATTGGTGTAAATTAAATTTATCTTTTGCTTTTCAATCCTCATTCCGTTTCTAACAAAATCAGTTGATCACAGTATAATAATAACAAACTGTATGGACATTTAAATTCAGTATAAGGTTAGCTAAAACAATTAATTGAGGTTGGCCAAAAACTCTTAAACGACGACGCGAAATCGGCTGACGCCGTAGCATAAGCGCTTAGATCTCACGTATGCAAGGTCGCGTGATCGATCCCCACCCGAGGGCTATATATTTATTCAGTATTTATGCCATATTAATTAAGGGGTATTAAAACGGTTTTATTTAAACCACATAAATGTTTTCATTGACCAGTAAATTTGTTTTAATTTTGCTAACTAACTTGTAAAATACATGTCTTATTCTATCCGAGCAAAGCTCGGTCACCAGGTACTGCTAATCTTATAGAGGATAAGGAAAAATTAATATATCACATATCAATCAATAGTTTTGGATGAAACTTTGTATTGAGCTTCATGTGGTTGGGATCCATACGTTTATGCTAAAAAATCATAGTTTTTGTGTTCCTCACAGCAGCAAACCTGCATACACTTTCCCATGTTAATCTTATGGAGAGTAGGCATACTCCTTTATTTATGTCCAGATAACGATATATGGTCAGATTAAATATAGTTTATGGTAAAAATTGAGCGTAAACACCTTTTTACTAACTTGCACATACACTGAACAAAATAATGTAGCTTATCACCGACGGGGATCGACCTAATTAGCTTACGCACGTGAATAGTCCGCGCAAGCTCAGAGCCACGGCGTCTACTAAGCATGGTTGTCGTTTAAGGTGTTTTAGCCAACGTCAATTGTTTGAGCTGTTCATATACTGTTTATTTATCCATACAGTTATTATTAGCCTGTGATCAACTGTTTGTGTTAGAAACGGAATGAGGGTTGAAAAGCAAAAGAGAAATTTAATTTACACCAATTAATGGACCTACAATGAATACGTTTTCTATAAAAATATTTGTATTTGCTTCCCTGTGGAAAATAGGTTAGATCATGGATATGTCTAAACAAAATGTTTTCAGTTCATATAAACAGCTGTTCTTATTCTTATATATTAAAAATTCAATAAATAGCTCTGGTAGTTTCTATGGAAACCTGTTACATAGTTCGACTGGGACGGTGGCGACGTCCTGTAATCCAGCTACTTGGAGGTCACGAATTGTGGATAGTTATGAGCGATGGTCGGTGGGTGTAGTGTTCTCTTGTGTGGATTAACGTCCGCACTATTGTATACTACGTGAATCCGCAAAATAACATCCTCATAATTAGACCAATTCGTAATTCAGAGGCCGTGGTTCGGATTCCACGTTAAACTGTAGGTCCCTTAGTTGCCATCGGCTGTTGGGCTATTAATTAACAGTCCTGTCTAAGGAACATGTCAGCCTTAGTCAGTAACAAGACTGCAAGATCGCGCCACAATCATCCCACAATCATTTCTCATTCATACTTGGCGACCTGGGTAGGTCGCCATTTCAAATGGTAATCTAATCTGATCAATCTTAAAAATCACCAACAACCCCCCAGAACTAAGACATTCCCATGTAAAAAAAACAGGAACTATTTTGGAAAACCTTTTCTCTGCTTTTATTTTGCACGGTTATTTATTTCACCTTTAAATTTTTACAAATTGTTTACTAATTTTGATAATTTTTCATTTATTACACACATAAAATAAATATTTATGCAAAACCTCTGTTACATATTGTTCACCACCACCTTCAATCAACAAATGTCAAATGGTTATCAACATGTTTTGATTTGTAATGTTTACATTTGATTCTCCATAAGCTAATGTTAATTTTTTTAGATTTTAAACTTAATATTTCAAGAAACTCGGATTTTTCCTGGACATTAGACCTATCTAGAACTTATTTTCATCTCGGAAATTAGTTATTTCCAAAATTTTAAGAAATTCGTTAGAGACGTTTTCGAGATCCTTGTGCAAATATACAAACCTTGCTCATATTATAGTATTGGAATGGAAAATGGAATTGGATACATACCTCGTTCGTCTTATAGTATTGGATTTAGATTAGTATATGAGTAGGCCTAGGTATACCTACAGGGTTGCTGTTTGGGGTTTAAAATTCATTTGAAGAAAGATATGGACATGTGGAAGTATTTTTTATTTCAATTTATGGAGAATAGATAGACTATGATTGTATTAAATTATTTGTTTCTGAGCTGATTCTGATTGTACTAACGAAAATTAGATTTTTTAAACTACGTTACAAGTCCATAAATCTAAACCCCATTTTCACGTAAATTCTTATTATATATCGTGTAAATGGATAATGAAAATACAGGTACAGCGAGAAATTAATTGTGTCATACAATCTAAAGTAATGGTGAAAGAAAAAGTCATTGTTTACTTAAGGTATTATATGTTCCGGCAAAAAAACCAGCGTAATTGGGTTGGCGGCTTATCACAACTGCTGATTACTGATTACCAACCTCATCCATGAGATAATTAAAAAGAAGGAACTCTTCAGTTTATTGTATGGGAATAGGAGTAGGCAGATCGCTCACTATACCTAGCGTCACAGTTGACCGAGTTAGTGTAAGAGCTGTGACGCGTAACGCTATAAATACTATGGGGTGGGTCGAACCGTTGAACCCCGTGTCTGTCGTAGTGGACAGTCAACTGTAGGCACAAGTCCAGCCCCGACAGAAATATCCAACTATATCCGGCCCAGCCAGATATTACCGGATATGCCGCAACACTTTTCGCTAAACGACATAGTTTTGAAATGATGTTTTTTCACCTTTTTCATTTTAGACACGTGCAGTCGAATGTTCACTATCTAATACTGAGTTTAATTACAACTAATTAAGATTAACTAACTTTAATCATTACTACTGTATATAAATGCAGCTTGAAGAGTGAAACTAAGTAGTAAGCTCAACTATTAGGCCTAAGTGTTATTAAAAATTGTCTGTCTTTAAAATAAAGCTTTATCTAAAGTAACAGTTGAGTCGTTACAATATACATTTTAAAAATGTATTGGATCCAAATGAATAGCTTCATAACGTTTGAATTTCTGGAGGGTATTGGCTTAGCGTTTTGTGAAGGCCGACCCCTTGCAGGTGACCCCGCGTTTGGTACACAATTAATTCGAAGCCTTTATCCAGTTACCAGTTACCAGTATACATCAGAAATAAAACTTCCGCATGTGTGGCATTCCAGTAATTTCTCAAACCCCTGAAAATGCTATGATCGCCTTGTCGTATACAGCTGATGTTAAATATAATTGATTTGTTTTCAAATCAAATAATAATTTATTCCGCCATTAAGTAAAATTATTGAATACAATAGGTCCATGCACAAGACAAAACATGCTCATGCAGATACAAAGTCCATGCTGATGCCACTATATAATGTAATTACATTCACACACATGCAGTATTTACTTTGTGTAGGTGTTTACATTCTAGGGTATCCAAGGGAAAATATTTCATTATGGCATATAGAGGATTTTCACTAGCCAAGCCTTTAGTACACTTGCAAACTTTAACCTTGGTAGTGGCCTAACCTCTACTGGTAGAAAATTGAAAAACTTAATACTGTACCTAAAACAGGAAAGCAGTTCAGAGCCTTTGAAAGCCTGCGCCTAGGTAAGAAAATATCACAGTTTGATCTAGTAAAACACCTTTCTCTGATTTTATTTCGCACAGTTATTTTACCCTTTAGTTTTTACAAATTGTTAGTAATTTGATAATTTTTCATTCATACATAAAATAAATATTTACGCAAAACCTCTATTCACATATTGTTCGTTCACCACCATCTTCAATCAACAACTGTCAAACGGTTATAAACAGATGTTTTGATTTGTATTTTTTAGTTTTGATTCTCCGTAAGCGTAATGTTAATTTTTTGGATTTTAAACTTAATATTACAAGAAACCCGGAATTTTCCTGGACATTAGACCTATCTAGAACTTAATTTATACTCAGAAATTAGCTATTTCCAAAATTAAAAAAAAATCGTTAGAGCCGTTTTCGAGATGCGTGTGCAAGTGCAAATATATATTTACAAATATATATATAGGTATATACAAACCTTGCTCGTATTATAGTATTGGATATGTCTTCTTTAAATATAAAATTCAAAGCCCTCACTCACTCACTCATCACTAATTCTCCCACTTCCCGATTACCTAGGAAGCTGAAATTTGGTATACTGGTTCTTTAGGCCTAAAATAGGAAAGTCGAATAGTGTTTGTGACGACTTTCCCATAAATCTCTACCCTATACGCCTTCTGTCAGTTAAACTGTGGACCAGTGGCGTAGATACGGGGGGGATAAGGGGGATATATCCCCCCCATAATGATCACCTTCGCTAATAATTTCAAAACAAAAATATTCTGAAATACCGCTACGCAATAACAAATAATACAATAAGCAGTGCGTTGATGTTATTGTATGTTGCATGCCGAAATTCAGTATAGCCTACGAGAGTATTCGAATTAATTAAGCGATCTCCCCCAACTGGTCCCCCGGTCATCCCTCCCGCCATCAAGATCTCTCAGCCACAAAATCTTATAACTTACACTGTAGATCTAACCTAAATAGTTTATATCTTGACGTTTGCGATTTGTAACATTTAATCTCATATATTATCCGTACCCTCTACGTTTTGAGTTCGGCATTAGTGTTTTTTTGCATTTTGAGTGACCTTACTGACAAAATGTTTCGCATTATGCCCCCAAAGAACAATGTTAATTATATAACAGCATTACTAGCTACACGATGGTCGTAAACAGATGGTTGATGTGTCAAATTTAAGGTAAAGTGGTTATAAAAGGAATTGCATTATTATTTAAAAACATTTTTAAATATAATTACCTCATAATTTTATTCGATAATTAATTGACAAATCGCATCTAGTTAACAAAACAATGAGTGTAAAATAACAAGCTGTAAATCTTTTTTAGGATAAAAACATAAAATACAGTATAGTTCCCTAGATAATCACTTTACCTTTACCTTTACACTTTACCTTTACCTTTATTTTGACACCTCAGCCATTTTTACCACTGTCAATTAATTTGTACCGCTGTCCAAAAATTAACATCGTTCTTAAGGGACCAGAGTCCAAGATGGCAGCGGAGGAATTGCATGATCTTTATATAGTATTTAATTTATCAAAATGTTCCTTATGTACCCTATACTACATCCTCTAGAATAAGTTTTAGTCGGGGGGGGGGTATTTATATCCCCTCCCATGAAAAAACTGTATCTACGCCACTGCTGTGGACTGCAAACACCAACTCTGGATTCAAATATGACTATGACATCTGTTATGAATTAGATAAGACCATTGTATGTAAGTCATTCAAATGGAAAAACGAGTCAAAGGGGTTGTGTTGCAGCAGTGGGAGAGTTTGGGTAAGCCATCTTAAAAAGCGACCTGAACCGCTTCATAGCCTCATTGTGGGTGACCATCTCGAAAGTGAGCATTTCCGTAACAACTCCAGAAAATACTTAATACTTAATACAGAAAAGTGCTTTATCTTTTGGAGATAAATAAATCGTTGAAAGTGGCGTTATGCTAACGTTTAAAATACAAGGCCAAATATACCATTTAATTGGTAGCTTATTGCTTTCATCCAACAATGACGACTATCAGTTTTTACAACTGTATTTTATTGGTGGTGCCAGCAAGGAAACAACGGCACGTTGTAAGAATGTACCAGGAGTCAAACCAGCATTGGTCCAACAATTGGAGAATATGCTTCACAAATTGTAACAACTATATTATGGATTTTAAATGTGCCATTTAAAGTGAGACAGAACCAAGTAGACAATTCAAAATGGTCATTCATGCAGATAAAAAGCCTGTCAATGCCCATAGAGGCAGGTATAATGAACCAGTAACAGGAGAGGTTGGTGCACTTATTGTAGGCCAAGAGTTTGAAAAAAGAGGCAATATAATAAAGAGTAGATCGGACAGACTGCAGCGTATAAGTGAATCTCACAGATCGTATGATGATTTGCAGTATCCTCTGATATTTTGCTATGGTGAGGATGGTTACTCCATTTCCATCCCTAAAACTGACCCAATTACAAAGTCCCCGTTATCGAAAACAATGTTCTACTGTTTTCGCTTAATGGTCTTTAAAGAGGAGGTAAATTATTTGCTTCATTTTCGTGGCTTATTAAACCAATATATGGTTGACATGTACGAAAAAATTGAACCTGAGAGGTTAAACTTCATATGAAATAATGAGAAGAAACTTCGAACTGATAACTACTGTACATGCACTTGAAAGATGCCGTATTCAAAGGTGACACTAATGTATAAGTTGATTCAGACCACTAGAATAGAATTGAAATGAATATACCAAAGGGCTCCAACCCACAGGGCAGAAAATGGTGCAGTGAAAGGTTTTATAAATTTAGTGTTTACAAAATTATAAGCTGTGATGAAATGATTTGAAAGATTCTATGAAATTGTATACACTAGTGTTAGGCGGTACGAAGTTCGCCGGGTAACGCTAGTGTACACATAAAAACCTTGCTCGTATTGGATTATACCAATATACGAATGCAATATTCCTTCGAACCTATTTTTATCACCATAGGAACAGGCCAGTTGCAGCTGTCAGGCAAAAAGTAAGAACAAAATGCTCACTCCCATTAACTGTTAATCTTTTAATTAATTGTTAATAAACAGCTTAGAGAATGAATAGGATTAATTTATGATAAAGATTAATTATTAATTATACGATTAATTTATGATTTAATTTATGATATTTATGATAAAACTATTTAATTTTAACAAAGTCAACGAGATGCTAGTTAAAATAACTAGGTACAACACTTTTTACAAGAAAATATAATATAACCCAATCCTCTGGATCCGTCTCTCGGATGAAGGATGAAGCCTAGGAGTTTCACTGGATCAGACAATGGTGCAATTCGGGACAAGGAAACATAAACATCATAACAATAATTAGTTGATCAATTATTGTAATTTCGTTGTATTACGCATGATGTCGGTATCACATTTCGCGAGACAATTAATATAGAGTCCAGCTAATATGAGCACTATTGTTGAGGGAGAGGTCCCGCAGGAACGGATGATCTCCTTCCTGTCCTGCAATGCAGGGGCGAAGGAATGCCGGAGTACCCGTGCGTGCGCGCGACACAGGGACAATAAGAATAAGAATAAGAATAGCCTTCCACCTTCCACCACCATTAGAACATTCGCGCCGCGGACTTCTCCTAGGATGACCTTGTGTTATCCGCTCAATGTCAACAGTTTTCTTATTGTATTATTAACTAAACTGATTTGTTCGTAATGTATTTTGATACATTACGAAACGTAAAGGATTGGCCTACATATAATATTATAAGATAAGTAATTAATAATGATTAGAAGCAACACCATAGGTCGGATCAATAAGTTGAAATCAAACACCATCAATACACATTCCCTGGTCTTGTTCTTAAGATAGGGCAAGTTAATCTGTCATAAATCTGACTCAAACTTGATCTAGGATAGATAGATAGATAGTGCTGCATTCAACATTTCTAAAAAAGTTGTAACGGATGCAAAAAACATTTTGTAGGTCTAACAATTAATTTCAGTACTTGCAGTATAAGTATTGTCTGATAATCGGACTATCGTGTTTTCTTTCGCACCTTAATAATATGGTAACTTTTCCCGTAGTCTCGGCTCAGGCATAACAATATAACATGTAGGTAAGAAGGGCTCAAGCTCTAAATGCTGACCTACTGTAGCCTACCTACTACTGTAAACACGGTTCTAATATAATAAAAGAGAATTATTAAACAAATGGTATACATATTATGTAAACTGTTTGGTGTTGGTAGCCTTCGATTAAAAAGGATTATTTACAATTATTTTAATTGGCAATAATCTCATTTTTGTATTCATTAACCAACGAAATACTTTTAATGTCAAAAAACAAACATCTTCCGTGAAAATGCTAAAAGGTTTCAATACACTCACAATACTTTGTTATAAATTTATTAGTGGTGACGGTGGATTTATGTTATTTAGTTTTTATTGCGGTCATTTTCCATCACGATTTTAAGTAAAGCAAAGTTCTACGACGTTAAAAACAACACAATAGCGCGTACAACACTCGTAATAGTCGAAACTCAAAACTCGCAATATCCTCGCCGCAGCAGACCTGCGTACCCAGCGAATTTCCAAATGAATAATATAATAATAAAGTATGACAAGTTTTATAAATATCTGTCGATAAATATCAGTTAGTTATTTGCCTATTCCCCATGAGATTAATATTGATAGCCTTTATTTTTCTGCACTAATCAGAACTTATTAATTTTAACACATTGTTGTCGCCCCTTTAAGTAGCCCTCCAGGCAACCTTGTTTTGCCGACATTTTCCAACAGTGACTCCCATAAAGCGTTAATTACGTTACGTGAAGAGTGGTGGGCGGACTATCAGACAGAGATAACAGCCGACGATAGTGTAGTCCTGCCAACTTGCACGAGACCACAGCACAGCATTCTGTGGTCACTCTCAACCGTTGAGCTCTTTATATAGGCCTACTGTGTTTTAGTGGATGAGGATTTACAGTTGTTGAAAAGTTCACTTTCTTTTAAAAAGATCTTAAAATGTGGTTTCCCTCGATGGGTTTCCATTACAATTTTTATTTGCTCCAACCCTACCCCACCCTCAATTTTGGAGGCAGGTTTAATAAATGTAATTTCATTAAAACGTTATTACAGGGACATGCGTGTACTTTTGACTGACTTTGTACATCTCAGTAACCGTTCGACATTCTAATTACTAAATTGTTTGTTTTAAGCTGATACACGTGGTTACGGAAAGATCCGTAATTTTGGTTTACAACCCCTCCCCTAAAACTCACTTCAAATAGAATGATGTTCCTGGTTTTTTTAACTTATTACAAATTATTACGAGTTATCGCGTGTCAACAGACACACGTAATAACATTAAAATTTTTATAGGGTGATGTACTAGATGTACTAACCCCATGTTGGGATACAAAACCCCATAAATATCCTTCTGATAGACGTATTTGCATGGAATTCGAACTGAATCCCATAAATTACTCTTTAGACGTATTTACTAAATTTAATTCCGATTGGATTTTTGGCTGAAGTTAACTGTTGGATATTTACTGGATTTACTAAATTTAACCTTATAGTTATAGTTATGTTTATCCTTCTCGGTTGTTACTAACTTATGTCAACAGGTTATGAATGTTATGAATAAGTGTAAAGTACACGTAGTGTTGTATGAAAGATTGTTTTGTTTAAGTAACAATTGCATCTGAAGAAATGATATGTGGTCGCTAATATAATCCTCTTATTAGACGTTTTTTTCAGATTTAAGGTTTTATATTTTCTATATTTAATTTGTTCATTATGCCAGTGATATAAATATATGTTTTACACTTATCTTAAAAAATGGCAATTAAATCTTGGCAAATCTTGACGTGCGCCGTTAATGTACACATCCGTGCCACATGACGTCATTATTTCATAGAAAACACGTAATTTCTTAGAAAAACTATTATCCAGGAAAAGTAGAGGTTCAGCGTTTGCCGATGGTCGATGGTACTGTATCTTTATAATTATACAACGAACCAGACCTAACCTAACCTACCCCGACTGTCAGAGGCACGGAAGTTAGACGTGCGAATAGACACTTCGTTCAATTTTTCAGGCAGGTATGTAAATAACCTCTCAATAATGTTTTTGCGTAATAGACACAACTAGATATATTTTTTGCTTTTATTGTGTTTAAAACAATAGCCATAAGTCATAATTAAATCATTGTTATATCTAATGGGGGTTTTATTTTGCCTTATTTAGAGGTTACCAAAATGGCTAAAGTTCTTTTTTCTTGCACTTAAAAACAACATTGTTTGATGATAATCTGAAACACATTGGTTACGCATCCGAAGCGTCAGTAACAGTTGCTAATCATCGCCGAGGTTTGTGGATGTTCCATGTACGACCCGTCTTTGTGACCTTTCTGTATGACCTTTGAAAGACGTTAAAGGTCATACAGTATTATAAAACGGTCTGACTCCCATGCAGTGACAATCACAACGGTACGATTGTTTGTGTATGTATGTGTAGCCTACTGTGTACAGAGCCACAGCATACACCAGCTAGCAGTCCGATTGAGGTAAACATTTGGCATGTAGCTGAGTACTGTATCTTAGTTTTCTATCTATTTTTAATTTCTAGGTTTGTTCATCTCTATTACCCTTAACAATCGTGAAATTATAATTGATTAAACTGGACTCTAAAAACAATGTGATACCACACGAATTTTAGTAAACACTCCGATCCAAAAGGTATGCTCTTATTTTTATGGAATATTTTTAAAATCTATAAATTAATCAACTAATTGAATACAATCTTTAAATACCTGCTCTAAAATCGAACTAACTTATGTTAAGAATTTTTTGTCTTTGAAAGACGGTTTCAGAGGAAAGTTAAATTTGTGGTCTGCGGTAAACGCAGCTTGGTATAAAAGAACGCCCGATGCTATTCATATGGAGAATATTAAAACATCATTATCTTCCTTATTTATAAACCGTTGGTATGGAGCTTGCGCCACTTCACCCCATGAAACCCACTCTATAGTGAATAGTATTACCCCAGGGTTAATAATACGTTTCTTGAATATTATTTTGGTAAGTATTAAATAATGTGACAGTTTACTTAGATATGTACCATATTACAAGTTTACTTTTTAGAGGGAGAAAGTATGTGCCAGTTCTATGACCAGCGGTGTAGAACAATGATAAATGAGTGAAAACAGTGTGAACACTATGCGTTTATGTTCAGATTCAGATTCTAAAGTATTTTATTCCATAACTTCAGACATTATCTAAAAAGTTATTTACAAATAAATCATAAAATTACATTTTCAACTTATTACAACCTTGTAAAAATAAATTAGAACTACCCCATAGGTTTGATACACCCAACCGCCAACCCTTTGATAAACTCTATTAACAAAATACTTGGAGAGTGACTATGCCGCTGTATCATATGATCATAACATATTTACAAGTGTAATATAGAACATACATTAGTGTATGTGTTAAATTTCAAGATGTCTGAAAAAGTATATCATGTATAACTTGGCAAAATAGAAATATTTAAGAAATAAATTACATTGTCAGAGAACAAAAGGAAACAAAAAGAAAAAAAACCTATAAAAGCTATATATATATATATATATGTGTGTGTGTGTGTGTGTGTGTGTGTGTGTGTGTGTGTGTATAAAAGAGCCGACAACATTTCTTCGCAAACATTACTGTGTTATAAATAAAATAGGAAATTATATTGTACAGTAAATACGAAATTCTGAATAAATAATAACCTTTTAAGTAACTACATTAATACAAATTTCACTATCTGATAAATTTAATAAAAACTACTTCAGACGCCTTAAAATACCTTAAAAGCTTCCTTTATTAATATGGATAGTCACTAAATATAAATCCTCGGTGCTTTCCACGAATAAAATTGCTGAATAATTTGCTGAGTTTTGTTGGGCGATTTGACCTTACGCTTGGGTAAATCACATCGTACACAAATGCTAAGCTATAAAGCTTCCGTATGCAGTAAATACCTTTTGGTAGTCAACAACCATATTATTCATAGACCACCTTGCGCATTGTCTGACAGCTCAGTGCGCGGCCGGCTCGGACGGAGGCGGAGGCGGAGGCGATCTGTTCACTGAACAACTCGTGCTGTTTGGGTTTGATGCATGAAGGGCAGTTGGCCTTTCGCCAACCAGATATATTTAACTTTACGGCCAACGTAGATCTGTCGGATTCTTCTTTACCTTCAGACACTATATGTTTCATTTATTAGCGTATTTCTCTACGATGTTATTCACTTTCTGTCTCTTACACGTTTGAGTACATTATAGATAGTACTGTAGTTTGAAATCATTTCGTTACATTATAAGAAAGCTAAAGTCTGTCTACCTCGGGCATTAAATTGAACTTTTCTCGGGAACCGTAGACTGATGTTTCTAAATACTAATTTGTTTAGTTATTAAGCCGGTATTAATAGTCAAATTATTATAAAATGGTTGTTTTTTAAAACAACCATTTTGTAAAAAAAGAAAATTTAAAAAATGTTAGTTTAAAAAAATTAAAAATTAAATCTAGTCCTTTTTAAGATCTATAGCTTTTAAACCCCGATGATTTGAGAAATGTTTCTCTCAGGGTTTTCTGTAGGTTTTTCTGTTTTTCCCCTTTTACTTTGCGAAAACAATAAAAGTAAAGTATAACGGGACTGGTACCATTGAAACCAGCTTAAAAAACTAAACAAATTAGTATTTTGAATTATTTGTCTACTACTAACGGTTCCAGAGAAAAGTTAAATTTACTGTCCACGATAAACGCAGTACGTTGTCTGAAAGCACCCAATGTTATTCTTATGGAGAATATAAAAAAATCTATTTCTTCCTTACTTTCCAACCGTTTTCCATGAAACTTGGTATGAAGTGTAAGGTCAAATCACCGAACAAAACCAGCTCAAAAAAGCTCGGTATTAACGGGGGGGGGGAGGTTCCCCCATACAATTTGAATAATAAATTATTAAATGATATTTAGAATAACATTGTAGAACATGATAGTTTTATTACAGATTGTCTTTTTTAAATTTACTTAAGGGAGAAAGTATGTGTCAGTCCACTGGTACCGTTTATTTAAAAAAAATTCTGACGACAACAATGCTTTCTCCTTATAGGCTTCTACCGTATGGGGGAGAAAGTAAAAATATATATTGTTTTCTTTAAAAGCCTACATAACTTTTTAACCCCTTTTTTTTTAGAAATTAAGGATGGTGTCATTATGTTTGTCTCATAAATGACTACAAATAATAAATATTTGGTAAAATTCATTTATCTACGTTTTTAGGAGTAAAAACACTTATTAATTAAAAATAAAAAATACTGTGAGATACCGTGGATTATTAACTTACCGAATTTTATGAAAATCGGACCAATAGTCTCGACTTTTCACATCCCCTTACACGGGCACACATATTATTGAGGCCATCTCATGTCAGTTCTTTCACCTGCTCCGTGTTGCCCGTTGGTGTGACACGGCCCAGCTGTGCTTTACCATATTTCAGTCAGTACGAGTGACGAAGTGATCTGTCGTCAGACTAGTAACCAAGGGACAATCTAAAACGCTGACGGCCTAGACCAACAATGTTACTTTTAGCGAATTTCCCATAGGGAAGAAGCTATTACCGTAGGTCTCATGGCAAGAGTTAAGCCCGAGACCATGTTATTTTTTCTTCTTTAGGTGCCCAGAGACCAAAAACAATAGTCGTTAAAATTTATATATATATATATATGTGTCTGTGAACACGATAGCTCTCGTAAAAAAGGTCCGATCGAGACCAAATTTGGTAGAGACGTGTATTCCTACAAATGCTTGGACGAGTTCGTAAACCAGACATATCGGTCAATTGGAACGGGTAGTTTGGGGGGGTTTCGTACCCCAATATGGGGTTTTTGCGTTTTTCCCATGTAATTTTTAAAAATTTCTAATTTTATATTTCACCATTGGAATCAGCTTAAAAAACTACACAATTAAGTTCCTTAAAGTTTTTCTCTATCTTCAACGGTTACCGAGATATAAAAAAATCTAAACACAGTACGTTGTATTTTTGAGGCTCCAATGTTAATCTTATGGAGGATAAAAAAAAATTAATTTTTCACTTATTATCTAATATTTTTGGATGAAACTTGATATTTAGCTTCATGTGGTTGAGATCCATACATTTGTGCTAAAAAATTATAGTTTATGTGTTTATCATGGCAGCAAACCTGCATACTCTTTTCCCATGTTAATCATATGGAGATTAGGCAAACTCCTATATTTATGGACAGATGTTGATGAAAGTTGGTATAAATAATAAAAATAAAATTTTTGATGGTATAAATGGCTACTTTCAGTGTTCCTCACAGCAGCAAACCTACTTACTCTTTCCCATTTTAATCTTATGGAGAATAGGCAAAAATTCTCATGTTTATCGACAGATTTTGACCAAACTTGTCATATATTATTATTATTATTATATTATTGATTTGGAAATTCGCTGAGTACGCAGGTCTGCTGCGACGGGGGTATTTTAAATCAGTGTCACCGTGTGCCACGAGACTCACGGAGTTATGACAATTTACATAAAGGAAATCATTATATATATATATATATATATATATATAATAAACATATGTAAAGATTATGACTATCTGCTCGTCAGTCAGGCGTATACCTATACGATAAGTTACCTATATGATAAGCTGTGATGATAAACACAAACTATGAAACATAAATGTATGGATCTCGACTACATAAAGCTAAATGACAAGTTTCATCCAAAAATATAGATTGATAAGTGAAATATTATTTTTTCCTAAGCCTCCATAAGATTAACATTGGAGCCCCAAAATGCAACGTACTGTGTTTAGATTTTTAATATCCCGGTAACCATTAGAAATAGAAAAAAAATGTTTAAGTAACTTAATTAATTGTGTAGTTTTTAAGCTGATTCTAATGGTGAAAGATAAAATTTAAAAACAAAATTTAAATTACATATGAAAAACATAACAACCCTACAAAAACCTACCCACAAAACCTCCCAATCTACCCGTTCCCATTGAATGATATGCCTGGATTTCGAACTCGTCCCAGCAAATGTAGAAATACAAGTCTTTAGGTACCAAATGGCTACTTTCAGTGTTCCTCACAGCAGCAAACCTACTTACTCTTTCCCATTTTAATCTTATGGAGAATAGGCAAAATTTCATGTTTATCGACAGATTTTGACCAAACTTGTCATATATTATTATTATTATATTATTGATTTGGAAATTCGCTGAGTACGCAACGTCTGCTGCGACGGGGGTATTTTAAATCAGTGTCACCGTGTGCCACGAGACTCACGGAGTTATGACAATTTACATAAGGAAATCATTATATATATATATAATTTTTAATATATATATTATTTACTTTATATATATAAACATATGTAAAGATTAGACTATCTGCTCGACAGTCAGGCGTATACCTATACGATAAGTTACCTATATGAGACTGTGATGATAAACACAACTATGAAACATAAATGTATGGATCTCGACTACATAAAGCTAAATGACAAGTTTCATCCAAAAATATAGATTGATAAGTGAAATATTATTTTTTCCTAAGCCTCCATAAGATTAACATTGGAGCCCCAAAATGCAACGTACTGTGTTTAGATTTTTAATATCCCGGTAACCATTAGAAATAGAAAAAAAATGTTTAAGTAACTTAATTAATTGTGTAGTTTTTAAGCTGATTCTAATGGTGAAAGATAAAATTTAAAAACAAAATTTAAATTACATATGAAAAACATAACAACCCTACAAAAACCTACCCACAAAACCTCCCAATCTACCCGTTCCCATTGAATGATATGCCTGGATTTCGAACTCGTCCCAGCAAATGTAGAAATACAAGTCTTTAGGTACCAAATTTATGGGACCATTTTTCGAGAGTTATCGTATTCACACACGCGCGCGCGCGCTCACACACACACACACACACACACACACACACACACACACACACACACACACACACACACACACACACACACACACACACACACACACACACACTCACACACACACACACGGCGCGATTATAGAGCGCAGACAAATTTTCTGAGAAATGCCAGAAGGCTTATATGAATTACCTTTTTAAGGTATTGTAATACGGTATACTAATATTTAGTATACCGTATTCATTAACTTAACTCAGGGTGCTTGGTTTCTTGCATCCAGTGGGTAAAATTTTGGCGATAAAGCCACCTCGCCGCTCTCACTGCTTGCAAGGTTACACACGATAAGATAACAGTTGAATACAATGTCGTTGACTGCTAAAGGTTACGTTATAAATAGAACACGTGCCTCGGCCAAAGAAAACCATTGATTGATTGATCACTATAATAATGAAATACCCCCGTCGCAGCAGACCTGCCTACTCAACGAATTTCCAAATCAACAATATAATAATAATAATATTTGACACGTTTTATAAAAATCTGTCCATAAACATGAGAATTATTTGCCTATTCTCCATGAGATTAACATGGGAAAGAATGTGCAGGTTTGCTGCTGTGAGGAACACTGAAAGTAGGCATTTCTACCGTAAACAATTTTTATTTTTAACATTTACACCAACTTTCATCAATATCTGTCCATTAATAAAGGAGTTTGCCTATTCCCTATATGATTAACATGGGAAAAGAGTGTGCAGGTTAGCTGCCATGATAAACACATAAACTATGATTTTTAAGCATAAACGGGTGGGTATCAACAGCATGAAGGTAAATACCAAGTTTAATCCAAAAATATTGATTGATATGGGAAATATTGATTTTTCCTTATCCTCCATAAGATTAACAAGTACCTGGTGACCGAGCTTTGCTCGTATAGACATGTATTATAAAAATTAATTAGAAAAATTAAAACACATTTATTAATCAATGAAAACATTTATGTGGTTGAAATAAAACTGATTTAAAGCGTCATAATTAGTATAGCACTGAACAAAAAGTATCGCCCCTGGTGGGGATGGAACTCACGGCCTATAGTTCTTGAGGCCGACACGCTACAACTCGGCTACGACGTTAGTCAATTGAGCGATGCCGTTTAACGTATTTTAGCCAAAGCCGATCATTTACTGTTTAATTATCCATACCGTTATTATTAGCCTGTGATCAACTAATTTGTTATAAACGGAATGAGGATTGAAAAGCAAAAGAGAAATTTAATTTACATCAATTAATTGGTTTGTTACAGTGGCTTCAGGCAATACAACGAATACGTTTTCTATCAAAACACGGAAGATTTTGGAAATACTTTTTTCTGTTTTTATTTCGCACAGCTATGTTATTCTTAAGTTTTAACAAATTGTTTAGTAACCTGATAATTTTGCATTTATTTAATTCATAAAATAAATATTAATGCATAACCTCTATATTGTTCCCCGCAGTCTTCAATCAAGAACTGTCAAATGGTTATAAACAGCTGTTTTGGTTTGTATTGTTTACATTTTATTCTCCATAAGCGTAATGTTAAATTTTTAGATTTTAAACTTAATATTACAGTAAAACGCGAATTTTCCTGAACATTAGACCTATTTAGAACTTATTTTCTATTCGGAAATTAGTTATTTCCAAAATTTAAAGAAATTCCACGGTGCCGTTTTCGAGATCCGTGTGCAAATATATATATATATATATACAAACCTTGCTCGTATTATAGTATTGGATATATATATATATATATACAAACCTTGCTCGTATTATAGTATTGGATTGGAGCCTCAAAATACAACGTACTGTGTTTAGATTTGTAATATCACGGTAACCATTATAAATAGAAAAAAAAACTTGAAGTAACTTTATTAATTGTGTAGTTTTTAAGCTGATTCTAATGGTGAAAGATAAAATTTGAAATTTCAAAAAATTCCCATTTTGGGGTACAAAACCCCCCCAAACTACCCGTTCCCATTGACCGATATGTCTGGTGTAAGAACTCGTCCGAGCATTTGTAGGAATATACGTCTCTACCAAATTTGGTCTCGATCGGACTATTTTTACGAGAGTTGTCGTATTCACAGACACACACACATATATTATAAATTTTAACGACTATTGTTATTGGTCTCTGGGCACCTAAAAAAATAACATGGTCCCTGGCTTAAGTCTCGCCATGAGAGCTGCGGTAATAGCTTCTTCCCTATGGGAAATTCGCTATAAATATACTAGTACCTGGTGACCGAGCTTTGCTCTGATAGAATAAGACATGTTTTTACAAGTTAATTAGCAAAATTAAAACAAATTTACTGCCCAATGAAAACATTTATGTGGTTGAAATAAAACCGATTTAATACATCATAATTAATATAGCACTAAAGAAAAAGTATCGCCCCTGGTAGGAATGGAACTCGCGGCCTATAGTTCTTGAGGCCGACACGCTACAACTCGGCTACGACATTAGTCAATTGAGCGATGCCGTTTAACGTCTTTTAGCCAAAGCTGATCATTTACTGTCTAATTATCCATACCGTTATTATTAGCCTGTGATCAACTGATTTTGTTATAAACGGAATGAGGATTGAAAAGCAAAAGAGAAATTTAATTTACATAAATTAATTGGTTTGTTACAGTGGCTTCAAGCAATACAACGAATACGTTTTCTATCAAAACACGGAAGATTTTGGAAATACTTTTTTCTGCTTTTATTTCGCACAGCTATCCTTAAGTTCTTTAAACCCTTAAGTTTTTACAAATTGTTTAGTAACCTGATAATTTTGCATTTATTTAATTCATAAAATAAATATTAATGCATAACCTCTATATTGTTCCCTGCAGTCTTCAATCAAGAACTGTTAAACGGTTATAAACAGCTGTTTTGGTTTGTATTTTTTACATTTTATTCTCCATAAGCGTAATGTTAAATTTTTAGATTTTAAACTTAATATTACAAGAAAACACGAATTTTCCTGGACATTAGACCTATCTAGAACTTATTTTCTACTCGGAAATTAGTTATTTCCAAAATTTAAAGAAATTCCTCGGCGCCGTTTTCGAGATCCGTGTGCAAATATATATATATATATATATATATATATATATATATATATATATATATATATATATATATATATACAAACCTTGCTCGTATTATAGTATTGGATATCTCTCAATGTGTAGTTATTGCAACAATTTTCCAAATGAATATTGAGGATATTTTAATTGACGAGATTCTCCGTTACCCGAGATTTGTCTGAGAGAGTTTTCTTTTGACATAGATATATCTTAGCTCTTGGGGGGGGGGGTGGTTGGTGTTTTGTAAGATGTAAAATATGTAACAGGTTTTCGTAGAAACTACCAGAGCTATTATTGTATCGAATGTTCAATAAATAATAAGAACAGCTGTTTAGATGAACTAAAAACATTCCCTTTAGACATATCTATGATCTAACCTATTCCCCAGAGGGAAGCAAATACAAACATTTTTGAATCGGAAGTCCTCATCAAGCAACCAACACGCCAATGGTGTTGTTTGGTCATACACGGCGATTGAATATTGAACTAGTATCGTTAGACACTTTCATACATATTGTGTTTGTACATAATTAAAAACTTTAGACAAAGACAATCGCAGACTTCCTGATGGATTAATACTTTTTAGTGGAATTGTTTTAAATCAGTGTTCTCCGAACTTTATTGAAATTCCTGAAAATAATGGACGTGGAGACTAACTCAATACAAAGCGTCCATTATAACAACTTTCTGTCTTTATAAGTATTCCACAGAAGGTAATTTTAACTTAACATTAAATTTTAATTTTAATTTACAACTTAAATTTTTATTTAAAACACAACAACATATTTAAAGTCACTACAGTAAGCACCGACTTGTCTGGTTTGTAATGTAAATTGCCATTTTTCACATTTTTAAACTTTATTTTGATTTACAATCTGTTCACAAATTAGAACATAAGCAAATTTGAGGAAATTCATTTGAGAAAAATTCATTTTAAAATGAATTTTAATTAACTCATGTTTTGTACCATTCCTCAAATTTGCTTGATGTTCTAATTTATGAACAGAATGTAATTCTAAATATAGTTATAAAAAAATGTGAAAATGGCAATTTATATTACAAAACAGACAAGTCGGTGCTTACTGTAGTTACTTGTTACAGTTAAAGGAACATAGGTTAAACAACCAAAAATCTTTGACGGCGCGGCGTAAATTTATGGCAGGTTTTCTCATCTTTGTACATACAAATCACCTCTGTAAAGCGCTGTTTACAAACAACAGTAATTTACCACTTCTTACTGTTCTACCAGAATCTTTGGTTGTAAAGCCATCGTTTGCTTGGCCCTTACACGTTCACCTACGTTCCCAAGATGGGTTGTGATAACTATGATGTCGACGAGTCCTCGATCTCCTGACACAATTTATTTTTAATACAATACTGGTTCGTTTGATTCCCGTATGACTGGTACGGTGACGTGTTCTGTAATCTAGCAACTTGGAGGCCATTCTCATAATTAGTCCAGCGTGTTGTGACGCAAAGTTATGATGCGTTAAACTGTAGCTCCCTTACAGCTCCCTTCCATTGGCTGTCTTGAGCTATTAATTAACGGTCCTGTCCAAGACACATGTCTGTGTTGCCACAATCATCGTAAACTCATTTCTCATTCATAATTCCTTGGTAGGTTGTCATTTTATAAATGCAATGTAATGTATGTAATATTATATTTCTAGTTAAATAATAACATCCATCCATATATACCATTGCTGACCGGAAAGTTAAATCTCTTATTCTTTCTACGAACATGAGGGTGGACATCTAGTGACAGTAACATTGTGTGGCGCGGCAGTGCAATATACGATGACCTTGGGTATCGTCCTCGACACTGACATGTGCTATGGCTGTGACTGAAACTGTTGTGGTTCAGCCGCCAGACAATGCTATTGCCACTGAGCTAGTGAGCTACAGTATTAGTTCTGCATTCCGTCACCGGCGTGACGCCACTCGGTCAATCAACTTGTCCACACCCCGGTGGAACGTTATCATAACTAAATAGGACTTTCTCTATCAATGTATATTTTTGTAAACCAGTAATATAATTACATACCGTAGAGCATTTCCCCATACATTCATCTGAACCATTCCCGCTTAAGATTTGAGAAAGTACAGGATATAGTTTTGGGATAATGCAGCCATCGTCTGTACCCGTTATGCCTCGATCCTTCCTTCAAGTGATTCGCATGGTGCATAATTTATGGAAACTGTTCGTTGATCGCTGGAACTGAGAGACAAGCTCTTAATACGATGTCCAAGTTAGGGTACTATTCGTTGATCGCTGGAACTGAGAGACAAACTCTTAATACGATGTCCAAGTTAGGGTTCTGTTCGTTGATCGCTGGAACTGAGAGACAAGCTCTTAATACGATGTCCAAGTTAGGGTACTGTTCGTTGATCGCTGGAACTGAGAGACAAACTCTTAATACGATGTCCAAGTTAGGGTTCTGTTCGTTGATCGCTGGAACTGAGAGACAAACTCTTAATACGATGTCCAAGTTAGGGTTCTGTTCGTTGATCGCTGGAACTGAGAGACAAACTCTTAATACGATGTCCAAGTTAGGGTACTATTCGTTGATCGCTGGAACTGAGAGACAAACTCTTAATACGATGTCCAAGATAGGGTACTATTCGTTGATCGCTGGAACTGAGAGACAAACTCTTAATACGATGTCCAAGTTAGGGTTCTGTTCGTTGATCGCTGGAACTGAGAGACAAACTCTTAATACGATGTCCAAGTTAGGGTACTATTCGTTGATCGCTGGAAATGAGATACAAGCTCTTCATACGATGTCCAAGTTAGGGTACTATTCGTTGATAGCTGGAACTGAGAGACAAACTCTTAATACGATGTCCAGGTTAACGTGTGTTTAAATTGATTGTAAGCATCTTTTAAATTCAGCTATAAACTGACGACGATAATAAGAAATGTATTAATCTCGAAATATTTCTTCCCACCAAGATATACAAGCGTTGCAGTTCCTTCGTTATATTTTGTGCTTCTTTTGTGGGCTCTTTTAACTTTAGGTGAAGCTTTTGAAAATTTCTTTCCTAGTTATTAGCAGTTATAAAAATTTACTCTTTGGACATAAACGTATTCTACTAAGGCAGCCTATAGCGCTGCGGAGATGACCTCGTTCCACGACTCTGATGCTTTGGCAAGCAACGTTCCTCGTCGACCACCGGATAGTTGATAGTTATTTCAGTGTTTCGAAAGTCAATTTCACACATGAAACGTTCCCATCTGTTTATTGAGCCAGAAAAACACAAAAAGCTCTTGGAGCACCATGAAAAATGGCAAGCCTAACTACAAAATTTATGTTAACTTCATAAAGAAGATTGTTTTCAATGTATAGAAAAAATATTTTGAAGATACTGTTACATTATTTTAAATTTATTTAATTTGAGTTGAATCAGTATTAAATCAATCAATTTACAAAATTTGCGGCCCCTAAAAAATTTGCCACTCTAGGCTGCGCCCTATTTAGAAAATAGGCCCTGGATTAACTGTATTAGTATCTCAGGTTTGTATGGATTTTGATGTATGTATAATGTATGTATAATATCTCTACGCACTTGGATGAGATATGGTTGAGTGAGAAGCCAAGTACTGACTTCTTTCCATCACTTCTTCACGTTTCTTAACTGAAAACTGATATCATCCCCAGATGGACAGAAATGAAGAACATTACGAAACTTTATTAAACCTTTGCTTTACCATAAAATCATAGATGACTCAAATATAGCTCAAACATCATGGACTCGTCAATAACAATAGTGAATTCTGAACATCTGGTCTTGCATCATCCCTGAAGGATCAAAATCAGTAGTTGTAGCTCTAAGAATATTACTTATTACAGTATTAGAATATTACATTTTACACTTGAACGCGTGCAGCAGTATCAATTACTGCTACGTGTAGTCGGGATATGAATAACTGCACAACGTGGTCACTGGTCACCAAGCAGCAACTAGCCAGTTCATGCGGATGACTTGACCAATCAACCCCAGGTCGTATGAATGAGCGGGTGGAGTGGGAGAGCGAGGAAGTCGAAATTGACGTCGCGTGGCTCAGGTTCAATGCGACATGACCACTAGCCAGCCGCCACTACCCGCACTACCGTCAGCGCAGCTTCACTGCTCAGTGCTCACTGCTGCAGGCTGCAGAGCGGTCACTCAGTCAGTAGTCAGTGCTAGACTGCCAGTGCCAGGGCACAGCACTCTGTGCTGTTCTGCTCTGCTTAATAATCGGCGTCGAACTAATATCGTCTAGATAAGGTTGCCTAATCTACCTACTGTATTTTACATAAAACTTTTAAAATTTTCAATTTAGATGTTGAAATATATTGAAACTTAGTTCATTAAAAACCCCATAGTGTTGGTTGTAATCTTATTTAAAAAAACCATAGATATGTGTTTGTTGTAATTAGGTGTGGCATATTGCATGTTTCTATTAATAATTTTGTAACCTAAATCTTAATCTAATGTATACATAATGTTAAAATTTACCTCCTCCAAAAATGACCGAAAATTTTGAATCTCAACTTTTTGATGCCAATGCAGAGCTCTTTGAGTGGGATCAGATTGTTGATTCAATTATATTATACATTATAACGGAAAAATCACATCCAATACTATAATACGAGCAAGGTTTGTTTATATATATATATATATATATATTTGCACACGGATCTCGAAAACGGCACTAAGGATTTTCTTTAAATTTTGTAAATAACTAATTTCTGAGTAGAAAATAAGTTCTAGATAGGTCTAATGTCCAGGAAAATTCTTGTTTTCTTGTAATATTAAGTTTAAAATCTAAAAATTTAACATTACGCTTATGGGAATCAAATGTAAACAATACAAACCAAAACATCTGTTTATAACCGTTTGACAGTTCTTGATTGAAGATGGTGGGGAACAATATGTGAATAGAGGTTTTTCATAAATATTTATTTCATGTATGTAATAAATGCAAAACTATCACGTTACTAAACAATTTGTAAAAACTAAAGGGTAAAATAACTGTGCGAAATAAAAGCAGAGAAAATTATTTCCAAAATCTTTTGTGTTTTGAAAGAAAACATATTCATTCTATTGCTTGAAGCCACTGTAACAAACCAATTAGGCCTAACTGGTGTAAATTAAATTTATCTTTTGCTTTTCAATCCTCATTCCTTTTCTAGCAAAATCAGTTGATCACAGGATAATAATAACAAACTGTATGGACATTTAAATTCAGTATAAGATTAGCTTAAACAATTGAGGTTGGCCAAAAACTGTTAAACGACGATGACAACTTGGTCGACGCTGTAGCTCAGTTAGTAGCGCTCAGGTCTCACGTACGCAAGGTCGCGTGAAAGATCCCCACCAGAGGGCTATATTTTTGTTCAGTATTTATGCCATATTAATTAAGGGGTATGAAAACGGTTTTATTTAAACCACATAAATGTTTTCATTGAGCAGTAAATTTGTTTGAATGTTGCTAATTAACTCATAAAAACATGTCTTATTCTATCCGAGCAAAGCTCGGTCACCAGGTACTGTATATAAAAAAATGTATATAATAATGGAGTAAAATGCATGTATAAAAATTGATATTAAATACATTGTTGAATATGTCACCTTTACTTACTTTATACTTTTATACTTTTAACTGAAATGGCGACCAACCCAGGTAGGTATTTTAAGCTAAGTATGAATGAGGAATGAATGTAGGATGATTGTGGCGCGATCTTTTTTTTTTTTTTTTTTTTTTTTTTTTTTTTTTTTTTTTAAGAATAAGAATAGTTTATTTCCAAGAGATACAATAGTTTACATAATAACACGTACAGTACTTGCTTTCTACATACAAACATCAGTCTATTAGCACTTATTTAAATAGTTTAACAAAAAATACAAGTAATGAAACACAAAAAAATAATAAACATAGAAAAATCACATTAATATAACTTACTTACTAGGCTATAACTTACTAAATAATCTAATCTTGTTGTCTCGTTACTGACTAAGGCTGACTTGTTCCTTAGACAGGACTGTTAATTAATAGCCCAACTAATGGACCTACAGTTTAACAAAATCCGAACCACGGCCTCTGTATTACGAAATTGGTCTAATTATGAGGATGGTCTTTGTGGATTGACGTAGTATTCAATAGTGCGGACGTTAATTCACACAAGAGAATACTACATCCACCGACCATCTCTCACAACTATCCACAATTCGTGACCTCCAAATAGCTGGATTACAGGACGTCGCCATAGCAACAAAAGATCTAGTCCAAAAATATTATTAAATCCTGCCATCCAACAGATTGAATTTTTAATATTTTTTTAAATTGTTTACAAATTGTTACAGATTTGTTTACTACTAGGTTAAATTTTCCTGTCTTTCTAAATAATAAATATTACTTTACAAATGATTTTTCTTCACTTTCAATCAAATAAATTCATCTATTTATCATAGAAATTAAAAAGTCATAAGTAGTCAGGACCAGTGCAACCATGCGACCAGGGTATTTATGTCGATTATGCTTTATGCTCAGAAGAAAAATGCTAGAAAGGACTACATGAAATTAAGTTGACACATTTTATTAAGATTTATCATCCCTACTGTCCCGTTAACAGTTAACAGTTAACTAATTGCAAAAAATTTCATTAAATCTTTATTAAATTAAATAAAAATTATAAATACCCAGGACCTGGGTATTTATGGTGATTATACCCAGAAGTAAAATGCTAGTAGTGACCATATGAAATTTTGTTTAACATATTTTATTATCATTTTACTATCCTTACAGGGTAATAATTGCAAATACCCCCACAGCAGCAGACCTGCGTACTCAGTGAATTTCCACCTCAATAATATGGCACTAATAGTACAAGTATATGACAAGATTGATTAATCAATACCTGTCGATAAATTGGAATATTTGCCTATTCTCTGTAACATTAACATGGGAAAGAGTGTGCAGGTTTGCTGCTTTGAGGAACCCTGAAAGCAGGCATTTTTACCATAAAATATTTTAACATTGACCATATACGAAGTTTTATCATTATCTGGACATAAATAAT
This sequence comes from Nephotettix cincticeps, assembly GCA_023375725.1. Lineage (NCBI taxonomy): Eukaryota > Metazoa > Arthropoda > Insecta > Hemiptera > Cicadellidae > Nephotettix > Nephotettix cincticeps. The sequence continues at coordinate 57,639,790 of CM041791.1, read as the reverse complement.
GGAGTTTGCCTATTCTCTATAAGATTGACATGGGAAAGAGTAAACAGGTTTGCTGCTGTGAGGAATACATAAAATATTATTTTTTAGCATAAACGTATTGATCTTAATCACATGAAGCTAAGTATCAAGTTTATAGAAAAATATACATTAATAAGTGAAATATTAGTTTTTCCTTATCCTCCATAAGATTAGCATTGGAGCTCCTAAATACAATATACTTTGTTCAGATTTATTGATATCTGGTAACCGTTGGAGATAGACAAAAACATTAAGGACCTAAATTGTGTAGTTTTTAAGCTGATTATAATGGTGGAAGATTAAAATTTAAGTATTTAAAAAATTACATGGGAGATTCACAAAAAACCCATTTTCGGGGTACAAAACCCCCCAAAACTACCTGTTTCAATTGACCGATATGTCTGGATTATGAACTCGTCCGAGCAAATGTATTAATACACGTCTCTACCAAATTTTGTTTTGGATCGGACCATTTGTACAAGAGTTATCGTGTTCAGACACACACACACCTTATATTTATATGTATAATATATGTTTTCTTTTATTAACCTTCACTAATAGGGCTACTATTAAGCTAATTTCCCATTAGAAATTAGCCATAATTTCGTATGGGAAATTCGCTAAAAACATCTCAATCTTCTTTTATTGTAATAACAATTATAAATACCCAGTTTTCGGGTATTTATTTTATTTATTTATTTTATACCCAAAAAATGGGTATATACCCAATTTATATTTACCTACTCACTGGGTATTTACCAGGCCCACATCACTATCTAACCGATTTCCCACAAGGAAGTAAATAAAAACATTTTATACTGTACTACTTAACAATTTTCTAAATGTTTTAACTCCTGTATTTTGAGCAGAAAATAAAAAAGGGGAGGCTCTAGAGACATTTTTTTCTTGTTTTAAAATAATCCCCAACCAAGGATTCATACAAAAGAATTTTTACGTGTAGATTACAAATATCTGTTTATCATTGAAAACTAATTGGGTATTATCAGATGAGCTCTTACACGTTGAATATTAAAGGATTTAGTGGCGACAGGTGACGAGGTGGGGGCCGGGATCACCGCACTCCGAGAGCCTCCACTTGACTGCATGAGTGGTGGGCCGATGGGACATTTGTTTAGGACTCTAGCTGCTACTGGTTAATTGGTGCATCATTGTGTTGTGTAACCGGTTCAAATACCATGTTATCATAAATATTATCATGCTAAATGTTTGGGGGCACTCAGGAGTTGCAAGGACAATTCTGTAGTTTCAGCATGAGCCAAAGAGGGGAATATTCGATACCAAATCCAATCAAACTGACCGTTCGTTGGGCTATCAATTTGTGGTTCCAATTAACAAACCAACTTGTCTTTGTGAATAATATAGCTGGTTATGTAAGCACCTGACACTTCCTTTTACCCATACACTACTTAAAATACCCACAAAAATGTGTTGACTTGTACCTTGTTAGAAAATTTCCCATAGGGAAGAAGCTATTACCGTAGGTCTCATGGCAAGACTTAAGCCCGGGACCATGTTATTTTTCATCTTTAGGTGTCCAGAGACCAAAAACAATAGTCGTTAAAATTTTTATTTACGTGTATATATGGTACGTATATATTTATGCATATAAATATATATGTGTGTGTGTCTGTGAACACGATAACTCTCGTAAATGTGGTCCGATCCAAAACCAAATTAGGTAGAGACGTGTATAAATACATTTGCTCGGATGAGTTCATAATCCAGACATATCGGTCAATGGGAACGGGTAGTTTGGGGGGGGTATTGTACTAAAAAATTTAGTTTTTTTTGTATTTCATATGTAATTTGAAAGATTTTTAAATTTTAGCTTTCACCATTAGAATCAGCTTTAAAAAAATACTCAATTTAGTTTCTTAACGTTTTTTTCTATCTCTAACGGTTGACGAAATATCAAAAAATCTAAACACTCTAATGTTAATCCTATGGAGGGTAAAGAAAAATTAATATTTCACCTATTAATTAATATTTTTGGATTAAACTTGGTATTTACCTTTATGTGGTTGAGATCTTATGCTTCATGTGCTTAAAAATCATAGTTTATGTGTTTATCATGGCAGCTAACCTTCATGCTCTTTTCCCATGTTACTTATATAGAGAATAGGCAAACTTCTTTATTTATAAACCTTTGCTGAAGCATCTTGTAATGGTAATCAGTTTTTTGGAGAACTATACTTAGTTCCAAATGGGCATGATTCTCTTTTAGGGCGTCAATGAGTTTGAGAGTTGCAGATCAATCTTCAGGAACTTGATTTTTTAAATAATTGTAAATATAACGAATCACCAGTCCACATGATAAGTTCTGTTGATGACATTTTTATACTTTTTTCAAATATTTTCGAGGAGAAAATAGGTTGCATACCTGGATATGAGATCTCCCTTCAACTTTGAGAAGGAATGAAACCGACTTTTACAAATGAATGCAATGTGCATCATGCTTACTTGAACAAATCAACAAGGAGTTAGACAAGAGAGTCTAACTCCTTGTTGACTTAATTATTCCATCAGTATGGAATAATTTCTCCGGTAAATGTGGACCGCATAATTTATGGAAATTTGGACTGGGGTTCTCCATTAGTAGTGATTCTTAAACTGGATGGAATGACTTCGTGTAGGTTACAAGTGTAACGACACTTGTCAATCAAAGACTTGTGTAAGCAAACACGCCAATTTGACGAGTCGATGACGTCCTAAACAGTTTTAGAGGATCAAGATTTTTCTGTAAGCTTGATTTAATTAAGGCTTATTTACATATGAAAGTAGATGAGGAAAGCAGTAAAATACAAACTATTTCTACACAAAGAGGCACATGTCGAGTTCACAGACTTAGTTTCGGGATAAAAACAGCTCCATCTGAGTTTAACCGAATCTTGAGTCAGATTCTCATGAGCCTTCCTAAGACAGAAGCACATTTTGGCGATATTGTTGTTCATGGTACAACGTTCGAGGAGTGTCGTTACAATCTTGAAAGGTGTCTCCAGTGCCTAGTCGAATTCGATATTCACCTTAACAGAAATAAGTGTTCCTTCTTCTGTGAAAGTATTGAATATCTGGGACATGTAGTTGGATTCAATAACACCAGTAAATCATCAGCTAAAGTTAGTGCTATTCAAAATATGTCAAGGCCATATAATGTTGAAGTGAGACGATTTCTTGGACTAGTCACTTATTACTCTAGGTTCATACCAAATCTTTCCACAATGACATATGAATTACGTTCTCTCTTAAAAAAGGGAAAGAAATGGGAGTGGACTGCTAAGTGTAAGAAATCATTTATCAAACTCAAAGATGGACTTTCCAGTAATTGGGTCCTGATACCATTCGATCCTACATTACCTCTTGTCCTCACAACAGATGCCAGTCCAACAGGAATAGCTGCTGTCCTTAGTCACACTATTGAAGGAAATGAATGAAAAGATGAATAGCATATGCCTCAAGATCACTCGGTACTTCGGAGACAAATTACATCAACTGGATCATGAAGCTCTAGCAATTGTTTTTGGTTTTAAATCATACTGCAAAGATAATGACAGAGAGCTTGAACAAACAAATGAAGGAGGAATAAATGAAGATAGACTTCCAGAACTAAGGAGATCAGAAGAAATAGAAGACAGTCTTAATGATTACATAGGATTCTAAATCAATTTTGAAATCTTCTTAGTGGGGAAGAACTGTTGTATCTTACAAATTTATCCCCCAGTGTGAAAGACTAAAACAAATCATCTGTTGGTTTATTTATGTTTATATAGTTCAATGTTACATTGTTCTACAAAAAAGTACTTGTAATAAATTAAAGTATATTCCATTGTTCTTTTGAAAAGTACTCTTTATTTTTCAGTTACAGGTAATTTATACAAAATTCAAGGATATAGTACTACTCCAACTCTATAACCAAGTCTCATTCATATATTCTACAAAAATAATGTCAATAGAACAATAACAATAGAAAACAAGCATTCATATATAAATATACTTGCGGCTGTATGGTATTTAGATACAACAGTTGAACAGTTTCCCTTACATTTTCTCTGCCCTGTAACATTGATCATTGCTTTCCAATAAATTTCTTAGACCAGTTATACTTTCTCAAGACAAACATGATCAATCTATTTATTTTTTGTTTTAAGGCAAGCAAGGTTGATATGTTTCATTGGTTGATCCCTTTAACCTTGATCCTTTTGTTTAATTAATTTAAAACTGGTAGTTCTAAGTGGCTGATAGGTCCATGGACTTGTTATTTATTAATCATTTTTGGCTGGGTTTGTTGCAGTGTAGCCGAGGACGTTGGACAACTGGTAAGAGAGGTGAGAGACTGGAGTGTGCAGAGGAACGAACCCCCCCTTAACCCTGGGGAGACCCCTCCCCCATCTCCTTCAATCAGCAGCCACTCCAATGTGATGGTCTATGGCTTCAAGCTGGAAACCTCAGAGAAGACCTCGTATAAGGTATGAAATAATAGCTAGTCTTTTAGACAAAGAATATCAATTGAGTTAAATGGGTAGAAATTCAGCTTAACCCTAGTGGTTAAGTTGTAATTCACGATGCATTTACAAATTCAATAAGAAATGGCAGGTGGATGCATCTGTTGTCAATTTTAGTGAACTTATCACCTTTGTGACCGTGTTGCCCTTTGGGGCAAGCAACCGAACCTGCTCTTGTAGTGCACTAGACTGCCACCGGGGATGTCTTATAATCAAGTAAGCGCTTTCTACTCCTATGCACTGAGTGGCTTCAGAAGTGCTAGGGTTGGAATACCGACCATGAGCAATCCCAATTTGGCCTGCAAATGTGTGGTATAGCAGAGTGGGGGACCCAGCTTAAATAAACGGTGGCCAGCTTGTGTGGAAGTTGATGGCATTTGTAGGCTTGATTGGGATTGCAGTGGACACCTGTTTTGCTTTAGTGGTTAGTGGTTATAAGGGGGGGATGTTTTATGCTTTTTTTTGTTTATACTTAATATTTCAAGAAGATATTAGTAATTATTTTTATGTTACAGTTAAAATTAAAAAGCTTACCACTTCTAGGGTTAAATTGAATTATGATTTTAAATCTTAAAAACTTCTAATACAGGCGGAGTGGTGTAGTGGTTATAATACCCGCCTTCAAAACTTATGGTCGCCAGATCGAATCTTGCAAGGGTCAAATCAGATCGAATCTTGCAAGGGTCGAATCAGATCGAATCTTGCAAGGGTCGAATCAGATCGAATCTTGCAAGGGTCGAATCAGGACCTAGTTACCATTTGTGATTAGACTATTAATTAATAATACTTCCTAACAACAGCTTGACGTTAGTTACTAATAATACCGGGGTTTGGACTGTTTACCACTAAAATCTAAAAAATGCCTCTGGCGTAGAAATACACTATACACAAAATATCATTAAAAAAAATTAAAAGTACTGATAATAAACTAAGAAAATTTGTGGGTTGTGGAAGAAGCAGGCCTGTAGTGCTGGGGTGGGACCATATGCCAACTGGTTGAAACATTATTTACATTTACATTCTTCTGGTGACTCAATGTCCAGGATGAGGAGACTGGTGTGCCAGAGCTACTGGTGGGCAGCAAGGGTGTGTTGCGTCTATTCGGCACTGGATGGACAGAATATACTCGCTTTGTCCTGACAGATCAACCAGCTAAACGGGGTGAACTCTGCGAGTTCCCCATCCTCGTTAACCAAACTGTAAGTGTGAAGTGTTCATCAAATACATTACAATTTATCAACCATGAAATTGAAAAAAAATTAATATGGAATCTTATTCAGGTCTACCATTTATTAATGTTGATAACGTCTTTGAGAACTGACAGTTTATTTGCTTGAACAAATTTTATCTACAGATAGGCCTAATTGTGGTGAGTTTTTAAGTTATCTTAAAAGCCGTGGTGATATAGATTCTGGTTTCCATTTTCCCCACGATGACAGGTGTTATCTAGTTTAGTAATTACCATTAGCCAACAAATCCCTTAACTCACTCGCTAACACCGCCAGATCACTCCTCTCACACCACAAATAAAAACAAAATCAACTTCCACTTGTCAATCATCCTAATAACCATACACCAGACCACAACAGAAGGCAGTGTATGAAACACTGTTGATCATGTCAGTATTGCCATATTTTAGTTTCAAGTCACCCATACCCGCAGATCAACGGAAGACCCACCACAAAAGCCCACACACACGAACGAGCTGGACAACAAACAGTCACAAAAAACCTTACAAAAAAAAACCCAAAACGAACACTTGCTTATCAAATCATTAAAAATCAATCAATACACAAAGAAATACATTAATTAAATCTGGATTACCACTGATGAATCGATTAGCTGAAAATCTGGATAGTCTGTAATTTAACAGGCCAGACGTGTCCACATCACATAGACAATAAACGTGAATGGTGCCTGCAATATTAGTGCTGCAAACCTGTACAATAGAATATCTGCAAAAACACAAAATTTTAAATTAAAACACAACTAAACACCCACATTTTAAATAAACCTGATCATTTTATAATATGCGGATTAGCCAAAACCCAATGATCTCAGACCAAACTAAATACCCACAAAAACATCAATATTATCAATATAAAAATAAAATAATATTCATAAATAATCATTGGATTGCTAACATCTAATCTATTATATCAATGTTAGATTTAATATTAAATATTCTTTATCAACTTGTGCCATGGTTCAATTTAGTTCTCTTTTTTGACCTTAATTATAAAAATCTTTAAATTGTCATTTTAAATTTGCATTTATTATTTTGTTACTGTTGTAGTTGATTCTGCCGCGGAACAAGAATGCAACATCGGCTTTATTGGAGCTGCAGATGCCAGAGGTGGATAAGCCGGGCATCTCATACTACTTATGCACCAAGGAGCTTGTCGATGGGCAGAAGTCACTGTGGAAACATGTCGGCGATGAGCAATACCTCCAGCTGCGCTCCTACCAGAAGCTCCTCCCTCTCTGGCTCCAGCTCATGATCATTGTCACCTGTCTTTCATTCAGCTCCCTCTTCTCCGGGCTCAACCTGGGGTTGATGTCTCTGGACCGTACAGACTTACGAATAATCTGCAACACGGGTACGGAGGAGGAAAAACGCTACGCCCGCACCATAATACCGGTCAGAGAGCACGGAAACTACTTGTTGTGCAGCATATTGTTGGGTAACGTTATGGTCAACTCGACGTTCACAATACTGCTGGATGATTTGACCTCGGGTCTAGTGGCAGTGGTGGTGTCGACCCTGTTGATTGTGGTGTGTGGTGAGATCACTCCGCAAGCGGTGTGTTCGCGGCACGGCCTTGCCATCGGGGCCAAGACCATCGGTGTCACTAAGGTGGTTATGGTGCTCACCTTCCCCCTCGCCTATCCAATCAGCAAGATACTCGACTGGGCCCTCGGGGAGGAGATCGGAGCCGTGTACACCAGAGAGCGCCTCAAGGAGCTGGTAAAGGTTAGTGTCTTCACACTTATCACAACAACTAACATACCATATTACATACTTAATTTTACAGTAGATCCTCGTTAGTTGAAACTTCTAAATTTACAAAAAACCTAATAGTTTGTAATTAATTTAGCCTTTGTTTCCTTCAGAAAACCTGTAACATTACAAATTTATTCATTGAATGGGGTGGATTTTCCCCAAGGCACGTCAGCCACAGCATCTGTTCGTGGACCCCTATATACTCCTAGAGATTCAGGAATTTTCCAAGTGAAGTGACCTTGAAAACTGCAATAGCATGTTGACAAGCTTGTAAAGAGGCAGGAACCTACCCCTTTCCATATTACCTAAAGTAGAGGATCTTGTCTTTGTAAGTCCTACACAACCTAAGAACAGATGCTCAGCAGTTTCCTCCTGCTGTTATGTGGTGTTAGTTGAAAGTATTTTTAACACATAGCCTACTGTATTCAAATTATGTTAGTGCAGTTTTAAATGTTTCCTTTAAAATGTAAAAGCAACATACAGTACTATCACTGATCCCATAAGACTGCAATTAGTATTGAACAGAAAATAAGTTTGTTCAGAATTACACTAGTATGTAAAGGCCTAATAAGTTTCCCCAGATAAATTGGTGTTCTTTGTGAAGTATTCTAAAGTTTTACCCCTAAGATCTCAAAATCTTAATTTTGAATTAATGTGCTCAGGTCATCCATTGAATTTTTGTACCAACACAGAAACCTTACTCAGTCAAAAACCACCGTTTCACTGATTAAGCTTTGTTGATAGAATGGGGATATATATTGCTAGATTTTGAAAAGTAAACATTTGGCTTTTAATTTTCAATTTTTTAGAATTATAAACTGGTTATTCAGATTTAAACAGTATGTAGATGTTCATAGGTTAAGTTTCATGCAATTTTTACAATTATTGATTCAAAATTTTTTCTCAAAAGAAAGTTTTGTATACAAAAATTAGCTTTATGTCTGATAATTCAAGTTTTGTTTTTTTATCTTTGCTAGATATGGCTATTCTTTATAATTTTGATTGTAAAGGACATGCCTAGTAATTCAAATGTTTGTTTTATATCTGAACCAGATATAGCTATTCTTTTTTATTTTAGTTGTAAAGGTCTGTTATATATTTCCACTTAACCCATTGGCCTAGTTATTTAGTGGAGTGTCTAGCATGCTCTCCGGTAGAATTGAAAAAACATGAAAATGCATGGTGTTTTTAGCTAATAACTAAATAACTTCAGCGGAGATTATTTTTACGTCTGGTTTTCAATTTTCTGTTCATAAATAATTCAGCTAAAAAAAAATGTATAAATTCAATAAAAACAATTAAATATATATATATATATATTATATATATTTCATGGTGTTTAATATTTTTTACAAGACAATTTTTAAATTTCAAAACATATTTTTGGTTTATTAAAAGAAAATTATATTTTAGTAAAATATTTATATTTTATAAGAAAGAAAATTTATTATTTTGAATAAAAATTATTTTACTATTCTATATCTAGAGTTTTTCTTAAAAATTCTACAGTTTTTCCAACAGTTTTCATTTCAAATGACACGGTGATCTCCTTCCAATGGTTCTTCAGCATCTTTATAATCACTTTCAAGTAAAATCCGTAACACATAAGAGAAGCTCATATTTTTCAACTTATTTTATTATAAAAAACAAACTAACACTGGGTTCATCATTAATAAAAAAATGACAAAACAGTTTTAAAAGTTTGGGCCAAAACAAACAGACTAGTTTTACGATTTGACAAGATGTAAAAAAAAGTATAGATTACCAACATTGAAAAACAAAATACTCTACTATTCAATTTTTCCCTAAGCATATTACTTAAAGATATATAACAAAGTATATGAGTAAAAAGTAACTGCAAAGTACCTAACTTCGTCATTATGAAACAGGATAATGAGCTGTGGACTCTTGACTCATAAACAAATAATTTTCATCGACATAATTTTGTAATAATCGTCATTATTGACAAATAATTATATAAAACAAATTACCCTGCCCTCTATTGGCAAAATACGGAACTACATCGAACCTCGAGCAGGTAACATTATGATTGTATCACGGTAAGATTGTTGCTACGGAACAGTTTCGTATGTCTAGGCCAACGGGTTAATGGTTACAACATTATTTTGTGATCTCCCTTAGGAAATTCAATATTTTTTTAAAACTCGCTGCTTTTTTAGCTTAAAATGCAAAGTTAAGAATAAAATGCCATTTTGGTGATTATTAAAAAAAAAACAAGTTATTCCCAAGAGTAATTATAATTTGTTATGATTTTGTTCATTTCAAGACAAAGTAACAATACATATAAAATCAATCAGCATGAAATAAATGTTTCCCCCTAGCCAAATACTTTAATCTATAATTCATAAGTATTATTCTGCATGGTTTGTCAAATAACATTACTAACGGTCTTATCCCTTTTGTATCTTGAGTGAGTCAAATCCCTTGATACTCAGTCGTTGTGTTGTATCCCGGTAGGCCTATTACTATTACTAACCAGTATTTTAGGCCGGTTTCATTTAAGTGTTTATTGAGTGAACTTGTTTTGTTAACCCATTAATCATTGTGAATCATTGATTTTATACTTTTTTGAATGTGAACCAACACTTCAATTTCTAATACAGCAGATCAAAATATCTTTACCATGTCCATTACTTCTCATTTACTTTACATAAAGGTTAATAGAATCACCTTCAGACCCTGTTTTCCTCCATTTTGTTCTGTTCTTTCCTATTCTATATTATACTCATAAATTTGTATTACTATCCATTTGTACTGTTTTTATGAATCCGAAAATTAAGAATGTAAGAATATGATTTCATGATTATAAAAAACTAACGTAAGTTAATGAGATGTCAGTCAAATAACCTACAAAAAAAAAGAAAAAAGGCAGCTGACTACAAAATCACATTAAAATTGTATCCTATTTTTATTGTACTGTGTAATGATAATCTTTATTTTATCTCCCAAATCCCATCTTTTTATATAACACTTATCAAAGAAAAATCTTATCAAAATCCCCATAAGTTTCAGACCCCCCTCAGGAAGAAATAACAAGCATTGAATAAGATAAATAATTCAAAACTCACCATGCTGTAAATAAAGTTTTCTCCTTTAAAATCATTGACAAACTACTAATGAATTGCTACCCTCAATATAGATGCATTGTTCTTGGAGATTATACTAATTCAAACTCATATGAACTAATGTGATTGGGGAATCCCAGTGGCGGCTTGTCGATAAGAGTAATGGGATCTATTATTCATCTATTATAAATATATCATTAAACAATCGTCAAAAATCATAATTGATGTGTGGCCAATTATTTACATCTCTGTAGTAGGTAATAGACCTACTGTACGTACACTCTTGATCAGTTACTTTGTTTGACAAGTTCAGGTAACTGTCCTTATAATTGCCTAAATTATAAACCAATATAAATGTAAACACTGTTTTCTGTTGTGGAGGCACACATAACCTCTTTAACAATCAATTAAGCAGATGACGCAGATTATTCTTAATCATTTGAATTTTTTTATATCCTTGTAGCAATTTTCATGCGGTGAAGTTTGAAACTACTTAGGCGTATGGAGTCCCTGTGTGTGCATTGCCTTGCCATTCACCAATTTATGCAAATTCTGTGTTGTGATCGGCTGGTTAGTCTAGTATGAAACACATTGGTTTTTTTATTGCTGTGTCATACTTCATAACTATCTTGAAAACATCACTGAATCCATTACGAAAAAATTGGTTAATTTTATATAATCACTTACCAAATGAATGGTATCTGCCCTTCAGGTGTCAATTTTGTTAAAATTCCTTACATGAACCGGTTTTGGTCTTTTAACAGACCATCATCAGCCGACGAAACAGGTATCACATAACACAACAGATTCTCCATCGTCAATGTTCGTCAAGATGAAACATTTAAAAAATCTTTTTTTGCACAATCACAACATATATTTACAAATTATGAAAAAAACAAAGAACTCTAAGGTTCTTAAGTTCTCTTAGGTTCCTGTAAGGAATTGTAACAAAATTGACACCTGAAGGGCAGATACCGTTCATTTGGTAAGTGATAATATAACTATCTAGGTGTCTAGGCTTTCCAAATTATAATGGTTAATTTTCTCTGCAACTTCTACCTATTATAAAATCATTTTTCGGGTATATAAAATCATATTACTTACGATAATACTTAATTGGCGTTTATTCTAACTGAGTGATTTCTTAATTTATATGTTTTACTTTTGTGACTCCGTCCTCCTTATGGGCTGGCCGCCACTGGAGAAACCATTGACTCCCTTTCACTAGAAAGATGCCCTGGACTATAGAGATGCCACTTTTTGATGTGTCACAGTTTGAAAACAAACAATGCACATTATTTAGATTAGATTAGATTGAAAATACTTATTAATTAATTGTTGATGTTGTAGGAACAAATCAGTTATTAACGTGTTAAAATTAACAAGAAATAACAATCCAAATTAATTTTCTGGGTTAATATTGTAGGCATTACTTCAACTATCAAATTGTTATGTATTTTTTCAGATATTTAAAAAGTCTACATGATTCAAACTTAGAGTATTGGTTCGTAATTTTTGTTTACCTTCTTACTTAAGATTAATTTGCAGGTAAGCTTAGTCAATTATTGTTGCCCTGTCTAACTGGTGTATATTACATATCAAGTGAAATCTTTGTCATTGTTGTCATTAAGCAGTTAACTATTTTGGTTGCAAAGTTTATTTAGTATTTTTGCAAATTCAAAAAAAATTGAGGAAACCATTTGGGTGACCATTATACTAAAATGACGTTTATATTTTCTATTTTTATTATATTTGGTTAAAAAATTCTTTACTCATCCTTTTTTTTACGATACTCAATTTGATATTGTTCAAACAGACACTTTAACTTAATTACAAATTTATTCATGGGCTACCATTTTCGTTTTGATAATATTTTTGAAATGTTGGTCAAGGAGTCAAAGAATATCTGCGTTCTTCAGATATAATTTAAGAATATTATTGTTTCTATGTAAAATATCAGGAAATTGTTGATTTTTAGCCCAAATATTCTTTTACTTTAAATGGATTAAGTTCTTGCGGTCTTTCTTTTTGAGTGTCCAAATTTCTTTATCTCCAAAGTAAAGCGAGTGGAAAAAATTGGTTACTATATGAACTAAAAAAAAAACAAACAAGTAAGCCACAAAAATAACGCTACAGTTGACATCCAATGCAACTTTTTCTTTATCACATGTTTTCTCACTTCCAATGTAAAATACAATGAACACCGTTGTGATTTAGTGTGCTGTAGTCATGAGATGATTGTTTTTTACTAATATCACTGCATTATTAAATTAGTGTACAGGCTTGTTTACCTTGCTTCAAAACTGTTTGAGGTAGGTTTATAAATTGTGAGTGCTCAATTTGTCATAAATAAAACTGTTCAAAAATGGTAGCTTTTGTAGTTTGTGTTTAGGCTCTTGGCTCCTAGTAGTTGTGGTAGTCTCTAGTACATGTTGTTGCCTTAGAAAAATTATGTATGGTTGTCCTTCACTCGTACAGTGAGCATTGATTTTATAGTTTAAAAGAATAAATTTATAAAAGTAAACTATAGTTCAGAAATTTAAAATAAGAAGAAGGGGTCTAATTAAATTAATTTCTATAACATTTTGTCCTATTCATAAACCTAATGTAATGGGCATATCAAAGTAGCTGTTTTTAGCATTGTGGACTTCTGCCCGTTATCAAGTTCCCATTTAGCTCCAATGGCATCCTGTTTAGCAATGAATATCTAAATGGAAAAATGAATTACCAGAGTCTCCTTATTTTCACAGTTTATGTAACATTATATAAGATGTGCCTGCTATGAAAAGTTAATTGTGATGTACTTCGAAAGACAAAAATTTGTTGGTCAACGTTAGTTAACATAGTAAATGTACTAGGACTGTAAATTAATTGTTTTTTTTTTAGTTTTCCTCATAATCATATAATTTTTAATTAATGATACTGTAGATTCTAAATTGTAAAATATTTTACATTAAATAACATTTTCAATCTGAATATGATACCCTTGTCATGAAATAATATAGCAACCATAATTTATTATTGGGGTGAACTATAATAAAGATCTTAAACTATTTATTTATTTAATTACATAGATAATGGCTACAGGCTAATGCCCAAAACAGCCATTTTGAAAACATAATAAACTAAAACTAAATAATGAATAATAAGAGTACAAGAATAGCAAACTTATAACTAACTATAGTAGGCAAATACAAAAGAAAGAGTAACGTGTGTGTTTAACAAAATAAATACAAACTTCAGGTATTAAAACTACTATGGTAATAATGCTAATAATCTAGAAAGTAATTAATCTATGTCGACCGCTGGTACTTATGCTTCAAAATAAATAACATTAGGAATCTTGGAGCATTTTTATTGTACAGTATTAAGAAATATATTTTTTAAGATCCAAGAAAAGAGCATAGCCATAGTCAATGAGAAGTCAAAACAGGTAATCTCTTAAACAAAATTGTAGCATTGACTGACTGTCTACCTTAGTCAACGACTTCACCATACATATATAATAATTAGGTAATAATAAGTAGGTTCACAATGCAGAAATAATTCATTTTTAATCTTCATAATAATTATTAGATCCAGTTATTAAAATATTTTAATAGTAGTCTGAATACCTATTTGAGTTTGTAATCACAGACAACAAAATTTATAAAAAATACTGTAATTTATGAAGAAATACAGATATCTAAACTACAGTATTCTAATCCAGAGAACAATGCAATACTATAATACGAGCAAGGTTTGTATATATAATTCGATTTAGTTCATTAAATAGGGCTACTAATATAATCCAATACTATAATATGAACAAGGTTTGTATATATATATATGTATATATATATATATATTTGCACACGGATCTCGAAAACGGCACTAAGGATTTTCTTTAAATTTTGGAAATAACTAATTTCTGAGTAGAAAATAAGTTCTAGATAGGTCTAATGTCCAGGAAAATTCTTGTTTTCTTGTAATATTAAGTTTAAAATCTAAAAATTTAACATTACGCTTATGGAGAATCAAATGTAAACAATACAAACCAAAACAGCTGTTTATAACCGTTTGACAGTTGTTGATTGAAGATGGTGGCAAACAATATGTGAATAGAGGTTTTGCATTAATATTTATTTTATGTATGTAATCAAATGAAAAATTATCAAACTACTAAACAATTTGTAAAAACTAAAGGGTAAAATAACTGTGCGTAATAAAAGCAGAGAAAATTATTTCCAAAATCTTTTTTTTTTGAAAGAAAAAGTATTCATTCAATTGCTTGAAGCCACTGTAACAAACCAATTAACTCGTGTAAATTAAATTTATCTTTTGCTTTTCAATCCTCATTCCTTTTCTAGCAAAATCAGTTTATCACAGGATAATAATAACAAACTGTATGGACATTTAAATTCAGTATAAGATTAGCTAAAACAATTGAGGTTGGCCAAAACCTCTTAAACGACAACTTGGCCGACGCCGTAGCTCAGTTAGTAGCGCTCAGTCTCACGTACGCAAGGTCGCGTGATCGATCCCCACCCGAGGGCTATATTTTTGTTCAGTATTTATGCCATATTAATTAAGGGGTATGAAAACGGTTTTATTTTAACCACATAAATGTTTTCATTGAGCAGTAAATTTGTTTTAAATTTGCTAATTAACTTGTAAAAACGTGTCTTATTCTATCCGAGCAAAGCTCGGTCACCAGGTACTGATATTTAAATAAGTCAACAGAGTACCCTTTGAAAACATTTTAATTATTCCTTCGACATGTTTTGGGAATCCCATCATCAAGAAGTACAAATGTTTAACCTAATTTGATAATCTTAATTTGTAAATGTAAATAAATATCATGTGATAATTTTAATTTCACCGTATTAAAATTGGTGGAGTGTGTTAGCATGTATTATTTCTTTCTTGTATAATTTTTTTTCATATATTGGATTGTTTGTTTCAATTTGTGAAGTGTTTAATATTATTTTTGTCTATTAATTAAAATGTTTTCAAAGGGTACTCGGTTGACTTATTTATATATATATATTTGCACATGGATCTCGAAAACTGCTCTAACGATTTTCTTTAAATTTTGGAAATAACTAATTTCCGATAAGAAAATAAGTTCTAGATAGGTCTAATGTCCAGGAAAATTCCGGTTTTCTTGTAATATTAAATTTAAAATCTAAATAATTAACATTAAGCTTATGGAGAATTAAATGTAAACAATACAAATCAAAACATCTGTTTAAAACCTTTTGACAGTTGTTGAGTGAAGATGGCTAGTAATATGTTCTTTGTAAGATGTGAATAGAGGTTTTGCATATATATTTATATAGGTATGTTTTTATGTAATAAATGAAAAATTATCAACTAAGTAAACAGTTTGTAAAAGCTAGAGGGTAAAATAACTGTGCGACATAAAAGCAGAGAAAAGTATTTCCAAATTCTATCTGTTTTGCTAGAAATGTCGTGTTTTGTTAAATCATTGTATTGCTTGATGCCACTTTAACAAACCAATTGATATAAATTAAAATTCTCTTTTGCTTTTTAATCCTCATGCCGTATCTAACACAATCAGTTGACCACTGTTTATTAAGTCGTACGAATATTTATGATAGCTCCAACAGTAACACCGGGGTAAAACGCGCCGAATCATATCAGCATCTTAGCTCATTGCCAACGCGGTGGACTCATGCGTTAAAGGTTGTGAGATCGATACCTGACCGAGGCCGATAAGTTTTTGTTTTAAGTTCATGCAGGTTAGTAAAAGAAATGTTTGCATTAATTTTCCAATTAACAACTATCATTTTTGTTTTTATTTCAAGAAAGCAGCTAACAAATTATGTTCTGTTGCCGACATAAGTAAAACAATAATTATTGAACTATTTGTATTATTAGTATTATATTTATTTCCTTATTCTTAAAATCGCCTTATTCTATACGAGCAAAGCTTTGTCTCCAGGCACTTCTTTAAAATAGAATTCGGTGGTACTGATACCAACAGTATAGTTTTTTTCATAAAAACTGTTAATTAACGATTCAATCTTATTTGTCAAATGACATTTGAATTTTTCGTGTTAGTATGACGGTGGGCCATACATGTGTCCCCATATGATCACCATGCATACCTCAGTTGATGAAAATCCATCATCGGAGTGGTCACAGAGGACCAGTTCCACATAATGGGCCGTTTGTGTGTTTATGAATGAAATATTCGTATTCGCAAGTTCCTGGAACGGTAGCGTGGCGGCGGCGTAGAGGCGAGGAATGTGTTGTGTTGCGCCGCACCGGAAACGGATGTTGACCGCTGCCTCTGATACATGTTGTAAACACCATGTCATACGACACGGGGTAAAACCTTGAGATGGACCCCCTTATATAACTAATTTTTCTTTGGGGCCTCCAAAGCTCCGGAAGTTACAGCGTCGTGGAGTTGCAATATAAGTTGTCCCAATGTAGCTGCGCCACTTCAAACAAAACCTCTTGGCAGCCAAGGCACGATTTGATTGGTTATTGAAAGGTGGAAATAATTGAAATCGAGTTTTAAGTTTACATCATTATTACGAGTTTACTTTTTACGTCTGATTGATAACTGGAAGGGTTTTACTTGAAAACGGTATAAGTCAAGAGTTGTCGAGGTTATTCGCGAAAATCGCAGTAAACTTTATAGGCCAGTATTTTACGCATAAAAGAACTTATTCAAGTGTCTGTGCAAACAGAAGAGAGAAAGCTGATGTAATGTAAACAGGCGTAAGGGTGAAAACCGGATAGATCCGGATCGAGGTGGCTCGCTGAGGTCGCGATACAGTAGTTCCAATACTTAGACATCTATGGTAGCATCGTAAACCTAAATCACTTCACTATCCGCACCGGCAGCACCAACACTGGCCTCTACTCTCTCCTTCTCTTTATTGATTCCTTGGTTCTGACATTATACAGTTATTTTGTGTGACTGGGGTGGTGTTAGTATCACAGCTTCTCTGGCTGATCTTCGGTTGGTAACTTTAGTATTTCAGTTCAGCTGATTTTTCATTTATGTCATAGAGCATCTTTAGAAGGGTTCAAATGAAATGACCACTTGTTGTATCGCAATAGATCTTTTATTAATTTTATTTGTATTTCGTATTATATAATACATATATAGTTGTTTTTACTAATTTAACTATTATGTTTTATTTTTTTTAATTTTATGGCACATCGGAAAGTAAACCATCGAAGTCATGTTTACCGTTGCATAGTTTTTGTTTGCTTCCCGTAACACAAACCGCTGCTTCTAACATTAATTCTTCGGAAATATAAAAATAAAAGTCTGTAAAATCATTTAGTAAAAAATAGTAAAAAATATTTTATGCTTTTATGAGTAAATACATTTTGTACGCTTCCAAAGAATTTTACATTTAAAAGAATTATTATTATGGGCACGATATAATTCTAAAATGTATTGCTAATATGTTAGTACGCGATCGCAATATATTAACGAACGGAAAATCAATGAGGATCGAAGATCAACAGCTGGTTCGATTAAAATACCAGCAGCGAGTAGTGAGCGGGCCAAGCCGGTAATGAGGGGATGTTACGGTTGCAATTTGTCCCCGTCCGAGCTTGCATTGTTGCCAACGTAACCTAACGCCAACCGGCGCAACCCAGATCTATTCTTTTGGCCAGTTATTTTTTTGCTTATTTTAAAACATTGTAGGTTTGTGTTCACAGATGTTCATAAAAATTGTTCATGATAACTAAAACGCCGGTTGCTCCCTGAGATTAGAGGATTTAAGTTACTGTGTAATTTAGAAAAATGTTTTCCAGTACTCAATAGGCGGGAGTTTGTGTTAACATTAGTAATACCCCCGTCGCAGCAGACCTACGTACTCAGTGAATTTCCAAATCAATAATATAATAATAATAATATATGACAAGTTTGTTTAAAATCTATCGATAAACATGAGAATTATTTGCCTATTCTCCATAAGATTAACATGGGAAAGGTGTGCAGGTTTGCTGCTGTGAGGAACACTGAGAATAGGCATTTATATCATCAAAAAAATTTATTTTTAATATTTATACCAACTTTCATCAATATCTGTCCATAAATAAAGGAGTTTGCCTATTCTCCATATGATTAACATGGGAAAATGTAGTATGTGAAATATTAATTTTTAATTATCCTCCATAAGTATATGGAGGATAAGGTCCAACCATATGGTTGGAGCCTCAAAATACAACGTACTTTGTTTAGATTTTTTAATATCTCGGTAACCGTTTGAGATAGAGAAAAACTTAAAGGAACTAAATTGTGTAGCTTTTTAAGCTGATTCTTATGGTGAAATATATAATCTAAATATTTGTTAAATTACACATGAAAAACGAAAAAAAACAATTTTTGAGTACAAACCGCCCCCCCCAAACTACCTTTTACCATTGACCGAAATGTCTGGTTTCCGAACTCGTCCGAGCAAATGTAGGAATACACGTGTCTACCAAATTTGGTCCCAATCGAACCATTTTTACGAGAGTTATCGTGTTCACAGACACACACACACACACACACACACAAATATATCCATCCAGTGCTATAATACGAGCAAGGTTTGTATATATATATATATTTCACTATTTAGTTCATCAAGTAGGGCTACTAATATAATTATCTTTAAATAAGTCAACCGAGTACCCTTAGTAAGGGTACTAAGGGTAACTAAGGGTACTCGGTTAACTTATCGGTAAAGAAATCCCTTAGAGCCGTTTCGAGATATATATATATATATATTTGCACACGGATCTCGAAAACGGCTCTAAGGGATTTCTTTATATTTTGGAAATAACTAATTTCTGAGTAGAAAATAAGTTCTAGATAGGTCTAATCCCCAGGAAAATTCTTGTTTTCTTGTAATAAGTTTAAAATCTAAAAATTTAACATTACGCTTATGGAGAATCAAATGTAAACAATACAAACCAAAACATCTGTTTATAACCGTTTGACAGTTCTTGATTGAAGATGGTGGGGAACAATATGTGAATAGAGGTTTTTCATAAATATTTATTTTATGTATGTAATAAATGCAAAACTAAACAATTTTTAAAAACTTAAAGGTAAACTTAAAACTTGTAATAACTGTGCGAAATAAAAGCAGAAAAAGTATTTACAAAATATTCCGAGTTTTGATAGAAAACGTATTCATTGTATTGCTTGAAGCCACTGTAACAAACCAATTAATAAGTGTAAATTAAATTTCTCTTTTGCTTTTCAATCCTCATTCCGTTTTTAACCAAATCAGTTGATCACAGGCTAATAATAAAAGTGTAGATAACTAAACAAACAGTAAATGATCGGCTAAAACTATTGAGGTTGGCTAAAATACCTTAAACGGCGTCTCTTATTTGGCAGACGCCGTAGTCCAGTGGTGGCGCGCTGGCCTCTCAACCCGGAGGTCGAATTTCAGCCCCCATTATGGGCAATATTTTTTTCAGTGCTATATTAATTATGGTGTATTTAATGGGCTTTATTTAAACCACATAAATGTTTTCATGGAGTAATAAATGTGTTTTAATTTTTCTAATTAACTTGTATAATACATGTCTTATTCTATACGAGAAAAGCTCGGTCACCAGGTACTATATTATACTATACATTCAGGTACTATATATTATATATGTATATATAATATACATATATATATATATAATATAATATTATATATATTTTTCAACGACTATTGTTTTTGGCCTCTGGGAACCTAAAGACGAAAAAATAACATGGTCTCGGGCTTAAGTCTTGCCATGAGACCTACGGTAATAGCTTCTTCCCTATGGGAAATTCACTAAAAACATTCTCCTCATACGGAATTACAGTAATTATCAGGCTTCTTTCTTCTTTATGATCCCTATTTATGTGAAGGTGTTGTTAAAAAAAAGTTTCAATTATCGAATGCAGGTAATGTAATTTTCAGGTACTGTATTTTCGTTATACATTACGTTCGTAGTTTGATCATAATGTCACGTGACATTGGACCTGACAGTGATGGATGGTCAATTAACAAAGAATAAAAGCAAAATCGTATATTTAAGGGGAGCGATGGCCCGGATGTACTTGTCAGAGCCTGTTCACGTCAGCCTGCTTGTTTATTGAATTAATCCACTGTACTACTGTAATATACTGTACTGTACTAATGTACAGTAATATATACTGTAATATGCTATATTGTACTGGTAATACTGTATGTACTATATTGCCAACCTCAAAACCCGGAGCCTCAGGTGAGCTATACTAGTAGGTTGACAAAATAATTGATGAATATAATTCAGAGGCTTCAAAGAGCATTCTTGCTGAGTTCTTGAATCTGTAAATACTTGATTTTGGTCTTTTGTATTCTCTTAGTCGTATATGTAACCACCGTTCGTGATGTTCTTCCCGCAGTATGAGCGAAATTAGCTGGGTAGCACAGTAGTAACAGTTTCATCTACCAATCTGAGGTCGACGTTTCGATTCCGGACCTGTAAATACAACAGATCAACATTAGATACTGTAGTAATAAGATCAAGTATTGGACCATTCCTTAACTAAACGTTGAAAAATGTCACTAGTGTTGTAAGGAAAAAGTACTTGAGATGTACGAAAAATGTTAAGTAAAATCTATTCAATTTATTTTTTGTAAAATATTAATACCACAAAACCCAAAGTGTGTTACAACTAAAGTAGGCTACTCGTAGTTCTCTCACAGCCCCCTTCCTGGTACCAATTGTCATGCGATGTCATACGACGATTGTACGACAATGACTAACGGCGGCTTCTTGTAGTTCTCTCACAGCCCCCTTCCTGGTACCACTTGTCATGCGATGTCATACGACGATTGTACGACAATGACTAACGGCGGCTTCTTGTAGTTCTCTCACAGCCCCCTTCCTGGTACCACTTGTCATGAGATGTCATACGACGATTGTACGACAATGACTAACGGCGGCTTCTTGTAGTTCTCTCACAGCCCCCTTCCTGGTACCACTTGTCATGAGATGTCATACGACGATTGTACGACAATGACTAACGGCGGCTTCTTGCAGTTCTCTCACAGCCCCCTTCCTGGTACCACTTGTCATGCGATGTCATACGACGATTGTACGACAATGACTAACGGCGGCTTCTTGTAGTTCTCTCACAGCCCCCTTCCTGGTACCACTTGTCATGAGATGTCATACGACGATTGTACGACAATGACTAACGGCGGCTTCTTGCAGTTCCCTCACAGCCCCCTTCCTGGTACCACTTGTCATGCGATGTCATACGACGATTGTACGACAATGACTAACGGCAGCTTCTTGTAGTTCTCTCACAGCCCCTTCCTGGTACCACTTGTCATGAGATGTCATACGACGATTGTACAACAATGACTAACGGCGGCTTCTTGTAGTTCTCTCACAGCCCCTTCCTGGTACCACTTGTCATGAGATGTCATACGACGATTGTACAACAATGACTAACGGCGGCTTCTTGTAGTTCTCTCACAGCCCCTTCCTGGTACCACTTGTCATGCGATGTCATACGACGATTGTACAACAATGACTAACGGCGGCTTCTTGTAGTTCTCTCACAGCCCCCTTCCTGGTACCACTTGTCATGCGATGTCATACGACGATTGTACAACAATGACTAACGGCGGCTTCTTGTAGTTCTCTCACAGCCCCCTTCCTGGTACCACTTGTCATGAGATGTCATACGACGATTGTACAACAATGACTAACGGCAGCTTCTTGTAGTTCTCTCACAGCCCCTTCCTGGTACCACTTGTCATGCGATGTCATACGACGATTGTACAACAATGACTAACGGCGGCTTCTTGCAGTTCCCTCACAGCCCCCTTCCTGGTACCACTTGTCATGAGATGTCATACGACGATTGTACAACAATGACTAACGGCAGCTTCTTGTAGTTCTCTCACAGCCCCTTCCTGGTACCACTTGTCATGCGATGTCATACGACGATTGTACAACAATGACTAACGGCGGCTTCTTGCAGTTCCCTCACAGCCCCCTTCCTGGTACCACTTGTCATGCGATGTCATACGACGATTGTACAACAATGACTAACGGCGGCTTCTTGTAGTTCTCTCACAGCCCCCTTCCTGGTACCACTTGTCATGAGATGTCATACGACGATTGTACAACAATGACTAACGGCGGCTTCTTGTAGTTCTCTCACAGCCCCCTTCCTGGTACCACTTGTCATGCGATGTCATACGACGATTGTACAACAATGACTAACGGCGGCTTCTTGCAGTTCCCTCACAGCCCCCTTCCTGGTACCACTTGTCATGCGATGTCATACGACGATTGTACAACAATGACTAACGGCGGCTTCTTGCAGTTCTCTCACAACCCCTTCCTGGTACCACTTGTCATGAGATGTCATACGACGATTGTACAACAATGACTAACGGCGGCTTCTTGTAGTTCTCTCACAGCCCCTTCCTGGTACCACTTGTCATGCGATGTCATACGACGATTGTACAACAATGACTAACGGCGGCTTCTTGTAGTTCTCTCACAGCCCCTTCCTGGTACCACTTGTCATGCGATGTCATACGACGATTGTACAACAATGACTAACGGCGGCTTCTTGTAGTTCTCTCACAGCCCCTTCCTGGTACCACTTGTCATGCGATGTCATACGACGATTGTACGACAATGACTAACGGCGGCTTCTTGTAGTTCTCTCACAGCCCCCCTTCCTGGTACCACTTGTCATGCGATGTCATACGACGATTGTACGACAATGACTAACGGCGGCTTCTTGTAGTTCTCTCACAGCCCCTTCCTGGTACCACTTGTCATGCGATGTCATACGACGATTGTACGACAATGACTAACGGCTACTATGGCCAATGTTCATTTTTCCACAAGTGACTCAATCAATTCGCAGTTTCAGGCCGTCAAATGTAATGTGACCATGCGACGAAAACAATAACAGTGACTTCCCGAGTCTACTTCCGGTGCCAGTATACGACAACAGCGACTTTTGTCACACGCCTTCCGTAACCACTTCCTGTAAGGTGGGTTGTCAGATTTTTGACTAACTTCTAAAGTGGACCACGTCCATTGTCATGCGCTAAGTACAAAAATGACTTCGGCGACTTGATTGTCACGAAGGTGTTGGACCGAAGGTGGTAGGCCTGTGTTGATCATATCGCATTGGCGGCTTTTCTTTCTGTACCCCCTTCCTGGTCCACTGTCAGCGGGCTAGACGCTGACAAGGCTGGAACGCTTCCAACGTCCAACACCATCGTTAAAGGTGTTGGACCGAAGGTGGTAGGCCTGTGTTGATCATATCGCATTGGTGAGTGGTGACTTCTGTACCGCCTCCACTGCCCAGCGGCCTAGACGCTGACAAGCCTGGAACGCTTCCAACGTCCAACACCATCGTTAAAGGTGTTGGACCGAAGGTGGTAGCCTGTGTTGATCATATCGCATTGGTGAGTGGTGACTTCTGTACCGCCTCCACTGCCCAGCGGCCTAGACGCTGACAAGCCTGGAACGCTTCCAACGTCCAACACCATCGTTAAAGGTGTTGGACCGAAGGTGGTAGGCCTGTGTTGATCATATCGCATTGGTGAGTGGTGACTTCTGTACCGCCTCCACTGCCCAGCGGCCTAGACGCTGACAAGCCTGGAACGCTTCCAACGTCCAACACCATCGTTAAAGGTGTTGGACCGAAGGTGGTAGGCCTGTGTTGATCATATCGCATTGGCGAGTGGTGTCTTCTGTACCCCCTCCACTGCCCAGCGGCCTAGACGCTGACAAGCCTGGAACGCTTCCAACGTCCAACACCATCGTTAAAGGTGTTGGACCGAAGGTGGTAGGCCTGTGTTGATCATATCGCATTGGTGAGTGGTGACTTCTGTACCGCCTCCACTGCCCAGCGGCCTAGACGCTGACAAGCCTGGAACGCTTCCAACGTCCAACACCATCGTTAAAGGTGTTGGACCGAAGGTGGTAGGCCTGTGTTGATCATATCGCATTGGTGAGTGGTGACTTCTGTACCGCCTCCACTGCCCAGCGGCCTAGACGCTGACAAGCCTGGAACGCTTCCAACGTCCAACACCATCGTTAAAGGTGTTGGACCGAAGGTGGTAGGCCTGTGTTGATCATATCGCATTGGTGAGTGGTGACTTCTGTACCGCCTCCACTGCCCAGCGGCCTAGACGCTGACAAGCCTGGAACGCTTCCAACGTCCAACACCATCGTTAAAGGTGTTGGACCGAAGGTGGTAGGCCTGTGTTGATCATATCGCATTGGTGAGTGGTGACTTCTGTACCGCCTCCACTGCCCAGCGGCCTAGACGCTGACAAGCCTGGAACGCTGTGTCAAAGGTTATACGCGTATTCCGTAGCTTTTGCCTGACTCTTGGAGTTTACAAACGGAACGTAATATTTTAACTGCTTCGTCACCGTCTGCAATCCATTAACGCACTGCTACGTTGTGTCTGTTTCCTTGATGATAATCATTTCAAAATTTCCTGTTCGTGAACCTCCTCTAAAACTAAATTTTTCATGACCGGCTAATTTAGGTTTCTAACTAAGCTTTTTATATTTTCACTTTCTTCAATTGGCAGTGTTGTGGTTGCTGTAAATACCACGTTTAAATGTAGGAAAAGGTACGTTATACATTTTGAAATTATAGTTTTGAAATATTTGAAAGCGCCAGCCAGATAGCAGGTTCTCAGCGGTCTGTGTCGACAACGGCGAGGGTGAGGCTTGTATATACAGTGGCCTACCTACTTTGTTATCTATATATTTCAATTTATGCGCATAAGTAGGCTAAATAACAGAATTACGAACGATTTTATTGTACCCTGCTTAATGTTAACATAAACTTAAAATTACTTGCAGTAGGCCATTAGTGGTATTAATAAATTTCAACAAAATTATTTTTCTGACATTCGTATTTAATTACATTGCTAAGAAATTCGACATATCTATGTCCAAGTTTAAAATGCGCGCTTCAATAATCAATTGCATTATAATTTCTAAACTTTAAAGACAGAGTTGATTGTTTGGAATCGGATATTTTATATGCTTTATTTAAAAAGTAAAACCGAAATTATTTTTCGTCTATGTAGGCCTATATTTTGGTCATATAATTTGTGTGGTCCTTTTCATCATCACATCGAATTTCAAGAATAAGAATTTGTAATGAATGACCCTTTATCACGGGAGTGACGTAGTAGCCCGTGGATTGCGCACTTGACGCGTCTGACGATATCATCTCGTATCACACACCACCGCCGCGCCGCGCCGCGCCGGCTCAGACAAGCGGTGTCGTAATCGTAGACGTAGAGAGTGTCGTATTGTGAGTGCGTGACTGTGACATTGACAGCGACTGATGATGTCATCTGCAACCACGCGATAAAGCGATGCAATATTACCGATATATCGTATCGTGATATATCGTTATCGCGATTTACGTCTATCGATCTATTTTGTTTGGAATCGTATCGTAGATCATTTAAATCTTCCGTAACCAAAATTTACATTTTTTTCACATTTAGGGTTACCTTTTCTTATTTTTGTTAGGTTTTAATTTTGTACTGTATACATTCATAGATGAAATATACAAACACAAATTCTGGCCCGTTTGTTTCCGCGTATATCATTTATTTATCTACTGTATGCCCATAGAACAAACTGCAGTTTACCTGTCAAAGAAGATTTTAGTTAACAGCCACAAAATGTGAGTCTGCCGAGATAAGTTCATGTTGCTATCATATCACTTATCATTGACCGATGACATTATTTTGATATGTGCGTCCACTACCAAGTGTTACAGGCCTTCCTCCTCGTAATCCTTACTTCATAAACTTTCTCTAGGAATTAGTGGAGAAGATCAACTCTCTATTTTTACTTAGCTTTTTTAGGTAAAACAAACTTGAATGAATTATTCATTAATTATAATTAATAAATATTACTATTGTTTAGTTAAATGATAGAAAACTAGACAATAATCTCTTCGAAATATTGATCAATGTCTTGCCAGAGTTAAAAAATGTCGCTTAAGTTGTTAAAAATCCATTTTATGTATTGGCACACCAGCCATCCTAAAATAAAAATTATATCCAAAATTAAATACCATGCAGCCCACGTAACCCGCGTTTTATTACTTCTTTAAATTAATTTATTTAATGAAGTAAATAAATACGACTTTGTCAACGAATCTTGTGTTTTATCATTTAAAACAGATTATAATTTGCGAAGTTTCTTTTGACTGTGCGCAAGTGGCTGTATATATTGTTAACGTATAAAACACACATTTACCCTAAAAATAAATTCATAACTTACTGTGGATTTTTTTTGTATCTAGTTGTCGTTCTTTGTGTATTTGAAACACGCTTCATCGAAATTAATGAAGATATTGGTTTTAAATAATAACATTAATTTGTATTCCAAAGTATCAAATGACCCGACTTTATCGCTTGTTGTAATCCACAATCTCGACCCACTTAGATTAGTCGTTTGTCAAACAAGGCAAGTTTTTACTCGGGCAATTATGGCAGCTGATATCTAATCAATAGGCCTACAGTTGAAGTAATAGATCGGTGGTCCGTGACGAGAGGGATGAATATCCGGCGAGAACTGGTTAGTGGTTACGGCCGGCTACCGGCCCCGCACCCCGCCCCGCCCCCCGCACCCACCACGCTGTCAGCGTCACCTCAGACGCAACACTTTCATCATTTACATTTATCAATAGGTTTGAATCAACATTAACATGGAATAACAAGATCAAAATAAAATTGAATACACGTGGTTCACTCATTGCAAACCGCCATTGACAAATAAAATAAAACAAGGTTACATACCTTTTAGCCAACAGTTGTGAACAACTGGAGGTGTTTTTTATCCTTAACATTTCGGAGCTGATACTCATCATCAGGGCCAAACTTAGCACACATGTTCTGCTGGCCGGCAACAGACATCGATGAGTCGGCCTATTACTGGCCAGCAGAACATGTGTGTAATAAGTGTGCGGTATTTCAATATTTTAAGAAAGTTTGTGTGCTTAATTTCTACTGACTAAATTTCGACCCTGATGAGGAGTATCAGCTCCGAAACTTATAGGATAGAAATAATGTATTAACTTCATGGGTATTCAAAGAGAATGTTTTCAGTTTCTCTAAACAGCTGTCCTTTTTACCATGGGATGTTACTTTCTTGTCATATTTTGGTCTGACTGATTGCCAGTACCCTCCTCCCAGATCTAAGACATCCATGTTATAATACCTACAATTATTTTAAACTGTCGATTGAAAAATATGTAACCTGGTTTTATTTTATACTTGATTCATGTACGAACCATGTACCACGTAGTTACGTGGTAAACAATGACAACAAAATGTACTCCTTATTATTTAAAATGTTCTTGTATTGTAATTTTTAAATTTAACTAAGAAACCCGGATATTAAAAATAAAAGATCCATTCTTGGTACAAACATTAATACTTAATGTGGGAGTCCCCTTTAATATAATACAGCCAAGCCTTACTCCAATAAGTGATTTATGTTTGCAAATGTGCATTTTTCTTATAATTGAAGTATCATTTAGATTACATTACTTTTTGAAACGGTGACCTACCCAGGTAGGTATTTTAAGCTAAGTATGAATGAGAAATGAGTATGAGATGATTTTGGTACAATCTAGTAGTCTTGTAGTCTACTGACTAAGGCTGACATGTTCCTTAGTCAGGATTGTTACTTTTTGAAACGGTGACCTACCCAGGTAGGTATTTTAAGCTAAGTATGAATGAGAAATGAGTATGAGATGATTTTGGTACAATCTAGTAGTCTTGTAGTCTACTGACTAAGGCTGACATGTTCCTTAGTCAGGATTGTTAAATAATAGCCCAACAGCCATGTGGTTTAAAAAACCGATTTAATACACCTTAACGGATATAGCATAAACAGTGAATAAATAATAATGCCCGAGGTGGGATTCGATGTCACAATCTTCGTCAAGTGAAACTTTTACGCTACTAACTGAGCTACAGCGTCGGCCAAGACAGTGCCGTCTTTAAGGGTTTTTGGCCAACCTCAATTGTTTTGTCTGATCTTAACTGTATTCAATTATCCATACAGTTATTATTAACCTATGATCAACTGATTTTGATAGAAAAGGAAGGAGGATTGAAAAGCAAAAGATAAATTTAATTTACACCAATTAATTGGTTTGTTACAGTGGCTTCAAGCAATAGAATGAATACACGTTTTCTAACAAAACTTGAAAGATTTTTGAAATACTTTTCTCTGCTTTTATTTCGCACAGTTATTTTACCCTTTAGTTTTTACAAATTGTTTACTAATCTGATACTTTTTCATTTATACATAAAATAAATATGTATGCAAAACCTCTATTCACATATTGTTCTCCACCATCTTCAATCAACAACTGTCAAATGGTTATGAACAGTTGTTTTGGTTTGTGATGTTTACATTTAGTTCTCCATAAGCGTAATGTTAATTCTTTAGATTTTAAACTTAATATTACAAGAAAACAAGAATTTTCCTGGACATTAGACCTATCTAGAACTTATTTTCTACTCAGAAATTAGTTATTTCCAAAATTTAAAGAAATTCCTTAGAGCCGTTTTCGAGATGCGTATATATATATAATATATACAAAATTTTTGCTCGTATTATAGTATTGGATTTAATACACTATATGTGAGTTCAAAACAGGCCATGAATCCTTACCCTTTCACGTAGACACCAAGATTTAATATTAGATGTCAAAAATTAAAAATATGACTGGTAAACTTTCAATGTACTGTATATAGAACACTAGCCTAAGTACCCGTTCTTCGCACGGGCTAAAAAGGCTGAAAGGTGTAGGCTCTACTGATACATTTAAGGTATTGTTAATTAATTCTTCATTGTTTACAAAATGACAAAACACGAGTGTCTACAACATTTCAAAGTAACATCAGTCAAATATTGGGATCTTATCCTTATCCCTTATATTATAATATTATAGATTACATCAGCTGTGGTAATGGTAAAGATTGGGCCGCCACACGTGCCTCCGATAGTGTATGACAGAGATGGAGATGGTCATATTGGAGCAGTAGGGCTTCCCAAATCTGGTTATGTGGGACTTGCCAAACACTCACCTATTAAAACAAACACATCACATTATTTGCCAAACAGTTGATTTTTCTCATCAAAGGGAAATAATATAGAAGTTTTGTTCCATCTCGTGAATCTATATAAATATTTTTCATGGTAAAATTATTTTCGAAATTGTGTATTCTTGTACTTTATTTTGTAGTAATGAGTGTATTTATTTAGACACTGCATTATTAAAAAAAAAACCCCGTCGCAGCAGACCTGCGTACTCAGCGAATTTCCAAATCAATAATATAATAATAATAATATATGACAAGTTTTATCAAAATCTGTCCATAAACACGAGAATTTATTTAGACACTGCATTATTAAAAAAAAAACCTTTTTTAGCTAAAAAAGTTAATATAAATGTTAGTATAATTCTTGTAAAAATAAATTTTGCAATATTAATTACATAACTCAATAAATTTTGCAATGTTAATTACATAATTAAATAAATAAATAAAAACATTTTAAATTTAATCTTCAACCATTAAAATCAGCTTAAAAAACTACACAATTTAGTTCTTTAAAGATTTTCTCTACCTCCAACGGTTACCGAGATATTAAAAAGTCTAAAGACAGTACTCTGTATTTTGGGGCTCCAATGTTAATCTTATGGAGAATAAGGAAAAATTAATATTTCACTTATCAATCAATATTTTTGGATAAAACTTGATATTTAGCTTCATGTGACTGAGATCTAATTCATATAGATATTAGGTAAACTCCTTTATTTGTGGACAGATGTTGATGAAATATGGTATAAATGGTCAATATATAAATTGTTTACGCTAGAAACACCTACTTTCAGTGTTCCTCACAGAAGCAAACCTGCATACTCTTTCCCATGTTAATCTTACGGATAATAGACAAATAACTCTCATGTTTATCGACAGATAATGATAAAACGTGTCATATATTATTATTAATATGTTATTGATTTGGAAATTTGCTGATTACGCAGGTCTGCTACGACATGAGTGTTTCAGTGTTATGAGGTCCCAGTTTAATGGATCGTAACTCGTAACCGTTAAAGATTTGGTATATACAGAGATCCTTGTTGACGAAATACTAACTTTATCTCAATATTCCTGACCCTTGCCACTAACAATATTACCCTCATAACTGTGACTGAGTTTGGTTTTTATTTTTTTATTTTGTGTATTTCTACGCCAGTTGCATTTTTAACGTTTTGATGGTTTGAGTATTGAACTATTTTATTTAGAAGATTCCAAAACATATTAAAACTTCTTTTGCCTTGGCTCTAAGCAAACCTGACATAATTTTTCAAACCAAACAGGTTTAGCCAAATCGATCACTTAATGTGATTCACAATTTAATTAAAATTTATAAAAAGAATATGTTTGATATGTTATTGTTTGTTAACTTCTCCCTTTAATTATTTCTCTACAAATAATTTTGATAGCTTAATATTTTATGGAAACTGTTTATGTACTGTATACTCTACGATCTAAAATGATTTACTGGAAAATGAAATGGTGCTTATGAAGTTGACTCTACCCTCGAATGAGAAATTTGAGAAAAAACCTCATTTAAAAAAAATATAAACTAGAGGAGAATAAATAAAATATAGAGAGAAGAAATAATATTTCACTTATCAATTAATATTTTTGGATTAAACTTGGTATTTACCTTCATGTGGTTGAGATCTATCCTGTTATGCTTAAAAATCATAGTTTATGTGTTTATAATGGTAGCTAACCTGAATACTCTTTCCCCATGTTAATCATTTAGATAATAGGCCAACTGCTTTATTTACAGATAGATGTGTATGAAACATAGTATAAATGGTCAAAATAAAATCGAAAGTGAATGACGTACATTAAAATTCATAACTAACTTACAAATTGAAAATATTCTTTAAAAATTCAAACTATGAAAGCAGTTTTGCCTATTCATGTATTCATTAAAAATATGATTTAGATTATATGTGTTTACTACAGGGAATTTCATTATGCCTTGTGATTGCTTAATATCAAGGCCTGAAGTTAATACCGTAAAACTATCCTGTCATTTTCTCTCCTTTGATGTAAACAGTGTTTGCATGATCAACACTGTGATTTACAATATGTAAAGAACTTTACAGCCTCATAAATTTCCATGAGTGTTTTATGCATTACTTTAGTTTAGATTATAATTAAAGATAAATATTTGAAAAAGTTCTTGAAAATATTTACTTTCGCAGATTTATTAACAGTATTTTACTCACCCCCAAATTTATTTTATTCTCTTTTCCTTTCCTACTAATACATAGAGCATATGAGATAGGCGAAGTATAAAGTTATTCTTTCTGAGAACATATTCATCCAAAATTAAAGGAGAATAGAATCATCAATGCTTTAATTATTAATTAATTTTTCAATTTAAGTGTGACATTAGTTAAAGGGAGACAAGTGACCAAAATTGACAAAAAACCTTTATGCCATTGATTATTTTTCTCATTTGGTAGTTCTAGTTTGGTCGTTCTAGTTTAATTTGCCATACAAATTATAAAATTAAAAAAAAATATAAAATTATTATTAAAGTTATTACAAAATTCTCTGCAAGGGTTTTATTGTTTTGAATTTTTATCCAACAGCATGCACACTATGTTTGCGTGCTCACTTTATGTCCTTCCATCCTTCCACAGAATGCAGTAACTTTAAGTTGAGTTTGCTGAAAATTTCATATTATTCTTTTACAAAAAATCCCTTTTCTATGTAACTGCTCAAAATATCTTCATGATTGTTTTTTTTCTTTGGAACAATTAATAGTGCAAATTTTAAGCCGAAGAATTCTTTTAGTAACTCTAGCTCTCTAGTGTGTACTTAAAAGTATGTACATAAAATGCCTATATTTTTCTGCAGCTGAGACTTACAAATTTGCTTTTGCCATCCAAATTTGAATACCAGTTAAATCATAAAGGAAAAAACACCTTAAGGGCCGGTTGACGAGCTCGGGGTTATCTTAAGTCCGAGCGCAAAATCCAGTTATAACTGGTTATTTAGCCCCGGCTAAAAAATCGGCTTGACGAGCTCGGGGTTAGCTACGCCCGAGCGCTAATGGTTAGACTTGAGGCAATTATGGCAGGGATAAACCCGGGCTTAAAATGTTCGCTTGACGGTCCGAAAATAGATAACCCCGGACTATAAAAGTTAAACTGTCGGCTTGACGAGTCAAGTTCTAGCGCAAAGAGCTTGGTCTCGGCTAAAAAGAATAATGGTTTTAGACTCGGACTTAACCCCAGGGGGGGCCAGGGTTAACGGGACATCATGTCGGGATTATCTCATTTGCTCGTTTATTGTTTTTTAAAAATTAAAAATAATGTTAAATTCGAAATCCTCATTAAATTTTGAACAATTTTACTACCCTCAAAATTTTTTAAATTTTATTTGATTTTTTCATTATCGATTGTTAAAAAAGTGCTAAACATAGGTAAATTTAAATAATAATTACCTAGTACAGTATACTTTTAAATAACAAGGTAAATTAATACTTTTACTCATAGTTTAAACAGATACCTAAGAAAAACTCCACCATTACTCCAAAGCATTGTAATTTTGTGCAGAAAAGAATAGGATAAAAACGACGAATATTAAATCTGAAATGGTACGATGGCAATAAGGGCAGGCTATCTGCTGTTAAATATTTCTATTTACTTCCCTGGGGGAAATAGTTTAGATCATGGATATGTCTAAAGGGAATGTTTTAAAGTTATTGGCTGTTAAATGTCAAAAAAATCAAATTTTTAAATTTTCAGAAAAAAAACAATAAAAGTAAAGTATAACTTGACTAGCACCATTGAAACCAGCTTAAAAAACTAAACTAATTAGTATTTTGAATTATTTGTCTACGACTAACGGTTCCAGAGAAAAGTTGAATTTACTGTCTACGATAAACGCATTACATTGTCTGACGTACGTTGTCCCAATGTTATTCTTATGGAGAATATTAAGAAAATCAATATCTTCTTTATTTTCCAACCGTTTTCCATGAAACTTGGTATGAAGCGTTAGGTCAAATCACCCAACAAAATCAACTCAAAAAAGCTTGGTATTAGAGGGGGGTGAGGGGTTCCCTCCATACAATTCAAACAATTAATTTAACTTTGTCTCTCTTGTTTTTATTTTCAGAAATGGGATGATTATTTTTGAAACAATAAATTATTAAATGATATTTAGATAAACTTTGAAGAACATGGTAGTTTTATTACATGTTTTCTTTTTTAAATTTACTTAAGGGAGAAAGTGTGTGTCAGTCCACTGATACCGTTTATTTTATACTAAAAATCCAATGAATTCAATAACTGGCCTGGTAGTTTCTATGGAAACATGTTACATATTTTTCATCTTAAAAATCACTAACGCCCCCCCCCTCCCACAGAGCTAAGATACATCCATGTCAAAAATTTAGTTAAACGAAAAAGCATACATATATGATTACTTATTTTATAATATAATTTTTGTTTGTCTATAAATAAATTACATTAATATTATATTACACATGTGTGTGGGTTTACGCTTTTATTTATTAAAAACCCCACCCTGAAATGCCATCCCATTGTTTTGATTTTGGGACATTTCGCGAAAGAAAAGAGTAGCCAGGCAGATATAGCGCATGTGGCCCTTGCCAACCTTCCCAGCGAAAATTCCCTGCCATTCCCCGCTGTTAACCCAGGACTAGCGTTGGTCTCGGCTAAGCTTGCTCTCGACCAAATGCATTTTAATCTCTGTCTCGTCAACCCGATTTTTAGTCCGGGGTTAAATTTGGCCGAGACCAACAATAACCCCGGACTACGAAACCCCGATCTCGTCAACCGGCCCTAAGTGTTTTATTTGAACTTAACACATTAGACACTATTTGTTTCTTTCTATGTTTCCTCTCAACAGTAAAATTATCCCTGACTAATGATTCATTGCTCTATTATTTCTTTCTGTAATCGTGAAAAAATAAGTAACAATGAACCTTCAATAGCTTCATGCTGCATCATGCTTCATGATGCTTAGTGGTCTTTAGGGGCGTTTATTTATTGTATGTGGATTATATTTCTTGGTTTGGAAAATCAATTTCAATCTCCATCTTTCATCATATTTCAACCAATCGACCTACATTTGCTATATTTTGTTTAATTTTTCTCCTTCGGCTATCATTTTAATGTGTGTAAGGCCATGCCCATTAAAACTTATCACCTTTTACACTTTCTTGTACTATCAAAAATACAAAACAAACTACAGAGAAGATTTTAAATAATTTTGACTGATTCACTGAGCCACAATTCTCTAATTTTAGGAAAGCATATCTCCATTTATCATTTACTCTCAATTAGTTGCTAGCAGATATGAAATTTACTATTCATAACCAGTACTCAACCCCGATCCCATGGATTGCACTTAACTAAGAATCTTACATATTTCTCCTAATAGTTACTTGCCATGCAATAGTGGTATTATCAACATTGGTATTGATAGGAATACATTCAAACATGTTCCAGACTGTTCAAAATTCAACCTAATAAAATCTTTTATATTAAAATTTAAAATTTAATGTTCAAGTTAAACATATTTACACTGACTATAACAACTCATTTATTGTGATACAGTATTTTATGTTTAATATGTGACAAAGGGAGCAAGCTCAGTTTTGCTGACAGGTTACAAACAGTGATTTGTCTCAGATAGCAAAATACTTGGATCAATAAGGGTGGGGCTGACCAATATCATTAACAAACTTTGAGGGAGGTTTACAAATAGACCTGTCTCCAAATATGAGAAGATTGATTTGTAAAGAAATTCAAATTTGTCTTAACAATTGTAAACTTAGGTAATAGGCTATATTAGGGGTTTAAGCAAAAAAAGAGAGACACTAAAAAAAGGAAATCATAGATTAACATTGAACAATATTGCTTGTTTTCCAAAGTCTTTTTAGTTTTATTTTTCAAAACATTAATCCCAATTTTATTAACCAAAGTAGCGACCTCAAAATTAGTTCATCTTGAGTTGTCAAATATATAGGTTGAAATCAAAAAAAGATTAGAAAATCGCTCATCTTATTGCATTATCCAACAAAAACGTGCTTACCTTTTTGCAAAGACCTATGGTTAATTAAATCACGTATTTGTTGTTACTGAATATGTACATCGTAAAATTAACTATCTGACTAATTTCATGGTTTCTTGGTAAAAATGTTAAAACCTTTCAGAATGTTTCTGGTTACTAAAGAATTCTTCCAAGTAATTCAGGTTTTCACAATTAAGTAATTCCAAGCTAATAAGCTGATTTTAAGCTATCTCAATGTTCAAGGCTACTTTTTCATTTATCTTTGTTTAACTGCCAGTTTCAACAGTTAATCTTTTTTGCAGCTCACCACTGAGTTCAATGATTTGGAAAAGGACGAGGTGAATATTATCTCAGGTGCACTAGAGCTGCGCAAGAAGGTGGTGGCTGATGTAATGACCAAGCTAGACGACGCATTCATGCTGTCATACGATGCCATTCTAGACTTTGAATGTGTTTCTGAAATTATGAAATCAGGTAGAGATGTAATGGTAATTTAGTCCAATTAGGGTAGACACTGTGGATGGCATGTATAATCTCTAGTAAACACTACAACCTACCAGTCTAACATGGAATTCTCAGTTCGGTTAGCTCATAAATATTTCAAATATAATGTATTAGTTCTTAGTTGGGACTCATTTACTTAGAAAATAACCCTACAAAATATACCACGGTGTAGTTCATGGCGTCTAGAACCGTTTCCTATAAATATCTCCGTTTTAGACATTTTGTCGCTTGGAACGTTCCCCGGGGACCTATTTGATTGGCCAGTCAAAGTAATTAGTTTATATAGGTTACAGGAATCCTCTGAACATGATTTTATTAGCGAATTGTCAGACTGTATTGAGATTTTGGTTGGTGACATAAATATAAATTTGTTTATATAAACGATGTGCATTGTTTGACGTAGGTATGAGCGATCACTGCATCATTGGCTTGCAATACTTGAATACTAGTAATGTTCATATGAAAAGTGAAAACATAAGGACAAATAGATTTAACCCATTTGTGACTGAGTTTCAAGATCAATAACTGCTGCCTGGAGCTGACTTTTTCTGCTCGAGCCACCTGCATCTGAACATAGGCTACCTTATAAATAATACTAGGTGTAATGGGAAATTAATCAAGAGACTCACCTATAACTAGGCGTGTTAACTTGGCTGCACAAGCTTTAATAACACAAAACTAGTTATACAATATTTACCCA
This sequence comes from Nephotettix cincticeps, assembly GCA_023375725.1. Classification (NCBI taxonomy): domain Eukaryota; kingdom Metazoa; phylum Arthropoda; class Insecta; order Hemiptera; family Cicadellidae; genus Nephotettix; species Nephotettix cincticeps. The sequence continues at coordinate 57,602,775 of CM041791.1, read as the reverse complement.
TATTTATCCAACTAGGCCTGGAGCCTGTTCAGGTCCTGCTCCATCATCTCTTTCCTCATTATTCACTTCATTTGCAATAAATTAGTCAACCTCCATTTCATCGTAATTATTGTCACTTTCACTTTCACTGCCTATTGAGAATATTCTCAATAAAGTCACTAAACCTGGCACTCGTAATAATTGTTTCATCTTGCAACTACTAGGGGAAAAGTGACAGTTTCAAGTACGTTCTGCTGCCAAGAAAAAAACTGCAAAACTGCTGAACAAGTACCGTCCCTCTTTAGTCATTACGTAATTCGCGAGCTGGGATGGATCGGGCAAATTCCATTATACAACCAGATACTTTAATCACAACCTAATCAGGCTGCCTAAAGTTAAAAAAGTTTTATTTAGAAGAAGCTTTATTTATTCCAGTGGTAAATTATTTAATACATTAGCACTTGAAATTAAACAGTGAAATGATTAAAGAAATGTTGTAAAAAACTCACTTCATGGATTTTTGAGATTAGAGACGTGTCTCTATTCCATCATGTTATTCAATAAATAACCTATTTCAGTATATGAACCAGTTAAGTTATTTTGTTAAATTAGTTTTAGTTTTGCAATAAGTTTGTGAATTAATTTTGTTGATTTCCAATGAGAACGCTGTGAGGATGAACTTATCTACAGTTTCTTTAACTTGAAGGACTGGAATCATAAGTTTCTAGTTTTTAAGCTGTTTTTTGTCCTATTCAAACTAACCACTCTACTTGTAACTGTGGTTAGTATCTTCCTAAACAAAGAAATATATTCTTTATGTTGAATAACTTCTTGATTAGCATTATACGTGTTGGTTTTACTATAGGATGAAGTAAAAACTTCTGTCCTCCAACACTGCTTAATATATTTACACTTTTATTGTAATTATATAATACAGTAGAACCTCGATTAACCGTCACCCTTTTAACCGTCAGTCTCTATTAACCGTCACCCCGCTAGCGCAAAAATAATTATGTTTCCGCGACAGCGCCGAGTCGGATCTTGAGTTGAGGCTCTATGATGAGTAGTGACGACTGTACTGCACAACTGCATTGTGCGTGAATCATTGGCGGCAAGGGTAGTGACCCAGCTGGTTAATCCCTTATACTGTCTTCTGCATTCCACTGCTACCGTTTCATTTCAGTTCAGTATGGTGCGTGGCTACAGTGAACTGAAGTTATTGTCGATTTCGAGTGCAATGCCAACTAGTGTTTACGTGCTTTACTGTTTATCGTTAACAGTTCTGTTTATACGTGGTGTGTAATGCTCGTCTGTTATGGCTGAGAAACGGTAATGTGTAGTTGTGGGACTCGACAATAAACAATAAATTATTAAACGCTGATGCTTCTTCTCAGAAAAATTAGAAAAGCCTGAAAAGCTCGACGGAGAAAGAAACAAAAGAAAATGACGGATTATTTTAATAACTAAATACCGGCAACATAAAGTTTTGAGAGTAAAAATACGTACATGTACAGTTCATATTTCATTGTTTTCTTAATAAAATATCTCAATAAATTATTTTTCACTTGAACTGGCGTAGTTTGGTTTGTTCTCATTTAAAATAAATTCACATTAAGTCTATCATGAAAACTAATTATGACTTAAAATAGCGCCGTTATAACATGCAAGGCAGTGAATTGCGAAGTTGCCACGCCAAACACTGTCTAGGTGCTAAGTTGTATCGGCGCTATTACTATTTCTGTTATCCGTCTATTCGGTTATCCGTCATGGTCTCGGTCCCGAGGGTGACGGTTAATCGAGGTTCTACTGTAACATAAATATATACAAAAGTTGTTTAATTGGCGATCGATTTCGTCCAGTCACACTGGACATCATCAGGCCCAAACGGAGATTGAAATAAACAAAATGGCGTTTCTGCTTAAATACTATTGGCTACCGGAAGTTTCTGTAATGGTGTCGGATGTAGTGTTTATTGGCTGGTTAAGTTCCAGAAACAGATTTCTATTCGTTCTTGCAAGATCAAAGTGTATTTGTTCATTTATTAATTTTTCTTTACCGTATCCTTACATTTTTTTTTATAAATAAATAACTTCCGATGCATTCATCCAATTTAGTTTTTTTTACAAGTTTTGAGTTTTGATCAAGATTATCAAGGTTCTTGCAGGATGCAAAAACGTATAGAAATCTGTTTCTGGAACTCATCCAGCCAATAAACGCTAAATCCGACGTCATGACAGCCAGCAAATAAACGCTTCATGAGACGCCATGACAGGAACTACCGGTAGTCAAGGACCACAAGGCTGTCATGGTCCAAACAAACTTCAGTTCGGTAAGCACCACTCCAGATATTCCTGCATGGCTTGACAACTATGATAGAAAGGTTAGGGTTATTAAAGAGGACTTGATCCCTTCTTTCAAACAGGCTCTCTCTGAAGTTACCTGGTTAGACTTTATTGAGAATAAACAGCTGGAAGATGCTTTTGAATCATTTTTTGACGTGCTTAATGACTTGTTAAATAAGTTTTTCCCATTGCAAGTTAAGCGATCTAATGTTGCTTCCAAAATTGCTAGACATAGACAAAGTAAGGCTGATAAACCATGGTATACTGAAGAGTTAGCTAGATTGAAGATGTATATTCTGACTTTTAGGGACCTGTATATGAATGCTACAGAGAACACAACCAGGGATCATTTACACTCATTATATGTTAGAGCAAAGAAGCAGTATAGAGTTAAGGTGGATGAAGCAAAAAAATTGGTAAATGCCCAATCTATTGAAAATTCACTGAATCCATGCAAGGCCCTTTGGAACCTTGTTAATAGTAGTAGAAAATCATTAAAACCTCCAACCTCAAAATGTTCTGCAAATCCAGACGATTTTTACAATTATCTCATTAATAAAGTGTCCAGTATTGCAAATAGTTTTGGTGGTGATGACAAGGGAGCTGCTGAATTAGTCAGGAATCAAACATCTAGTTTAAACCAATGGAAGGAAATAACTCCTGAGGAGGTGGTTAAGCTGGTCAGTCGATTTAGAGCCTCTCATAGTCCTGACATCTACGGGATGACCTCCGTCCTGATGAAATCCATAATAGATGCCATAGCTGTACCACTGAGCAGGGTTATTAATATGTGCCTGCGAGCGGGGATCTTTCCTCATAGGCTTAAAATTTCAAGAACAGTGCCCATCCTTAAGAAGGGCGATCCTTCAAGTATGTCCAGTTATAGGCCAATCTCAATTATTGTGCCAATGATTGCTAAGATAATGGAGACAGTACTGAAGTCACATTGGTCCGATATATTGAATGTAACAACTTGTTCTCTGATCTCCAGCACGGCTTTAGGCAGGGTAGGTCTACGGTGACAGCTGTGGCGGATCTGACTCAGCGAATTTATGAGACTTATGAGGTTGCCGACACAGTTGCACTGACATTATGCGATTTAAGCAAAGCTTTCGATGTGGTCCCACATCGCATCTTGCTCATGAAGCTTCAGCGTTATGGAGTTCGGGGCACAGCATTGAGAACCCTCACCTCCTACCTCAATAACCGCCAACAGATCATCTCCATCTGTGGCGCTCAGTCTCAGCCCCTCCGAGTCAATCATGGAGTTCCGCAAGGATCTGTATTGGGACCTGTGCTGTTTTTAGTGGCTATCAACGATCTTGAACTCGAGGGAAGCGCGCTAAGATTCGCTGATGATACCACTCTCATGTCCACTGGGAGCGATCCTGCATCAGCCAGGGAAAGGTCAGAGCTTCTCTTTGTGAGAGCGAAAGATTGATTTGAGGTTAATAAGCTAAAGCTAAATGAAAAAAAGACACAAAAGCTGGTGTGCTCATTAAGTAGTACGTCGTTAACCCAGGAACCTTCTAACGTTACACTGCTTGGCTTCGTAATAGATTCCAAACTGACCTGGAATGACCATATTGAGAGTGTGTGTAGGAAATTGGCTAGGGTAATCTTCTTGTTGAGGAAACTGATTAGTTTAGTGGACAGATCTTACCTGCTTGTTGTGTACTATGCAGTTTTCCACAGCCATGTCACTTATGGCCTACAACTTTGGGGTCATGCATCCAGCTGTTCAAGAATCCTTAAGCTCCAGAAGAGGGCTGTGCGTATACTGACGGGGAGTGGAAGACTTGACCACTGCAAGCCACTTTTTGAAAGAACCGGTATCCTAACTGTTCACAGCTGCTACATCCTTACTTGTGCTAGTTTTGTCCAATCAAATCTGAACAATTACTTGGTCAGAAGACAAGTACATTACCATAACACCAGGCACAAAGGCAAGCTAGATATCCCCCGTTGTAGGCTGAGCAAAACTAAAAACTCTTTCTCAGTTTTGTCAATCAAAATTTATAACAAGCTCCCTGACAGCATAAAGCAGTTTGAGCGTGAGAGGTTCTCCACACTACTTAAGTCCTGGCTAAAGAAAAAGCCTTTTTACTCGCTGCAGGAGTTTTTTGATGATGACTGTGCAGGTTTGGGGCTGATAGGCCATTGATAAATCTCATCCACTGCCAATTTGACCAATTTATAAACATCTACGGAAGTCTAAATTTCAGTGTATATATTTTATTTTATAGTATTCTATTTTATTTTATAGTATTCTATTTTATTTATTTGACGCTGCTAATCCAGACATGTCTGGTCTCAAGCAAAGGTGGAGGTAATAAGGTAATAGTATTTAAGAAGGGACGCCATTTTGTTTAATTTAGTCTCCGTTTGGGCCTGATGATGTCCGATGTGACTGGACGAAATCGATCACCAATTTAACAACTTTTGTATATATTTACTGTTTGTGTATAGTTACAATATAAGTGTAAATATATTAAGTAGTGTTGAAAAACGTGAGTTTTTATTTAATTCGGTATTCTTTATATTGTAACTAATAATGAAGGAATAAATCATTATTTCATTGATTTCCTTTTTTATATTTGTTAAAATGAAAAGGAAATTATACATGTATACACATTATATATTTTAATGTTCTAACAAGTATTTTCAGTGGGTAAGCTGTAAAGTTTAACAGACACATTATCGTCTGATTCCAGGGTTCTCACGTATCCCAGTTTACGAAGGGTCTCGCAAGAACATCATCACCGTACTATACATTAAGGACCTTGCACTAGTTGACCCTGATGACAATACTCCGCTTAAGACCCTCTGTCAGTTCTACCAGAACCCTTGCTACTTTGTGTTTGAGGACACCACGTTAGATGTTCTCTTCAAGCAATTCAAAGAAGGTTTGATGTATTTCCTTCTTATTTTTTAAATTAATTATATTGTTTGATAGCATACATAGTCTAAAATGTCATAACTGAACAAACAGAACCGTTTGTACTGTAAATACAGTGTATCCAAATCCTCCTTACAGTTGGGTTTTGTGTGTTTAACTGTTTTCCAGCAACAAAGCTACACAGCCCACTCATTAACTATTATTCCTGATTGCCTTATAACTACTTATTAGTGTCACTAGTAATTATTTTGACCAACCATTAAGTCAGAATTAGTTTATACCTGTTGCCTTTATGTACATGAAGTTCTCAAATGCGTTTGGAAAATCGGTCTAAATCATCTACAAGTCTTGGTGGACATCCCAGTGATCGAACCCGTGACCTAATATACTGAAGTTTAAGACGCTGTCTTTTAGCCAGTTGTCTAGCCTATTTCACTACTTATTTGGACTATGACTTTTCCATCGTATCTGTGTTTTACCTACCCAATATTGGTGGTGAAACTCCTTTGATTTTAAGTGATTATCTAAGGAACTATATTTAATTACTTCATATATCCAAAAAGCAGTTAGTAAAATACATGCTGTTAATGTTCATCTGTCATGTACAAAACACAAAACCAAATACACCAAGTGCACCAAATACACCACTACTCTCGTTCTCCAATTTAAGAAAGTGGGAACCAGGTATCGGAATGAAGGTCAGAGAACTACTGTAGCTCAGAGTCGTAGCATAGAGTGCATTCACTTGATATATTGTGTTTTTTGCAGACACAGTGCAACAACATTTGGAGCTGTCCAACAAAATAATATTAGAGTAATTAATAAATAACACCATTATGAATTTCAAACTATTATGACACTTATTACCCACAATATATGTGACAGGAACAACCTGAAAGGCTTATCATCATGAGGTGTTCTAAAAATAAAAGTAATTTTCTTAATAACTTTAAATGGAGGACAGATAGATGGTTATGTGACTGATTTGTGCAGGTATCAAGGGTCATATGGCATTTGTGCATCGTGTGAACAATGAAGGAGACACAGACCCGTTCTATGAGACTGTGGGCCTGATCACACTCGAGGATGTTATAGAGGAGCTGATACAAGCCGAGATCATGGATGAGACCGATGTCTGGAGTGAGTATCACAACAACACTTGACCTGTCTCTGTTTCTATCTGGGGTAGATGTTGGATAGTAAACCTATGGACAATAATATTAACTACAGGTGTGTGTAGAGGTTTCAAATTAAACTAACTATTTTGATATACAGTAGAACTCCAATTATCCGAACTCCGACTATCCGAATCGCCGATTATCCGAATCACTTTCAGAAAAAAATTTGTCCAAAAAAGTCTTAAGTGCGCTATTATTCTTCCCCCCGCGAAGCCAGTGTTTGCATGTAAAATGTAAGTACATTTTATTTATATTTAAAACCTGTGAAAATATCATGTTTATTACATTTAATTCAATAAAAAATAGTGCAATATCAAAACGTAGCTTTTTTCTCTCAAATGACAATAAAAAAAAAAACTCTGATTATCCGAATATTTGATTGTCCGAATGGGTCCCGGTCCCCATTAATTCGGATAATTGGAGTTCTACTGTAATGGAATATTTTCTCGTTATCACATTCCCAAGTTCTCCGGGTTTGAGCAATACAACAAAGTGTTGCCAAATTTACGTTTGGCTTATTTCGTCATTCGGTGTTCGCATAACCAATAAATTTCCCACTCGTTTTCATTCTACATTTTCTCTTTGTTAAATGATTTTACGCGTAATTAATTTTTAGATCATTTTAAGATTAAATAAATTACGACAAGGTACCACAATTTCATTTGTTTAATATTGTAACACGGCCGATCCGGGTGTACTATCTGCCCGATACGCAGATAGACGAAGACAACGAGCCAGCTTTGTCTGTCAAATCTTGGTTTTTTGTTCATGGCGTTTCATTTTTATCATTGTAATTAGTAGTAAGCCCGTCCTTTGTACGGATTGTAGGAATCAGTTTAAAGAAGGAAGATCATCATACCAAAATATAAACTTGGATCCTAAACAAATCAATACAAAGAAATAAAGAAATATTATTAGCTCTACAGTTATACGTTAAAATAACTTTTTAATATACTGTAGTACGATTTCGAAATGGGTTTAAATCAATTGATTGTGATGAAAACTTTTCATCATTGAGCAAGAATTAATTGATTTACATTTTTTTGTTTTCTCTAAATTACAATAGTTATTACCTTTCTATGCATAACTATCCCATTCCCGTCTAAAGACGCACATTGCACGTCCACGTATTTTGCTAGACAGATGATTAAGGACGTGCGCTATGCATCTGTGGGGCGGTTATGAGCAAACAATGTGCGTTGCATGCTTATATTTTGATGTAGTTCTTTTTTCCTCCGTTAGGTGTGCTAGTTCATTTCTCATCAAATAGATAGTGTTGGCGTCCTCTTTCAACCCTTTAAGGAGTACCGTATTTTGCATAAAAATAGTATTTAAGTTTTAAAACGTCATTTGACGAAATCTGCGCAAATACATTTTTATATATTTATAACATGACCCAGTTAGATTCTTGGGTCATAAATCAATAATTAAAGACATGTAGTTATGTGGCATGTGTGTATTGGTGTATTCGGTAGGGTAGGTAATCTGCCGGGGAGGGATTATCATGCGATGGTGGCTGCGGCGGAAAAGGTGGCGGCCGTGGCGTGAAGTTTCGGCGGGAAATAAAAGGGTGCGAATAATATTTCTCAGCGTTCTTTACGAAGGGAAGAAAGAGTAAAGACATAACCTTTCAGCGCAAAGAGTGTAATCTTGCTTTATGCGTGCATCCATATTTTGGAGACTTTCATACGAAATAAGTTATAAAATGTTTATTTTTGGATATTTTGAACCAAATACTATTTTCTGCTATATTTACAGTAGGCTACAATAAATTTTAATGAAAAAATATTTTACTCCTTTGAGGTTCGATTTGATATTTTCCCCTTACTCCTTACCAGCATTGAGATAGTAATGTTTTAAAACGTCATTATTCCTTAAAGGGTTAAATAATCGTATTTAGTGTCCAATGTTCCGCGTTGACAGTAAATTATTTTCTCTTCGCACAATTCATTCAGCAATTGTATTTATTGATCTGAATACAGTTGTAATGATTATTTTTAAAGATTTATTATTAACTATTTATTACTGCAGGTAACTAGAAGTAGATGTGCCAAGTGAAATAAAGGAATCATTTGAAAACAAAATAAGTCTTGATAAAACAACAGTACCTACTTGGTTTCTAAGCCTACCGCTTGGAACTGGTGAAAAAGTACAGTAATATATTTTTTCTTGCTAAAAGTGATTGTATAGGCAGTTAAAGGGTATAAGTAACAGGATAAATAAAGCAAAACATATAACTCATGAAGTTACTGTTAATTCTATCAAGCTAATAGTGACACTCAGTCATAGTGATCAAGGCTCAATTTTAGTTCAGATCGGAGGGCCTCAGGCGTCGACCGGTCTATTTGACGGGAGTGGGTTGAAATTAGTGTTGGTTCCAATTCAATTTTAAAGAAAGTTGTTCCAAAATATATCTGTAGTTTGTCAGTACATTACTATTAATTTTTGTGTGAACAGCGGATAACAGATCAAAGAACAGAAGAAGTCAGAATCGTTCTATGAAGAAAGACTTTACATCTTTTGCTGAACGCAGTGAAAACCAACGAATCCATATTTCACCTCAATTAACCCTTGCAACATTCCAGTTCCTTAGCACTTGTAAGTATGGTATATAATTTGTTGTTATAGTTTTTATTGAATTTTGTTTTGTGTTAACCCTTAACGTCCTGGGTGAACTTTTTGTTACACTCAGTCCTGGGTGGGGTCTCACAGACCGCCTTTTTGAAAAAAATATTTAAAATTACTTTTTACTGTTGGAAATCATTTTATCAGTCTAATTAGCTATTCGAAATGTTTACTAAGTGAATAATATTAAATTACGTTTATTGAGTACATATAAAATTTAAAAAAACCCCGTCGCAGCAGACCTGCGTACTCAGCGAATTTCCAAATCAATAATATAAAAATAATATATGACAAGTTTAAAAAAAATCTATCCATAAACATGAGAATTGTTTGCCTATTCTCCATAAGATTAACATGGCAAAGAGTGTGCAGGTTTTGCTGCTGTGAGGAACACTGAAATTAGTCATTTCTACCATAAATAATTTTTATCTTAACATTTATACCAACTTTCATCAACATCTGTCCATAAATTAAGGAGTTTGCCTATTCCCTATATGATTATTATGGGAAAAGAGTATGCAGGTTTGCTGCCATGATAAACACATAAACTATGATTTTTAAGCATAAATGGATAGATCTCAACCACATGAAGCTAAATATCAAGTTTTATCCAAAAAATATTCATTAATATGGGAAATATTAATTTTTCCCTACCCTCCATAAGATTAACATTGGAGCCCCAAAATACAACATATTGTATATCCTTACATATACATATCCTTATATCATTTCAGCTGTTGATGCCTTCAAGCCAGAAAATATTTCAGAAACAATTTTAAGTAGACTGCTCAAGCAAGACATAATTTACCATATCAAGGTGAAACATAGAGAAACTGGAAAAAGTGATCCTCACACTGTCATATATCAACAGGTATACTAAGAATTTGCATGTGATAAAATATTAAGTTCTATTTAAGATTAGTATCAATTAGAGGTGTGTGGAAAGTGAAATTTTTTTCGGATCGGATAGTGAGGGTTCGGATCGGATAATTTTTGTATTTGTATACTCGCAATAACACAGTCTCTCGGATTTACACTTATCTGAGAACAAATTAGAAAAAATCAATGAAAATGTTATGAAAGTATAAATTTTATGAAAGTAAGTTGGACTTTAAATAAATTGTTCAAAGGCTGAATAACAAAACTAAAATTTATACTTCACTGCATTTTAAAAGTAACAACTTTTTAAGTTGGTGTAATTCAGAAATAAAATGAATAAAAACCTTATAATTCGCCAATAATTGATATCAACATATCTTAAGAGTTAATAATACAAACCATCAATAGATTGATAAATAATAGTACACAATTTTATTTAATGATTCAACTTTTTTATTTATTATAATGATAAAAACAAATTGCCATAAACAAAAAATCAAAATTTGATAGACAACCTTGGCTCGTTATTATCAGCAATCTGCGTATCGGGCTGCTGTGTTATTTTATTACAAATTGTGAAACTAAAGATACCTTATCATAAACTATTTGTTTAATCTTAAAATAATCTAAAAATGTACCATTTAAAAACTAAGTACCTGGTGACCGAGCTTTACTCGTATAGAATAAGACATGTGTTATAAAAATTAATTAGAAAAATTAAAACACATTTATTACTCAATGAAAACATTTATGTGGTTGAAATAAAACCGATTTAATACACCATAATTAATATAGCACTGAACAAAAAGTATCGCCCCTGGTGGGGATGGAACTCGCGGCCTATAGTTCTTGGTTGGTTATGTGAACACAGAAAAAAGAAATAGGCCAAATATAAATATAGTAACACTATCGTATTGCTCAAAAACAGAGAACTTGAGAATGTGATAACAAAAAAAGTCCATTACATCAAAATAATCCATGTTTAACTTGATCGTCTGCGTAGACGATCAAAATGAAGTAGTATATTATTTTTGCTGAAAATACCGTCACAAAATAAGCTATTATGATGATTAGCTTTGTTACTAAATATTAGATCAACGATTCAAGGTTTTTCATAGCCAAAATCATATTTTATGCGGAATAATATTAAACCGCAACCTGATGCCAGGTGAAGCTATTGATAACGTTTTGCTTTGTGTTTCAAAATGCAATATCGTTTTCAACTTAATGGGTTACTTTAAATACATAATTGAAGAATCAAATAATCATACCCCAACCTTTGTCCGTTGCCGCCCCATGGGTTGCTGCTCTATACAAACCTTTCTAATCCCTCTAACCATTAAAGGCAACATAAGTCATTCTGAAAGTATATCAGGGAATAAGGACAGTGACAGAAACTCATTTCTCAAATTAAATACTTTACAAACATTAATGGTTATTTAGGCTGTTATATTGATTACTTACTTGTAAGTAGAGGTGTGCGGATATCCGAAAATTTATATCGGTTTTGGATCGGATTGGATAACCGGCACTGATTCAAATGCAAAACAAGTATCTGGTAAAGTCCGATAAATATCCAAACTTTCTGTGCTTCAGTGCTTGGTTCTGTGCTTGGCTCTATTCTATTTTTAATATTTATAATTGATCTTTGCAACGTAAATTTTAATGGTTGTGTAACAGCCTTTGCTGATGATACAGCACTATCATATCAGGCCGATTCCTTGGTTGAACTACACAGGCTCATGCAAGATGATTTAGATAAACTTTCTATTTGGTTTTATTGTAACAAGCTTACTTTGAATGTTTCTAAGACAGTTTTCCTTATTTTTCCACTATCTGAGACATTATTTTCAAAATCACTTAAAATTCCATGCAGTGTCTTGTTTCAAAAGTAACTGTGGATATGATGAGGTAGAACAATGTAAGAATACTAAGTATCTGGGTTTGAATTTGGATGAAAAATTGCCTTGGAAGCTTCACGTAAATTATTCGAAAAAAATACTCCGTCAGTCTCTTAGGGCTTAAATATCCTTCCTTCTAAAATTTGTTTGTCCATTAAATACTTTGAAACAGGTTTAATATTCTGTGGTAAACTCTAGATTAGAAATATGGAATTTCACTCTATGGTGCACTTATATATCTAATTTAAATTCTTTGATTAATTTACAAAAAAAGTTTATTAGACTATTAGCGAATGCCCGTTTTTATGATCATTCACTTCCATCGTTTAGAAGCCACAATATTCTTCTGTTCAGATATTTATTTTTATTTAAGGTGCTTACTTTATTTTATAAACTTAGTGGTAATGCAGGACCAACGGTTGATACTATACATAATTTTATACTACTCGTCAAAACGTTAATAACATTTTTCGCTTACCAAAGCCTATTTGAACCTTGTTTAAAAAATGTTTTGTTTATTTGTCTTTCAAGTTTTTAATAATATTCCTTTTTATATAAAAAGTTGTTCTTATATGAGCGTGTTTAAAATAAAATTAAAGATTTTGCTTCTAACTGAAACACCTGCTGAAATTGATAATATGTACTCAAGTTTAATACTGGGTAATTACTGGGTTTTACTGGATTGGTACAATCCAGCTAATTGGTAGCTGTCCATTTAGTTCATTTTCAATAGGTCTTTTAGTTATTTATTTTATTTATACTAGGCCTATTTGGTAGTGTTAATACTACCAACAACCTTACCACTTGTTTTCATTCTACATTTTCTCTTTTTTGCATGATTTCCCATGATCATTAGTATTTAATAGTGCATTTTTAGATATAATTTTAAGATTAAATAATTAGATTACGACAATATACCATAATTTCACGGGTTTAATATTGTAACACAGCAGCCCGATACACAGACGACAACCTGATCCGTTAGATGACGATCTAACGTCGTCTGTCAAATCTTTCTTTTTTATGACGATTATTTTTTACCTTGAAATAAAATTGTGAAATATTACTTATCAATCTATTTTATGGTTTATATGACTAACTTTTAAGATCTGTTGAAGAAACTATTAGCTACTACATCCGCATCTAAAGCTCTTTCTACCTGGCTGCGAAGCAAGAAAGAGGAGTCAAATGCCGGTGAAAATTTGAGGATGAAGTTGAAAGCATGTAAATCAGTGATCATCAATAATGTATATATCGATGAATTATAAGGTTTTTGTTTATTTATTTTATTCGTGAATTGTGCCATCTTAAAATTTGTTACTTTTAAATTCAGTGAAGGATAAATTTTTTTGTTGTTCAGCCGATAAAGAAGTTATAATAATTTATTCTTAGATACATGTGATTATTGCGAGTATCCGAATCCAAAAATTATCCGATCCAAACCCTAACTATCTTATCTGGATCCAATCCAAACTTGAGCTATCCAATCGGAATCTGATCCGAAAAAAATTCAAAATCCGCACACCTCCATTTGTAACACATAAAAGACACATTTTACTGTGACAACTATGAGATTAGTTAATTGTAATTGTATATGAGTGATTAATGTTTATTTCAAATTGATGTGCTAGTAGTTGGCATAAAGTTATAGTAAATCTTCGTTGTATCAACAAAGTGAAATAATACTTTGTTGTACAGTCAAACCTTGATATAACGAACCTTGATATAACGAATTCCTTGATATAACGAATTTTTTTAAATCCCCTACAACTTCCCATAAGACTCAATGCTAATTTCACCTCTATATAACGATTGAAACGTATTGTAAACCTCGATTTAACGAATTTTTGAAGATGCCAGAAAAAATAAATCAACCTCTATATAACGAATTTTTCTTAATAAAAACCTCTATATAGCGAATTTTACCTCTATATAACGAATGATCTCTATCCTCCCTTGATATAACGAACGGAAACAAACTTACAGTCGTGTCTAAACATGAACGCCCGACCACGGATGTGTCCCACGGTCTTGACTGTCATGAATTTCATTCAGTTCAGCTGTTTTGTTTATTAAAGTACTATCATTTACATTTTTAATACAATAAATTATAGTTTCTGTATATAGTGAATTACAGTACAATTTGTAAAAACATAATTTTTTATTCCTAATGTCATTCATTTTTTAAACATATACTCGTACTAAAAAAATAAATTTTCAGAACTTTATATTTGATTTTGTATACTCAGAGTTTATCCTTTTTATTCTCGTTGTTTTAAAGATATGCAGTGTTAAAACTATTTTTAAGGATTAAGCCTTTTTTTATTATAATACATACTGTAGTTTACTTTTTTAATACATATAAGTATGTACATTATTGTCATAACAACATTACTACGTAATTGATTTTAATTCTTCTTTTAAACATACTGTACTTTAAAAAATAAAGTTAGTTTATTTTGTATCAAGTAGAATGAGACTATTTATTTTATTCTCCATTTACTTAACAACAGAGTATCCTATGCAATTACAGATCGTTTTAATGAGGTTAAGCATTGCTAGATGTTGGCCTGCATTACGATGTCGGTGAACCTCGATATAGCGAAATTCCATCAAACCTAACCTCAATATAACGAAACTCGATGTAACGAAAACCTTGATATAACGAATATTCAGTCCGGTCCCTTGAGATTCGTTATATCAAGGTTTGACTGTAGTATATTACAAAAGACGTCCCTGCTATTTCATAATTTTAATTTTCTTGTATTTAGTAGCTATTGATGTACCAAATGACCAAGTATCACACTGAATTGTTTCAGGGCAAGGCGGCTGACTACTTTGTCCTCATCCTGGAAGGTCGTGTAGAGGTCACAATGGGGCGTGAGAACCTGGTGTTCGAGTCTGGCCCTTTCACCTATTTCGGCATGCAGGCCCTTACACAGAATGTGGGCGTTGGTGAGCCTAAACTGGGTGATTGCATTTTTTTTAGTTTATGATTTTAATGCACCAAATTTAAATGAATCAGTACTTGTTAATTTTGTTTTATTTCCATCATAACATTTTAGTTTGTTATGTTCTAAACTATTCGCCTCTTTCTTGTGGTTTTGTCCTCATTTTGATAATTTTAATCATGTTTGTAGTCAAATAATGTATTGAAATTGTTGTTAATTTATTTGTGGTCCATTACTACTATAAAGGAAGGTATGAGTATAATGTGAAGTCGTTGGGATCTTTTGGTCAAAACTATAAAAACCTTGTATATACTGATTTTTTACATGGATATGTATGTCTCAGCTCTGGGGGTTAGCAATTTGCGAGACTCAAAAGTGAAAAATAAGTGATGTCATATGGTTAATAGAATAGCTGTTTAGAGGAACAGAAAATATTCTCTTCAAACATATTCATAGTCTAAGCTATTTCCCACAGAGAATTAAATACAATTAATACTAACCAACAGTTCTTGTAACTTGAGCTTGATATTTTATGTCACTCAGTGGTCATCATCACATACAGGTTTTAACCTTGGGATGTAGACTATTTTTTTTAAATGTGTTTTTGTGGATTTTAACATTTGAAACATGTAATTTAGCTAATATAATGTGAATATGTTGTAATATTATATGATGTGAACAATAAAATGAATATTCATTCATTTAGTTTATAATTAGATATGGGTAATAATAATACTAACCTGATCTAGTACTACAAACCCCACCATATCCTTTATGAATAAATTCATGAACAAATTATTCCCATCTTTTCAAATTTAAGGGTATAACCCAAACTAGGTCCTTGGTTCCATCAGCTTTTGTGAAATTTTGATAACCATATTTTGGTATCAGGTGACTGGAAATAGTAACTATGATGGAATCTCTGGTTGTAGGTTCAGGATCTGATAGGAGATACCATTAATCATTACAGGGCTCTCGTCATTTAAATTATCCATTCATAGTTTCTTCCCGAATTGGTCTCAATTAGTTTGTGTGATTGTGTGTGTACTGCAGCAGAGTCGCCTACTGCCCAGTCTGCCCAGCCGCTTGGCAGCTTGCAGAGTGTTAATCTTGAGTCCATGCTGCGCTATACGTTTGTTCCGGATTACTCGGTGCGTGCAGTCGCCGACACCTACTACATCCGCATCAAACGTTCTTTCTACCTGGCTGCGAAACGAGCCACGCTCATGGAGCGAAGCAAGAAAGAGGAGTCAAATGCCGGTGACAACTTTGAGGATGAAGTTGAAAAGGTAATTAAATTTGTATCCTGATTTAATTGTCAGATTATATTAAATTTTATGATTTCATGTATTTATGAAAAAAACATATATTTACCATGTAAGTACCATGTATTTTGCTTATTGTATTTATGAAATAATACTAGAATTTGATTTTTTAGTTTATTGTTTACTTCAGTTTTTATATTTTCTATTTTCATTACTTCTTAAATTTATTATTTATAATTTTGAGCACATTGTCAATCAAAGCTATCTATGAAAATAGTTTGTGTGTTTCTCATATTTCCAATTTTTACTCTATTGTGTTACACGGATGGTCTAGGGGTGAGTGTCAAACTCACCCTTTTAAAAACGCCTTATTAACTATTTATATTTCACGAATTCCAAACAAATTATATCATACCACTTTTATTTAAATATTTTTCTAACCTTCTTTTTTCTAACAAAAAAATATACAAAACATATAATTTATTACTATATTATGCTATATTATATATTAAAGGTCTTTTTAGTTGTACTACTGCACTTGTTACGAAACAAAGTTGCGAGACAGACTGAAAGTCACTTAACCTACCCTACCCAATTCCTTCAACTTCTGACACCCCAAACAACAGTTACTCCGAGTTTCAAGCTGATATTTTACAATCTCCATGTTTTGTAGAAATATAAATGAAAAGCAAGCGCTGCACTCACCCCTTGACCATCCGCGGTTTAAACCTACAAAAGAGGCTTGAGATTTGATTGACATGTTAAAAATAGAGATAATTTTTTTATACTATAAGTAAACAGATATTTTATATAGTCAAGTGGTTCACAGTAGATATAAAATATATATTTACTACTTTGCGGTGGTACAATAACTTTTTTATTATTTCTTTGTTTTATTCTAACTATTGTCAATACTACCTATAAAAGTTCTTCTTTACCCATACAAAAGGTTCTTTAAAATATTTTCATTCTACTCTTGTAACAAGCTTATCTAAAGTATTTATTTAGCAAAGTTTACTTTGTGGATAAAATACTTAGGTACTTAATTAAAAAACTTAAGTAAAATACACTTAGGTACTTCACATTTTGATCACCTAGAATCGGTATCGAGTCCGGAATCAAGTATCGTGAATAATATTTGATAATAAAAACTAATTTAAACCTGTTTAAGCTTAATTCCATAAAACAATTGTTTTTCTTAAATATCTCTAATCTTACTGGTAATAAACTCAACAAGTTCTTAGATCTTGTAAAGAGATTATGTACATCTTCTCAAATTTCATAATCAGCAAAATTTTCTTTGACTTTAATTAAACAACTGTGGATGTGTTCTTGGGGACTTTGTGATGTGGGTTAACTGCCTCACAGGTCGAAGACGTGAAAGTCTGCTATAGGCACTGGGGTTTGTCGAGGCCACTGCAACTGGTGCAAGCTGATGACACAGGCGTGAAAGCCTCCCGTGCATCTGTCGCTAGCCTTAGCTTAACCAATTTATCCTCTAAATTTATTTCAATAAGATTAACGTTTTCATCAATTTCAGTTATTTTGTTTCCTAACCTTACATCAATGTCACTAATGTCAACTCCAATTTTTTATCTCTTTCATCAATTTAAAATCAGTGGTGGAGGGGGAACACCCTTAGTGAGCAAGTCTGTGTTGTATGTGCTCCTCAGTTTTTTGAGGTTTTAGGTAGTAAACTGGAGTTTTTTGATATTTAATTTTATATGAATTTGTAAGGAAAAATATGTTCTTTAAATTTTGACTATCACAGAAAAGTGTTTTAATTAATTTAGTGAGAAAGGTTAGAACATATTCTATAAACTTCCTGCTAATATTTAGTGGGCAACAGGTTTAGAGATAAGAAGGGTAGCTTATCAGATCTGATAGCGCTGCCCACCAGTGACTTGAACTTTGTGACTCAGCCTTATCTATCGTAGGTGTGGATTGCATGACTACTGGCAGATTTCTATTTCCAGGAAAAGAGATGGCATTGTGTCTAATCTTTGTTTACAAACATTGTCCAGTTGACATTTATTCTTATAATTTTTATTTTATGTTACTTTTTTAGCGATTCAACACTTAACTTTGACCAGAAGTAACTAGCTACATTAGATTAGATCCAATCACATATCTTGCAAAATTAATAGTTTGAATTGTCAGATTATATATAAAAGCTATATGTGAAGATATTTTTCATATCATTATTTATCACCAAGATATGATTTTCTCTTTCTCACTAATTTGTTTTACTAATATAAAGTATTAAATTATACAATAAAATTAGAGAAAATGGTTGGTTCGAGAAAAACTAAGAATAAACCTCATAAATATCCATTTGGACAGTGTGGTAAAAATATTATTAAAACTAGTTATTCAGTGTTGTGCAGAGGAAACTGCTCCCAGTGGTGTCACTTGAAATGCATTTCACTATCACAGGAAGAATTTAAAAACCTGTCTACTAAAAATTGGTATTGTAAAAACTGTATATCTGTGGATGTTACTGTTGGCCTAGAAACTGAAGCTATGGATATATATAGTGATCTTACTCAAGAACTTGAAACACAAAAGCAAGTCATTAATACACTTAATGATAACATTTTTGAAGCAAATGATATTGTAAAACAGTTAAAGGGTCATAATCATCAGCTGGAAACTATGCTGTTAAAAAAAGAAGAGACTATAATAATACTTGAGAGAGAATTAAGTTTACTAACAGAATTGAGTACTAAAACTAGTGATCCTAGGAGACAGGCTCATAGAGCTACAAGTCATGACAACACAGCTTCCCCAGTTCAACACCAGTATGTTTTGGCAAAGCAAGGATCACAGTAAGAAGCTCTAAAAAGAACAAGCCTAAGCTGAAGCACAGGTCCATTGGTATGATAGAAAAAGAGAAAAATATTGGTGTTAAATCGAAGAAGGCTGAAAATAATTTAGTCTCTAGTTTTTTGAGTAACCGTTTTGAAGTCTTGAGTGTTGATGATGATGAACCCAAAGACTCTGACAGTGTGGATAAAATAGTAATAGGCACTTGTACTGAGCAGAAGAAAAAAAGACTAATATTTGGGGATAGTCATGGAAAAGATATAGCGTGGTACATGAATAGAACACAAAAGGCGTGTGAAGTAGTTGGTTATATAAAACCAGATGGGAGAACACAATTGCTTGAAAAGAGAAATATTAAGGAGGCGAATCTCATGAAAGAAGATTCTTTAGTAATTATTTGTGGTACAAATGACGTGGCTAGAAATGAAGCCGATGAAGTAGTTAAAAGTGTATCTTCGGTCTTAGACTCTGTTTAACATACAAGAATCATATTAGTGGATTTGCCAAATAGGTATGATTTACCTGATTGGTCCTTTGTTAATCAGGAAGTAAGAAGGACTAATCAACGACTACAGAGACTTAGTGAAAAATACAATAATGTAGTTATGGTGAATGTAAGTGAAGCTGAAAGATATATGCATACAAGACATGGTATGCATTTGAACTATCATGGCAAACAGTGGCTAGCAGTGAAGATAGCTGAGGCAGTTGCTGCAAAAGAGACTGACTGTCCAGTAGATGTTGAGCCACCTCCACCAGGCACGGAGTCGTCCTTGGGAAACTTCTCTCCACCGACAGCAAGCAAAAATTCGTAGAAAATTCTGTGATTGGTTTTAGTATTTTCCACTGTAATGTTAGATCTATTAGGAATAAGCTAAATTTAATTGATGTGTTTCTAAGTAGTCTAGATTGTGATATTTTAACACTTAACAAGCATTGGTTGTTTGATGATGAAGCTTCTTTTTATATACCATGTGGCTTTAATCTGAGTAGCATATGCTGTAGGAACAGTTTTCCAATTAGAGGGGGTGGTAGTGTCATTTTTGCTAGGCAAGGCATTGAAACTAAAGGTATAAATGTAAAAAAAATTTATCAGAATGACTTTTTTTAAATAACAGCCATTTTAGTGCCAAAATTTAATTTGGTAGTATCCACAGTGAATCGTACTCCTGATTCAAGTGTTCGGCAATTTTTTAATATTTTTGAAATGTATTAATGTTTTTAAGTAAAAAGTACACTGGGTTGCAATACGTTGTTTCGGCTGATTTTAATGTAGACATATTGCTTAAATCACAGGATAGGGAAACTTTTTTTAACTTGTCACGATCATTTGATATGTACTGGTTAAATGTGCAGCCTAATAGAGGTGACAAGTGTACAAATAGAAGTGTAGACAAATAGACAATATATTAACAAGTTTTGATAGGAACCAAATTCAATGTATAGTAAATGAACCGCATTTGTCTGATCATGCAGGTGTATATGCTCGTTTTGATAATTTTTTAATTGTAAGCGATAATGTTCCCAACAAGTGTACAACTAGGTATATAAGAGATTTAAGTCCTAGATCACTCACAAATTCTAAAAATAGTCTGTCATTAGTTGATTGGAACCTCAATAAATTCAAATTCATAAAGGTTAATGATGCTTTTGAACATTTTAATTTGCTTTTGACAAATTCATTTAATGAATACTATACAATTAAGGAAATAAAAGTGAATTCTTCCAAAAGGCCAAAGATAAAATGGTTTACTCCAGAAATTAAAAACCTAAAAGCTTTGGTAACATTCTTTTATGATAGATACAAAAATGGCAAGGGCTCACAAAATGAGAATGTATTCCAAGAAGAATATTTAGGTATTAAACGAAGGTATAAAAATAAAATCAACTATTGTAAGAAAATGGCAAATAAAATATACATAAAAATTCTTCTAATAAATGTAAGGCTGCATGGAATTTAATTAAAGCGGAAGCAAATTATACAAAAAAAGATACGGAAATATTGATTGGGTCTGATACTTTTAACAATTATTTTGTAAATATAGTCAATGACTTAATGTTACCTATAGATAATGATGCCAGCAAGGCTTTAGAATTAGTGGATAATTTTGTAAATAATAATACCCCCGTCGCAGCAGACCTGCGTACTCAGCGAATTTCCAAATCAATAACATAATAATAATAATATATGACTAGTTTGATCATTATCAGTCAATAAATATGAGTATTATTTGCCTACTCTCCAGAGATTAGCGTGGGAAAGAGTATGCAGGTTTGCTGCCATGATAAACACATAAACTATGATTTTTAAGCATAAATGGATAGACCTCAACCACATGAAGCTAAATATCAAGTTTTATTCAAAAATATTGATTAATATGGGAAATATTAATTTTTCCCTATCCTCCATAAGATTAACATTGGAGCCCCACAATACAACGTACTGTGTTTAGTTTTTTTAATATCTCGGTAACCGTTGGAGATAGAGAAAAACTTTAAGGAACTTAATTGTGTAGTTTTTTAAGCTAATTCCAATGGTGAAATATAAAATTAGAAATTTTTAAAAACTACATGTGAAAAACGTAAAAAACCCCATTTTGGGGTACAAAACCCCCCCAAACTACCCGTTCCCATTGACCGATATGTCTGGTTAACGAACTCGTCCGAGCACTTGTAGGAATACACGTCTCTACCAAATTTGGTCTTGATTGGACCATTTTTACGAGAGTTATCGTGCTAACAGACACATATATATATATATATATATACATATATACATATATATATATATATATATATATAAAAATTTTAACGACTATTGTTTTTGGACTCTGGGCACCTAAAGAAGAAAAAATAAGATGGTCCCGGGCTTAAGTCTCGCCATGAGACCTATGGTAATAGCTTCTTCCCTATGGGAAATTCGCTAAAAGGAGGGGAAGTATTTTAGAATGGGAAATAATACAACCTAGTGAGGTCAGTAAATGTATTTCTAGCCTTACATCTTCAAGTAGTGAAGATTATTATGGTTTATCAAACAAGGTTATAAAGACAATTATTTTGGAGATAGTTGAACCATTAACATACTTATTCAATATGATGCTAGAACAGGGGTTTTATCCAAAGGCACTTAAAGTGACAAAGGTGATACCAGTTTATAAAATACCCCCGTCGCAGCAGACCTGCGTACTCAGCGAATTTCCAAATCAATAATATAATAATTATAATATATGACAAGTTTGGTCAAAATCTGTCGATAAACATGGGAATTATTTGCCTATTCTCCATAAGATTAAAATAGGAAAGAGTGAGTAGGTTTGCTGCTGTGAGGAACACTGAAAGTATACCATCAAAAATTTTATTTTTAACATTTATACCAACTTTTATCAACATCTGTCCATAAATAAAGGAGTTTGCCTAATCTCCATATGATTAACATGGGAAAAGAGTATGCAGGTTTGCTGCCATGATAAACACATAAACTATGATTTTTTAGCACAAATGTATGGATCTCAACCACATGAAGCTAAATATCAAGTTTCATCCAAAAATATTAGATAATAAGTGAAAAATTAATTTTTCCTAATCCTCCATAAGATTAACATTGGAGCCTCAAAATACAACGTACTGTGTTTAGATTTTTTTATATCTCGGTAACCGTTGGAGATAGAGAAAGACTTTAAGGAACTTAATTGTGTAGTTTTTTAAGCTGATTCCAATGGTGAAATATAAAGTTAGAAATTTTTAAAAATTACATGTGAAAAACGCAAAAAACCCCATTT
This sequence comes from Nephotettix cincticeps, assembly GCA_023375725.1. Classification (NCBI taxonomy): domain Eukaryota; kingdom Metazoa; phylum Arthropoda; class Insecta; order Hemiptera; family Cicadellidae; genus Nephotettix; species Nephotettix cincticeps. The sequence goes on along the minus strand of CM041791.1, from coordinate 57,580,151 downwards.
TGGGGTACAAAACCCCCCCAAACTACCCGTTCCCATTGACCGATATGTCTGGTTTACGAACTCGTCCGAGCATTTGTAGGAATACACGTCTCTACCAAATTTAGTCTCGATCGGACCATTTTTACGAGAGTTATCGTGTTCACAGACATATATATATATATATATATATATATATAATTTTTAACGACTATTGTTTTTGGTCTCTGGGCACCTAAAGAAGAAAAAATAACATGGTCTCGGGCTTAACTCTTGCCATGAGACCTACGGTAATAGCTTCTTCCCTATGGGAAATTCGCTAAAAGGTGAAAAGCTAAGCCTTTCTAGCTATAGACCCATCTCGCTGGTTCCTATAATAAGTAAAATTGTTGAAACATGTATTAAGTCACAACTAAATTCTTTTTTTATTACTAATAATTTGTTTTGTGATGAACAATTTGGTTTCATGCCAGGTAAAAGTATTTGTAAAGCTGTAGAAAATTGAGTTAAGAAAGTGTTAAATAACTTTGAGAATAAACTGCTATCATCTGCACTATTAATTGACTTGTCAAAGGCATTTGATTGTATAAATCATGACCTACTACTAAAAAAGTTGTTTAGATATGGAATTAGAGATAAGGAACTTAGGCTAATAGAATCATATTTAAGTGACAGAATCCAAATGGTAATTCAAGATAATGATATGTCTGAGAAAAGAAATGTAAGAATTGGTGTTCCACAAGGATCCGTCCTTGGTCCTCTTTTATTTATTATAGCAGTGAATGACTTCTCTTTTAATGTACCATGCTCATCAATCCTATATGCAGATGACACAACCCTTATTAATCATAGCAATAAATTGATAGGACTGTTTAGGCAGATTTCATTAAAATGATTTCAATCTAATTTTCTTATTGTTAATAACCAAAAGACTGAACAAATTATATTTTCTCTAAATTCAAATATTTATAAAGATGTTAAGCCTGTTAAATTATTGAGTATATACCTAGACAGCAGATTAAGTTGGGACTGTCATGTTCATAATTTATGTAAAAAATTAGCTAGAGTTATTTTTCTCCTAAGAAAACTAAGAAAGTGTGTAACTGAAGACATGTTGTTAAACGCTTATTATGCATTCTTTCATTCACACTTGAAATATGGAATAACTCTGTGGGGTAATTCCTCTAGTGCTATATACCGGGTCCGGCAAAAAAACCTCCCCGGTTTGAGCAAGCCACGGCGTGAGTTGTAGTGGGGATAGAGATGTGGAGGGGGTATTGTTCCGTAGCGGCGTACGTGCCATTTTCAGTGTTTGCAATGGCTTGGCTCGGTGAGCATCGGGCGTTTGTTGTGGAGGAGTTTATTAAAAATGGCGGTTCTGGATTTCTACTCAACGAGCGTTTCGGATTCGATTCGAACTTGGCCGACGTGATAGTGTTCCTGACGCGAAAACGATTAGACTGTGGATGTCAAACTTTAGACAGCACTAAAAAGAAAACCAACTGGCCGACCTCGTACTGCAATAACACCAGAGAATGTGGCGCGAGTGAGAACATCCATCCAACAGTCTCCAAAGCGTTCAGCGGTTAAACACAGTACGGTCCGCACACACCAAATTCCGCAACGGCGCACCAAACTGTGACTTTTGGACTGTGTAGTGGTTGTTGGTGGAGTTCCGTAGGATTTTCTGCAGCCCAGTAGCGGAAATTCTGTTTGTTAACAGTTCGACACAAGTGGAAGTGGGCTTCATCAGAAGAAATGAAGACAGCATCTGGGGGAATGTTCTGCAAAATGTCATCACATGCAGCCCTGCGAGTTTCATAATCTTCTTCAAACAACTTTTGCGCAACCATTATTTTGTAGGGATGCAGATGAAGTTCTTTATGCAGAATTCTCCTTACACTCCTTTCTGACAATCCCAGGGCAGCTGCATGTTTAACCGCTGAACGCTTTGGAGACTGTTGGATGGATGTTCTCACTCGCGCCACATTCTCTGGTGTTATTGCAGTACGAGGTCGGCCAGTTGGTTTTCTTTTTAGTACTGTCTAAAGTTTGACATCCACAGTCTAATCATTTTCGCGTCAGGAACACTATCACGTCGGCCAAGTTCGAATCGAATCCGAAACGCTCGTTGAGTAGAAATCACAGAACCGCCATTTTTAATAAACTCCTCCACAACAGACGCCCGATGCTCACCGAGCCAAGCCATGGCAAACACTGAAAATGGCACGTACGCCGCTACAGAACAATACCCCCTCCACATCTCTATCCCCACTACAACTCACGCCGTGGCTTGCTCAAACCGGGGAGGTTTTTTTGCCGGACCCGGTACAAAGAATTATTGTAGAAAAAACTTATTATTTATTAAATGAGTGCAAGAGGGTTAACAAAATATTTTGTCTTGTTATTAAGTGTATAAATGTAAAGGTTTTTTGGTAAGCCTACTCTCGAGCAAGCGACGTAGAGCTGTCCATGTGATAAGTATGGAATTCTTAAATTTATTGGGGCAAGGCGCAATGACCATTCTTGTTGATTGTCATTGTGAAAGCAAGTCACAAGGGAAATTGGAGCCGTTTAAAGTTAAATGCAAAACAGTTGAAAACATCGGAATCCTTGGTATCAGCACATATTCTCATTTACATTTTTTGTCCACTATTTTGTACTTCAATCAAATAGGGCATTAGTTTTTTTTACAGCAAATCTAGTGCCATTGTACAGTTTTGGTGTGATCAAATTCTGAAGAAGTAATATTGGCGAACCGACTTTAAAATCCAATGTATGTGGAGGCTTAGTGTAAACAGTTAAGATGTAAACTGTTTAGTCACTCACATAACCTTAAAACCAAAATGTAAACAAAATATAAAATATACATTAATGCAAGTGCTTCAATCTGTGGTGTGTATCTCCAACTAACAGAATAGTAAAGCCATCACCTTTTGAAAAGAAAACAAATATAAATAAGATAAATAAATTGAAAAAGTTTTATAATGTAAACTTGGTTTTAGTTCCATTGTATGGGATCTTTTTTGGGCTTCTAGGGAGAAATCCAATTGAGCTACAACAAAATTGATGATCCACAAAGCTTCTCCATTAAATTTTATCTTAGTTTACCACTTTTCATGGCAAAATGTCCAAAGGTGTTCGAGCATATAAACTTCAAATATACAAATATCCTCTTTTATAAATATATAGATAACATCTTAACTTAAAAATTTTCTAAATTTCTATCATTTTTCATTCAAAATTTCCATGTGTACTCTTAAAATTTGAGTCAACATTTTCAAATTTACTCTTAATATTGACTTCTTGAATTTGAACTACCTACAAATGAATGAATGACCAAATTTATTTATTTAAGTTTATTATATCCATTGTCAACTATAAAATTAGTATACTGTATTAAAGTAAAAATATATTTCAGGGGATTTCAGCTGTAGTATATATTTTTTATATTTTTAAGTAGTCAAGATAATTAGGAGACATACCGAATGCCATTAATGGCAAAACTGGATACAGACTCAGATAAGCCCGGTTGGAAAAGCTCGCATAACACAGTCCAAGCCTTCAAAGATTCATATAACAAGCCCAGACCTGTACCTCAATCTTATACTCAGTGGGGTTTGTTACAGCTGCTACACACGTATGATGATGACAACAGAAGCCAAGGTTCGCCCGACATCACACGTACTCAGTCACAGGTAGGTCTAAGTGCTTTGCGATTCTTTCCACTTACTATGTATCCATATGGTTCAAATTTGTTCAGGATTCAGAAATATTATGTTGAAGCAGTGCCAACTGGTTGTTGTTTATCCCCACATGGTTTTTTTTATTTTACCACATTGACTGTGAAAAAAGTCTTCATATGGCTGGTAATATTTTTTATTGCATAAAAAAGATTATTGATACGAATTCAAAATGATAGTTATAGGTTCGATAATTTTAGTAATTATCTTTGAAATACATGTCTGAAGTTACGGATTCATATGTACCACTGACCGTCTGGGAACCACCATGTAGTCCTACAGTCTCCACCAAGTAGGTTGAACACTAAAACTATACACTAAACGACTGGGATGGTGGCGTCATCCTGTAATCCAGCTACTTGGAGGTCACGAATTGTGGATAGTTGTGAGCGATGGTCGGTGGGTGTGGTGTTCTGTAGTGTGGATTAACGTCCGCACTATTGAATACTACGTTAATCCGCAAAGACCATCCTCATAATTAGACCAATTCGTAATTCAGAGGTCGTTGTTCGGATTCCACGTTAAACTGTAGGTCCATAAGTTGCCATTGGCTGTTGGGCTATTAATTAACAGTCCTGTCTAAGGAACATGTCAGCCTTAGTCAATACCAAGACTAGAAGATCGCACCACAATCATCTTACATTCACTCCTCATTCATACTTGGCTTAAAATACCTACCTTGTGGTATGGTCGCCATTTCAAATAATCTAATCTAATCTATTCAATGAACTATTGAGATTTATTTGACTTATTCAAAACACCATTATTTTGGGAAGGTAAACATTGTAAACAATCTTATGTGGTTCCCTGTCTCTCTCCCTCTCATCGTTGCTGAAACGTAATGAAATTAAAACCAAGGTCACCTCGGTCGTTCAAGAGTATCAACAAAGGTGGATACTGAATATTTTAGTGAAACATGGCAATGAACTGACACGACATTGGGCTGATGTGAACAAGTAAATATGATCCAAAAAATAGTCAGTTGTTCATGAGGAAAGCACTTTTAGGAAAAATGAATAAAAGAGATTGATTGTTTTGGTGGAAAAATCTTTGCCGTAATTGAATGCAAAAAAATACAGACACTTTCTAGCAGAGCTAAAAATAATGAATTGCTAAGCAACAGGAGTAGATTATATTGAATTTTGGTCTATAAGACCTCAGCCTCCTCCACGAAATAGACTCTCTGGGCCCATATAGTACCATGCACAATGAATGTGTTAAAAACATTTTTCTTTTTTTTTTTGCTTAGCGTTAGTTTTATGAGTACTGGTTTTAGAGAATATTTCAGTTTGCATAATATGTGTTCAAAGAACGATTGGGTGTAATTTTATTATTACTGTAAAAATCCAGATCATTAGTCATATTTATATACCGATAAATGTTTTCAGTTATTGGTCAAAATAATCAAAGGAGGAAAAAATTGCTCGTAATATAATTAGAAAATGGTATAATTTTGTATATTTAATAGCATAAAATATTATAATGTATATTTCTGTAAAGTTGTATTTATTTATTTTACAAGGGCCATTCAGAAAGTAAGGAACGTTTCCGTCTAACACCGCTAGTGGTTCCTTATTTTCTCGTAAGCCATCTAGTAACTAAATAAAACTACCTAATAATAATAATAATAAAATAAAACAATTAGTAATAGTAGAATTTCTTTACATCTAAAATTCATTCCAGGCATTTTTTATAATTTTTTACATTAAATATTTTATTTTAGCTAGTAAAGACATAATTTCAGCTTATAATTTTTAATTAGAAAGAAACATTCATCATATCCGTAATGATTTCAGAACTTCCATGAAATTGTTTATCCAAAGAAGAAAAGAAATAGGGCTTCATCTATACAAATAATTCAACGACTGACAAAACAAAATAGCTCAGACGAGTTGTTTATATGAGGTATCTGGTGATACTAACAGCATGAATCTTCTAAGAGTTGGTTTCATTTTTGGGCTGGAGATAAAAACATTAGCTCATCCAAAACGAATGCAGGTTTTTGCACGTATCTGCAAAGCAACTAAATCATTCCTCTCCTAAAAAGTGTATGAAACTTGAATGGTTTGGCTGAACGTAGTTAGTGCACTGCTGACAATTTGAGTAGTCAGTAGAGATTAATCTTATTCAGTTTTTGGTCTCAATATGGTCTCACTAACTCAATGACATGGTTGAGAAAATTTTATTTGATGGTAGGGATGTTTCAACCATTTCATGTTTATTTATCTTTTAATGAGAGAAATAGTTATTCAAATAACTGAATTTGCAAGCTGTTTGATCTAAATACTAGGCGTAAGACGAATAGCTGATTTTCGTTATTAAATACAGTAGTTCTACTTTTTCTGCTAGAAAATCATAAAAACACTGTATATATTTTTTGCACATTTTTTGAGCCCATGCCCTAATCTTTGTAAATGTACTATTTGTCAATTTTTCTACTAGGCCTATTAGGATTTTTTAGATTTAATTTTGTGTTCCACATAGAATTAATTCTATAAAATTTGGGTAATACTGTGATAACATTTTCCTTTATTCTTTTTTATATTATTCATTTCCAATATATTCAAAGTTTCCTAATATTTTTATTGTTTTAATAGTTTTTACTGTTTATTTTTTTTAAACCTCAACTGCACATCATCATAATCTGAGGGCTTTAGCGGTAAATTAAAGTAAAGACAGCGAGGTACCCTAGCAGTATTAGTCACATGGGCAAGGCAGAGGTGACCATTCATGGTCTGGCAGGATTCACCGGTCTCTGGTTTTGATCCAGCATCCTTTGAATTACTGGGTCAGAGCGTTACTCCTGAGCTACTTTGCCGGTATAATTTTGATTTATTTAGTTAATAGATATTGTTCTTACCTTGAGAGTTGATTTCGAAAACAACTTTCACCCTGTTATAAAAAAAATGGTATCAGTGTACTCACAGATACCGCCTTCCTTAAATAATAACAAAATACCCCCGTCGCAGCAGACCTGCGTACTCAGCGAATTTCCAAATCAATAATATAATAATTATAATATATGAAAAGTTTGGTCAAAATCTGTCGATAAACATGGGAATTATTTGCCTATTCTCCATAAGATTAAAATGGGAAAGAGTGAGTAGGTTTGCTGCTGTGAGGAACACTGAAAGTATACAATCAAAAATTTTATTTTTAACATTTATACCAACTTTTATCAACATCTGTCCGTAAATAAAGGAGTTTGCCTAATCTCCATATGATTAACATGGGAAAAGAGTATGCAGGTTTGCTGCCACGATAAACACATAAACTATGAGTTTTTAGCAAAATGTATGGATCTCAACCACATGAAGCTAAATATCAAGTTTCATCAAAAAATATTAGATAATAAGTGAAAAATTAATTTTTCCTAATCCTCCATAAGATTAACATTGGAGCCTTAAAATACAACGTACTGTGTTTAGATTTTTTTATATCTCGGTAACCGTTTAAGATAGAGAAAAACTTTAAGGAACTTAATTGTGTAGTTTTTTAAGCTGATTCCAATGGTGAAATATAAAATTTGAAATTTTTAAAAATTACATGTGAAAAACGCAAAAAACCCCATTTTGGGGTACAAAACCCCCCCAAAGTACCCGTTCCCATTAACCGATATGTCTGGTTTACGAACTTGTCCGAGCAGTTGTAGGAATACACCTCTCTACCAAATTTGGTCTCGATCGGACCATTTTTACGAGAGTTATCGTGCTAACAGACACATATATATATATACATATATACATATATATATATATATATATAAAAATTTTAACGACTATTGTTTTTGGTCTCTGGGCACCTAAAGAAGAAAAAATAACATGGTCTCGGGCTTAAGTCTTACCATGAGACCTACGGTAATAGCTTCTTCCCTATGGGAAATTCGCTAAAACAATTATTCCTATACTATATTATACTATGAACAAGGTTTGTATATACACAAGGATCATTCAATAAGTAACAAGACAAATTACAATACAGTAGGACCCCTTTTATGCGGCAGTTTAAGAACTCATTTTAGTGATGTATTACTGCCTTGCTTAACAAGAAGAGATGGAAGTCAATCTGCTTGCAAATCTAATTTTGTTCTTTTTTTATTGTGTATGAGGTGGTTTTCAAATTTACTTAAATGATTTGTATGAATGATTACATTTCAATAATATATTTGAAGTTTCAAAATGATCCAACTAATTTTTTTATAAATTAAAACCAACTGGATATTAGCATTGCTCACTGCATTAACCTGCCTTTATTTTTTACATCACTATTTCAACGGGATTCTCCTTTAAAAAAGGTTGAAATGATTAATTAACGAATTTTTATGTTGAGACGGAGATTTCAGTGGGATTTAATCGGTTTTTAAAAATCAATACCTTTAACCCTAGAAATGGTAAAGTTGTAATTCACGACACATTTACAAATTCAATAAGAAGTGGCAGGTGGAGGCATCTGTCGCCAATTTAGTGAACTTCCACCTTCGTGACCGTTTTGCTCCCCGGGAGCAAGCAACTGAACCTGCTCAGCAGTTCACTGAACTGCCACTAGGGTATGTCTTATAGCCAAGAAAGCGCTTTCTACTCCTATGCACTGGTGGCTGGACCGGTTAGAGCACTATGCTGACGAGTGTAATGTTCTAGCCATTCGGAAGTGCTAGGGTTGGAATTCCGACCATGAGCAATCCCAATTTGGCTTTGGCAATTTGGTGGGACTCTGACAGTATTTATAGGCTTAATTGGGATTGCAGTGGACACCTGTTTTGCTTTTGTGGTTAGTGTTCTTTTGTTTATACTTAATATTTTAAGGATTTATTTATTAATTATTTTTATGTTACAGTTAAAAGAAACAAGCTTGCCACTTCTAGGGTTAAAAAACAATGCAAGATAAAGGTTTCACCTATATAATCCTAAGTATATTTAGTACTTTTTTTAATTTTTACCCAGGTACTTCGATAATATTGATGGAACTCCTTCTTAAGACTTCCCACATGTTCTTTCACTCGAATGACTGATATGGGTGATGTAATTCATGTTTCTAATAGCTATGCTTGAATCTTGTGACTCATGGTCTTTATTTTACAATAAAATTGAAGAGGATTTACATTATTAGATAAACATAATAAGTATGCTCCCATGTTTAAATTACTGTTTATTTTACTAAATAATTTTATTAGAAATTTTTTAGTTCTTAAAAATTGTGAATATACAAACTGGTTGTTTCTGTATAAGCTCCCACCTTCGTATGTTTCTAGGTTAAACTAAAATATTTTACAAATATCATATTAATTTGAGATTTGGTTATTAAAGATCTCTTATTTCACCTTACATTACTCTTGTTTATTCACACTATTAATGTGGATGTCTGGTCCAGAGCAATGTGAGTTAGGACAGACAACTACTTTCATGGTCAGCTACCTCAATATCCTGATAAAAATATAAGCATCTAATGTCTAAATAAGCATACATTTGCTGTCCTACCAACATGAAAACGCAAAAATATATGTTCTGTTACAAGACGTAGTTATCAAGACACCTTAAATAAATTAGTAAAACATTTGTTGACATCTGTGTTTTGTTTGGTGGTATTTAGTCTTGTGACTTTTTTGTATCATTAAATACCGGGTCCGGCAAAAAAACCTCCCCGGTTTGAGCAAGCCACCGCGTGAGTTGTAGTGGGGATAGAGATGTGGATTGGGTATTGTTCCGTAGCGGCGTACGTGCCATTTTCAGTGTTTGCCATGGCTTGGCTCGGTGAGCATCGGGCGTTTGTTGTGAAGGAGTTTATTAAAAATGGCGGTTCTGTGATTTCTACTCAACGAGCGTTTCGGATTCGATTCGAACTTGGCCGACGTGATAGTGTTCCTGACGCGAAAACGATTAGACTGTGGATGTCAAACTTTAGACAGCACTAAAATGAAAACCAACTGGCCGACCTCGTACTGCAATAACACCAGAGAATGTGGCGCGAGTGAGAACATCCATCCAACAGTCTCCAAAGCGTTCAGCGGTTGAACACAGTACCGTCCCCACACACCAAATTCCGCAACGGCGCACCAAACTGTGACTTTTGAACTGTGTAGTGGTTGTTGGTGGAGTTCCGTAGAATTTTCTGCAGCCCAGTAGCGGAAATTCTGTTTGTTAACAGTTCCACACAAGTGGAAGTGGGCTTCATCAGAAGAAATGAAGACAGCATCTGGGGGAATGTTCTGCAAAATGTCATCACATGCAGCCCTGCGAGTTTCATAATCTTCTTCAAACAACTTTTGCGCAACCATTATTTTGTAGGGATGCAGATGAAGTTTTTTATGCAGAATTCTCCTTACACTCCTTTCTGACAATCCCAGGGCAGCTGCATGTTTAACCGCTGAACGCTTTGGAGACTGGTGGATGGATGTTCTCACTCGCGCCACATTCTCTGGTGTTATTGCAGTACGAGGTCGGCCAGTTGGTTTTCTTTTTAGTGCTGTCTAAAGTTTGACATCCACAGTCTAATCGTTTTCGCGTCAGGAACACTATCACGTCGGCCAAGTTCGAATCGAATCCGAAACGCTCGTTGAGTAGAAATCACAGAACCGCCATTTTTAATAAACTCCTCCACAACAAACGCCCGATGCTCACCGAGCCAAGCCATGGCAAACACTGAAAATGGCACGTACGCCGCTACGGAACAATACCCCCTCCACATCTCTATCCCCACTACAACTCACGCGGTGACTTGCTCAAACCGGGGAGGTTTTTTTGCCGGACCCGTTACAAGCTAATAGAACTTCAAAAAAATACTTTATTGATTTACATTAATAGGTGGTATTTGACAGTCACAATTAATTAAAATAATTTTTTTCAAAACAAAAAACTGCATACAGATTTTGATTTTAAATTATGTAATTTAAACTTTTGACTTTGGTTGAGCCAAGGTTCTTCTGCTTTAGCTTTTAAATGCTAAATAAAATTAAAAGTATCAAATCGGATAAGAAAGAGTCCATATTAGGTGTTTAGTATTAACCACAGACATTTTTAATTCATGCCTCTTAAGATTCTTACATGGCTTAGAGATAATGCCAAGGTTGCAAGTTTGATTCTGGAGTCAGATGCCCTTTTCAATTGGGCTATTAGATAATTACCTAACAGGTCAACAATAGGTAGTACAATACAAGGTGTAAACCATATAAACAAGTTTTGTTTCAAAATCTTATAAAATGCTTCTGGCATTGATACACAAAAATATATTCCTCAGGGAGTTAAAAATTTTCTCCATAGAAATTAGACATAAAAATTTATTTTTGTTGTTTACACTTAATGAAACATACATATTAAAAAATTTCTTTATTTAATTTCAGGATTATAATTTTCACCTTTACATTTTTTGTAGTTAATACTTTTTACATTGCTTTTTTTATAGCTATCGTCCGAATGCACTAGCTTGTTACCATACAACTTACATTTGCTTTTTAGCATGAAATGACAATTTTTTATATTGGCTACATTAAGTTTAACCCTCCAACGGTTCACTATTTGACCCCTTGAGGTTCACCTCATTTTGGCGCTTTTGCAGGCTTTTACTAAAAATTTCACATAAAATAGTACAAATATAGTAACTATAACATATTATACACCATTTTAATCTACATTAAATTATCTATAAGATAATAGCAACATGGTTTATTTTTATCTTGGTTTTGATGGGTGTATCCAATTGAAATTGATAAAAAAAATTTTTTCAAAAAGTTTTTTAAAGTTTGCTCCCCCACAAAACACAGCAAATAAATACCAGTCAAAAATTGAAGATAGCCAAGTTTTTAAAAATTTAATAAGTAAAATAAAAATATATAGTTTTATATACTTAAGTCACTGCTATTAATTTTAAAATGGTGAAATTGTCATCAGAACACCAAACAAACGCGACGAGAACGTGTAACGCCACCATTGTAAACAAAGCGACATAACCGCGCAACTGAAGACCGATGTTTTAACTAACATAGAATTCTGACGCATAGAGTAAGCAAAACGAAACATACCTCGGCGGAAAGCGTATGATCTGTAGAAAACAACGATACTATATTCAATGTAGTTTTAACCGAAAATGTATTCACACCATTGCTTTGTAAAAGCTTACCTACCGTCGATTGATCGACGGTGAACCTTCGACGACCGGCGGTGGCGTCGATTCATCGACGGTAAAACCGTTGGAGGGTTAATGAGGATACATTTTTTTAAATTTAAAAACGTTATCTTACTCTTTAAGATTAATATATCATTCAGTATTCAAACTTATGAATGTTAGGTTTTACTGCCACATGAAGAGGTTTTATAATAGGACATAGAATATTCTGTTATGGAATTTATCTAAATATATAAAACAAAGTCGTGTTAGTTACACGCATTATAACTCGAGAACGGCTCGACCGATTTTAATGATCTTTGATTTTTTGGATTCGTCTCTGCTCTGGTCATGCTTTAGGCATATTCAGTTTCCATAAATTTAATTAGTTTCCATTTTATAGTGTTTTAAATTTCTAATGTTAACCTTATGGGGAATAAGTTTGTTTACAAATTTTCTAAAATCTAAACATTTGATTTCTTAAAACAGCTGTTGGTTTACTCTCCGTTAGCAATTTATTATCCAATGCCATCTGAATCATTGATTAATGTAAAACTATGAAGTAAATGTGCACTGTACAAAATGAACAGATTTATTCACCACATTAAATATAGTTAACAGTTTTTTGGGGATTATTGTGTATATAATTATGTCGGCTAAATAAAAAAATAACTACGGTGTTTACACATATTACGTTTGTTATAATAATCAGCTGTTGTATATCTTTGTATATTCTTTTAGGTTGGATTAGAAAAATTGTGAATCAATCCACTCAGATTTATTTGTTTTGTGGTAATGTTATTAATATGTATTATCGTTTTAGTATTGTTATTAACTATTCCGCAACTCAGAATATCTAATTTTTCACAACGTAGTCGTAATGCTATTCGACTTCAGAACATGACCAATGTGAAAGTTAATATATATTTACTGTTAGGCGTTACGAAGGTCGCCTCAGCTAGTTTTTTATATTTTTTTGGGAGAAAGATGTACTTTACAAAAGAGTTATAGATTACCAACACAACTATTTTTTCACAACTTCATCGATAAAATGATTTCAGAAATCAATAGGAAAGAAACGAGGCAGTATTCGGCGAGCCCAAGCCCAAGCCCTACTCGACTCTCAGGACAGCTATTGATGCTGTTGCTTCAAGAATCTGATTCTTTTTGAAAATTGGTACTGATTTTATTTAATTATTAGATGCCCAGACTACTGTGCTTCACTGTCTTTGAATCTTCACATTGTTTATTATAATTGAACATCATTTGGCAAAATTCCTTTCATTATTTGGAAATATGCTTTTATGTCCTTTTTGGGAAAAGGCTTGGGGAATCGTCTAAATTTTTATTTGATTCATCACAAACAAGCCAATGGGTTTAAAAATAAAATTGCATGTCAACAACTTTGTGAGCAGTTTTTGGTGGTTATTTATTACTTTTTTGAATTCTAAAATATTTATGAAACCTCAAAAAATTTAACCCTTTTAGGACCGAGTATGTGATCTATCTAGTTCAAGCAGGCGATCCATCGTCAACAACATATGAATTTGTTTTTCAACAGTAATTTGTTTCTTATTGCTGGAAGTTTTGTCATGTTGTCTTTCTTATATTCTTATTGATGTTAAGAGTATATTTCAATATCTTATGTTGGCAACACTAACATCAGATGGGCTGAAAATTGAGAGTAACACTTAACTACGTAGTCCTCTGTTGTCTGCGCGATGTTTTGTTATGTTGCGTTCTAATTGTAAACTCATCATTGTGTTTTGGTTATTTTTAAGTTATTTATTTATTTTTATATTTATTATTTACTTGTTTATTTATTTATTAAAAGTTATTTTTTGAGTTTAAATTATTGTTTATTGGACAAAAATCAAAATTTGTGGATTTCACTAATCAGTGTTTTATATCTTTTATGAATTTCACTCTAACTAAATGAAACTTTGTAAAATATAAGAAAAATAGCCAACAATTAGATTGAGGAATATTACTTTATTAAAAATCGTTCTATTTTTGAGCTTCAATAAATCAATTTAAAAAAATTGCGTAAATAAAAATAATATATGCATTTTAAAAAGCGGTTACTATTATTTTTGCTTGTTATTGTCTAAAAAACTTATATTTTTCTTAAAGTACCCTTAATTACAAATAAAATTATTTAAAAATTATGCTTATATTTTTTTAATTAAAAATTTTATTGACAAAGTAATAAAACTTTACGAAAAGTCCTTTTTTGATACAGTCTTTTTCAACTGTACCTATGTAATGTAAGCAAAAAAAATGTGTGCATCAAAATTGTTGAAAAAATGTTGCGGTCCTAAAAGGGTTAAATTGTTAATTTATCCTGGAACAATACTCATCGTCTAGAGTTCTTTCATCTGCACAGACTGTGGAGTAATGATTAAAGTTTAATTACTTATGTGCCTTTTATCATACAGTATTATAGTACTTATCTGTTAATCCTTTCAATGTTATGGTGTGATATATCGTTGTTTCAATCCCCAAAAGTCAAGGGGTTAGTCGTGGCATCCATTGACGATTTAGTGAAATTGTAAGTTGTCACCGTCAGCTGCCAAGCTGCTACAAATAATCTGATACCAAAACTATCACATGGTGTTCGCTGTTTTGCTTGTAGAGAAGTGATATACACCAATTAAGCATTTTATCTAACAGAGTACTTTTAGGTCAGGTGGTTAAAGCGTTCGCTGACAAGTGGAATATTAGAAGCCTTTCAGAAGTACTTTGGATTGAATCCTAACTAAGGGCAGTCCCAATATGGCTTGCAAATGTGTGGTACAGTTGTTGGAGCGGCTTGGGTGGAAGTTGATGGGATTTTTAGGCTAAATTAGAGGCTTAAATTAAATTGGAGTGCACACCTCCTTTGCGTTTTTAAAGATTTGGTTATAGTTAGGGGGTACGTTATTAAGTAATTATAGTAACAACATGAAAACACATAGCACTGAAAGGGTTAAGCACCAAAAAAATTAACTAGCTAAAAATTAATTAGATATTTAAAAAATACAAATATTTGTACAATTTCTAAAATAAAAACAGGGTTGGCTGCCCATCATATAACACTCAAACATTAATTTTATTTAGCATTAGCATAGCAGTCTGGATTTATCAAAATTTCTTATAGTTCTTGATTGGACTTGGAGTAACAGCATCCTCAGCATAAAATATTCTATAAAATATAAATAGTTTTAATAGTTTTTGGGGGTAACTTACTTTAATTAGCACAAATACCTTTTCATGTGGGAAAATCTTTAATTTTAAAATTTTAAAAATATTATTAGAATTATTGTCAATCTCCTTTAAAATATTTTAATAGAGAAATGAATTTTTAGCACAATCAAAGCTGGGTGTTTTGTGAATATGATGAAGTCGTCAGCAATTCAATTCAAATCAATCTTTACTCAAAATATATAACAATGTGTACATGAATGTGTCTCAACATTAAACTAAAACTAAAAAAATAACCAAAAAATACAAGAATTCTTAAGTTATAACCTATAACATTGTTAATATTATTTAATTTTTTTTTTTTACATGTTTGGACATTATATAGCAAAATATTCTTCTAAACTATAAAAATCTCCATTAATTAGAAAACTCTTAAGTTTTTTTTAACTTATTAATGTTTTCCTCGTTCCTTATACTACAAGGGAGAGAGTGCATGAATTTAACACCATTGTAGTTAGGGCTTTCCTTAAACTTTTCTTTTTTATGCTTTTTAATTATAAAATTATTTTTATTTATAGTGTTGTAGGTATGTAGGTCTCGCTGTCTTGGAAGTTGTAACTCCTGGCTTTTAACATATAATATTGTATATGTAGAAGCTGTTAACGGTAAAAAAATCTTAATTCTTTAAAATAATTTTTGCAAGATTGATCTTTATTAAGATTTAGAATACATCTTATGGCCTCTTTTTTAAATGTAGAATTTTATTTGAGTCAAATTTACTTGTTCCTCCATATATTTCTATACCATAACAAATATGGGAGTGTATATTAGAGAAATAAACCATGCGCAAAATTTCTTTACTGCTTAGTGGATATAAACGTCTTAAAGTAAAAATACCAGAGCTAATTTTGTTACATATTTTATCGGCATGTGAAGTCCAATTTAGTGTGTTATCTAAAGTGAGGCCTAAAAATTTTGTTTCACATTCAAAATATTCAAATACTTTTTGCCCAGAGTTTTTACACTCAAACTTTATGAAGGTTGTTTTGTTTTTATTAAGTTAAAGACTTTTTTAAAATTAATTAATCTTTAATTATTGTAAGTGAATCCTTCATATTTATTTTAAGAACTTCTATATTTTTTTCATTCATTAACATACTTATGTCATCTGCATATGCTTATATGCTGATAACAATATGAACATAACATATTGAGATCATAACATATTGTTATCTACATATGCTTATATGTAATAACAATGCCCTCTTCTTAGAGGGTATTGTTATGTAACCTTTCAGATAAATGTTTTGGCATTCCTCCCAAGTAGCTTAAGAACAGGAATGGACCAATCACTGATCCTTGAGGCACAGAATACTTTACTTCCCTAACGTTAGATTTAATATTGACATCCTATTTCCATCTAAAGCACAATGTTAACAAACTGCTGGCGGCCCAGCTCAATTCCTTACCACAAATACCATGCCATAAATTTTAATTAATTTAGTAAATTTATATGGTTCACACTATCAAATGCCTTAGACATATCTAAAAAGGCACCAACAACATGGTCGTCCTCATCCAGCTTTTGTAATACATTTTCAATATAAAATATTAGAGATGTAGTGGTAGATTTATTTTTTCGATACCCATGCTGTTCTTTATCTAACAAATTGTTATATTCAAAATATTCTACTACTTGAAAAAGTAAACTTTTCTCAAATATATTTGAAAGGGTTGATTGAATTGCCAATGGTCTATAGTTTAGCGGATCACAGTTCACAATTTTCCAAACAGTTTTGTTATCATTGGTTGAATTTTTTATTTTGTTGTCAAAATGTTTTTTTTAAGTACTATCATTTTTCTGTATCTCTTTTTCCATTCTTTAATACAACCCTTCAGTGTTAAATTACTTCTATCATCTCGATAAAAGTGATGCTCTGCAATTATTTGACTATGCTCATTGATAATTTCATCATCAATTCACACATTATTTACATTACTGGTGACTATTTTTACTATAGGGAAATATAAATCAAAGTAATATTTTAAAATGTTATAGAAATAAGTAAATTTCACACTTTACACTTTACAGTTGTATAGTTTTGTCCAATCCTCTTTAGAGAGGTTATAGATAAAAAGGTCCAATGCTCTCCTGTTTAAATCTTCTTGCATACTTTTGTAATGTACTTATGTAATTTTAATTGTTTTTACTGTTTGAACTAAAATTTTTAAAAAGATGCCCATCATGATCTGACAAAGCAGTAATCAAACATTCTACTTCAAAAAATGTTTCGTCTAGATTGGTGATTAAATTATCAATGGCAGATACACTATTTTCTGAATTTGGAATTTTGATAGTATAATTAACCCCATGCATCTGCAAAACATTAATGAACTTCATTTTCTTTTTTCCCTCCTTCAAAACATCGATATTAATATCGCCCCCCAATAGAATATTTTTTTCCCATTTTATTTAAAAATATCAAAAATTCACTTAGTTTGTCCAAATAAATATCAACATTCTCTGATGGTGTTCTATAAACCCCAGCGACTACAAGTTTTTCTCTGCCTACTTTAATTTCAGTTACACAAGATTCAAAGATTTTATCTTGATTAAGTGCATGCAATGAATCGAGTGCTACATTTTTTAAATGAATTTTTTCTGACACCTATATTAAAACGCCCCCACCCCCAAAATCAGTTCTAGCATACCAGGCAGTAACTTGATACCCTGGAATTATGAGTTTTATTAATGTTGGTTTAATTTATGTTCTATTAAAATTATAATGTGTGGCTTTAATTCCTCGATTGTAATGATTAATGAGTCGATTCTAGCTGCTAGACATTGTATGTTTTGATGGAGCAAGTTCTATCAAAACTTATAAAAATTTATTTGAGGAAATATTTGAATAGTGCATTTCATATTAGGCTCAATGATCTGATATCATGTTATAGGGAGGCTCTGTAATGAAATTGGCTCAGGTCTTAGGATGATTACTTTCAGTTTAATTCCTACCGTAGAAGAATGTGTTTTCAAAAATGTCCCTAACATCAAACCCTAATCTGTTAAAAATTTCATGCAGAAACTAGATTTTTATTAGATTTAAAATTATTCTCATTTTGCTGTTGAAATAAACAGTAGCACAGCTAGGTACATTATAGCCCATCTCAATCATCCTCATACATCTCATAATCAATAGTTGAACAATTGAACTCATACAGTTTTGGTATCCTTATGCAAAATTTGTTTACTAAACACGTTTAATGGCATCACTGACCCAAAGCATGTCTCATTTACCTCAGTATTCGTATACATTGAGTGTAGTAAATAATGAATTCACATACTTATACTTAAAGAATTAGACTACTGTATCTTTCTAATTCCAATTTCCTCATGCAGTTTATCAATGTCTGATACCAACCAAAGTGTGAAATAAGTGAGATTGGGTACTGTAGAGATGTGTGTGAAGTAAAATTGGATGTATGGCTGGTAAATTGTACTAGTTATAGAGTGTTAAAACAAACTAGGGAAATAAAAAATTAATTTATCGTGGGGAATAAATTGACCCCAAAAATATTTCTTATGAAGAATTCTTGGCTCTTCATTGTAGCCATAACATTAGCAGTGTATTTTTCAGCTTTTTGGATAACCTTTTAACTTTAGATAATGTTTGAAAACGTAAATTTATAATGTTCACTGACAAGGTAAATCAACTACGATAGTAGTGTCAATAAAGTGTATAAAAGTTTTAAACTATTTTAATGTTCATATTACAATGAAACATGCCAGTTACATAAATTGTATTTCATTGGTAGTTTAACCCAGTTAAATTAAGTAAAATCAGTCTCTGCAATATATTCCTGAAGCTATTAAGATTGATTATTAATTTTAACCGACAGAATATAGATACAGTACTAGATTTTTATCTTTATTACTTTGTGTTTGATTGTTTTACAGCGTGGCACACCTGGACAGATGAGTCCAAACGGCAGCCTGCTCACCACATCCGAGCCAGCGCTAGTTTCTCCATCACGCACACCACGACCACATGGTGACTGCGTCACATCCCCCGACGAGCGAGCCACATTGCTACGTTCAGCCGAGACATAACCTCACCTGTGTAAATTGACTGGTATTATTTGCATTTTCACTGGCCAAGTCAGGATGGCCTTACTAAAAAAATGCTTTGAGATTATTTTTTATAGAGAAATAATAACATAATATCTTAGTTTTCTTAGTGTAAATTCTTTGAACTACAGTAAAACCTCTCTTAACCGAAATAAAGGAGGCAGGAGTTATTTCGGATAACCAAAATTTTTAGTTAAAAATAATATGTTGGTTTTTGAAGGTTAAGATGAAAAAGTTAAGAGATATTAATGCAGTAGTTTTACCCTCCAAAACACGTACAGTGATAAATATTTTTAATATAAATTATTTAGTGTTTCATGTAGAAGTTTGTAATTTTTTTCAGTTTTTTCTTTTCGCACAACTTTCTAGTGGCGATTTATTGCCATCGCTCCATTAACAAACCGTCCGCAGGCTAGTATCTTCTGATGAAAACTGTAACGCAACTTCTAAAAATACACAATCAAACAGTAGTGCTCAATTAAACTTTGTTAGAGGTTATTATTGTGAAAAGTGAACAAAAACGTTAAATTTAATAGCCTACTCGTTTATCACAGTGAACTCAATAGAAGAGAAAACTCCCTGCCACAACCTCGTCGTCGTCGTCTGCATACATTTCGGGGTTTTCATACGATTTTATCAAACGAAAGATACAATTTTATGTCCCGTTTTATATCTTGATATATATTTTGATCATTTGGGTTGATGCTATTTTGTGTAACGGTTATGAAAGGTTTTACTGTATTTATTTGTTTATTAGTTGTAAGATTACTGTAGGCGTGTACAGTTTTACAGTGAAGGACTTGAGAGTTGATTAGTCTGTTATAGTCAAAGGTTAATCAATCTGCCTCAATACTTACGGAAAGCTTAAAAAATATAGGTAATAAGAATAATTTACTAAAAAATGTGCAGACCTCTACCATAAGAAATCTGAAAATAATATTTCTATATTTTATCTTATTTAGGCAATGCATTGTGATGTAGCTAGCTATTGTTGGCTATGTACCGTGAACCCTTTTTCTTCTTTGCTTCACTGTGCTAGTTTTCTTGTAGATACATTAGTGTATTTGCCCTAGCCTAGTGGTGGTTAGTTTTGGATCTTTGTGATCCTGCCAATCGAATATATCCCAGTGATTTAGAGATTAATTTTGCCTAGTTAAAAAATGCCAAAGAATTGGGTTTTATTGTAATTTTCTACAGTCTTAGTGAAATCCTTAGGATATTTACTTTAGTTATATGTTTTTTTTCTGTTTAACAGAAACAATTAAAAAATTTTGTTGAGTTTAAAAAAACTAACAGTGAAACACTGTTTTATGTGTTGTTACGTTTTAACAATTTTATTTGTATATTTTGTTTGTTTCTTTTTTTTACTATTTATGTAATTTAAATTATGTTTTGACATAATAGGCTATGTATCCAATGTTATCCTCTTAGTTATAACATCGAATTTAAATAGAACATATCTTTTAGATAATTTGGTAAGCATTTGTCAATGTGTTTGGTCCTCGATGGAGGTGAAATATTTACAAAATATTCCAGTCAATTTACTTAGTACTTATATAGTGTTCATGGAACTAGCTGCTTTCTTAGTACTACCAACCAGTCAATATATTTTTAAGTCATTATAATTAAATATTTATTCTGCTCATCCTCAATATGGGCTTCAGTTCTGTTTTCAGATTAAATAAACATAAATAAGATTTTATAAGCTTGATTATGAAATTTTCTGAACATATTTTAATATGATCCTCACCAAATCAAAAGACCTGCAAATAAATTATGAAGTTGTGTGTTTAATAATCTAGCCACTTTTTACACTTAATAAAACTTGTTTAAATTAGTTAATAGCCAGAAATAAAAATATATGTACTTGAAAGTGAAGGCCTGACTCTTTTGAGTTATTGTATTATTATTGTTATAGCTTTATATTTTAATTTATCGTAGCTATATTTTAGTTAATTATTTTAAGAGATCAAAATGTTTTTAATGAAGAATTTTAGATACTGTCAAGAATTCCTTATTTAAATTTAATTAGGTTTTATTTTTACCGGTGCTTTTCATTTTGGACTGTTGTAGATATGTACTTAAAATTATTGAATGCAAGCGATGTATGTTTGTGTACTTACTAATGGACAGAAGTTTGTAGAAATGTACACCATTGTTAAATTTGCCAAGTACTGTTGTTGAGTTTTTACACTAAAATCATAAAACATGCAGATATTGAATAAAAAGTTAGAATATTTTATGTATTTCACTAAACCTTTTCTGTGGTTTTAAAAATTTGAAACCTCTTGAAGTAAACCCGTAAAAACAAAATTCTTCCCAAAAAGTATGTATCAGTTTTTTTTTTGTAATGGCCCAGAGTAATTAATTAGTTTAAGGTAGGTTATATACCAGTTCTAAAGTAAACTTATCTATGTAGAAAAAGTATTCAGAGTTATGCCTATATGTGGTTGCAGAAAACACAAAATAAACACAAACCATAGTTTGCAACAAGTAAACCTCTTACTTATTGCAGATCATAAGGTAATATGTCTAATGTGTATGAAACATGTTTGTAGCTTACATTGTATTGCACTCATTGCTCCTGTTTCCATCTCTGCTAGTTTGAAAAGCCTTATAAAATTATCATTAAAGCTTACAAATCTGTTTTTTCAAAATTTCAGGACTTTAACCTTACAATGATTATGTGTAGGTCCCTATACAATAAATTCTTAATACACAAACACTCTCTCTTATACAACCCTAGAACAAAAATATATTTGTAAATCATGTTTTTCAGCATAAACTAATTTTTTAAATAAAATTAAGCTTTCCAGAACCATTTTCTAACAAATTATGTATACAAAAGCTACTAACAGGGATCCTGTCATTGACATTTGAATGTCTAGGATCAGAAAATGACAATGTAGTCATTTAAAACACAAAAGGGGCTGTCCAATCTCAAATTTATACCCAAGCATATGCATACGTAAATAGGTAATCATCAGAACAGTCCCATTAACGTCATCTTAATATTCCCGTCAATCTTCATTTTCAACTGCTTGGTATTTTTTAAGAATAACCCAGATCTCTTTCCAAAACAGCCTCCTTCAAGATTCAACATACAAAATCTTAATATCCTATCCGTTCCTCAGCATAAAACCACGTTTTCCTGTATCAAGCATTGTTTTCCTCGATCAAGCTCTTTCATCACCTCCCAATTGCCCTAAAGAATGAGGGTGCTTGAGCATCCCCACAGGTGCTGAAGCATCCCCACAGGTGCTTGAGCATCCCCACAGATGCTGAAGCATCCCCACAGGTGCTTGAGCATCCCTACAGGTGCTGAAGCATCCTCACGGGTGCAGAAGCATAATAAAACTTAAAGCCCTACTAGATAGGAAAAAATTTTACAGAAATAAATTCCGTATCATATGTCCAACTGTCCATTATATGTGAATATTGAATTGTATTCTGCTTAATTGTATAACAATGTTTTTAACAAATTTTACGATTGTTATGAACTTAAATGTATTCCGATAATAAAGAAGTTTGAATTTGAATGATTGAAAACAGGGCTTAAATTGGCAATATTCAGACACTTTACGGTACATACTAGAAGTTATCCCATCATTTGTACGGGCTGTATGATTCAGTGTTAACCCATTCAGGTCCGAGTTTCTTTTTTATCTGATGTTTCGAGAAAACAAATGGTTCTGTTCAACGACTAATTTAACCCATCAGGCAGTGACATCTATCAAGAAATTCATAAACTACATTTCGTGCTGCCCCTATGATCGAATTTCGGAAATATCTAATGGAGTTCAATATTTTGCAACTAGAGTATGTTTTATAGCCAACTAATCGCTCTGTTACTCTGCACGTAAAGCCGAGATCGTTAAGGTGTATCACTGATGAGTGAAACGTCGAGGCCTTTCGGAAGTGCTAGGGTTCTAATCCTGACCATGATCAATCCCAATTTGACTTGCAAATGTGAAGTAAAGAGGGAGGAGGGCCCACCTTAAATAAATAGTGACTGGCTTGGGTGGAAGTTGACGACATTTTTAGGCTAAATAGGTATTGCAGTGGACACCTGTTTTGCTTTTTTGGTTAGTAGTTGTAGGGGGCACGGGTTTTTTAATTTTAAATTCATTTTGAATTAATTAATAAATGTAACGTAAAGAGACAAACACCGTCCATCTTTGGACCCCAGTGGGTTAAGAAGCAAGATACATATTGTCATGACAAAATATAAACCAAATACAGTAACCATTCTCTAATCCGGATCTCTCATATCCGGACCCTCCAATATCGTAACGTGATTTTGAAAGAATGCAAAAATTTAAAACCACCCTAGGAAGCCACTGTTTGTTAACCTAGTTAGTACTCTGTTACTCTGCACGTAAAGCCGAGATCGTTAAGGTGTATCATTGATGAGTGAAACGTCGAGGCCTTTCGGAAGTGCTAGGGTTCTAATCCTGACCATGATCAATCCCAATTTGACTTGCAAATGTGAAGTAAAGAGGGAGGAGGGCCCACCTTAAATAAATAGTGACTGGCTTGGGTGGAAGTTGACGACATTTTTAGGCTAAATAGGTATTGCAGTGGACACCTGTTTTGCTTTTTTGGTTAGTAGTTGTAGGGGGCACGGGTTTTTTAATTTTAAATTCATTTTGAATTAATTAATAAATGTAACGTAAAGAGACAAACACCGTCCATCTTTGGACCCCAGTGGGTTAAGAAGCAAGATACATATTGTCATGACAAAATATAAACCAAATACAGTAACCATTCTCTAATCCGGATCTCTCATATCCGGACCCTCCAATATCGTAACGTGATTTTGAAAGAATGCAAAAATTTAAAACCACCCTAGGAAGCCACTGTTTGTTAACCTAGTTAGTAGCGTGCCTCTGCAAGTGCAATATCACTGACTCACAATACAATAGACCTCACCTGTCCTATCCTTAATTAACAAATAAATAAAAAACAATAAATTCTTAGCTGAATTATTTAGCATTAATAAAAAAACAATTAAATAAATTAGATAAACCTAAACAATTTGTAACATTGTTCAAATTCTTTATACGTTAAGATACCAATTTTTATTTGGGTTGAGTTCATTCCAAACATCCGATTCTCGATTCTTCAGACTGATTCTCAGAGTTGGGAGTCAGAATCAAAATCCCAATCGCCAAGCTTGTATGTTCATTGTTTCGCCAACAACGAACGGCGAAAGAAAGAACTAATTAGGTTAGTTTTCCTTGTCACGATGTCGTAAGAAGAAACAGTCGTCATTGTTTTGATGAAACTCGGATCAGGAAACCAATTGTCACCCAGCCGACTCAAAATTATCATGTACTTTCGTTTATTGCCTAGCCATGTAAATAAAAACTAAATATTTCTTTTCAAAGCAATCAGATATATGGCTCCAAGAGGAAAGTGTAACAAGTACTCAGTAGAATTCAATAAATATCCTTAATTACTGATAAACCAGATAAAATGAGTATTAAAACTCAAACTTTTCATTTTAGATTGCATCATCAATACGGAACATCTTGCTCGAAAACGTAAGTGCAGATGGCGAATTAGGTAATTCGTATCCTTTTGAAAATAATGTAAGAATGTATTTGGTTGGTTCAAGTTTGCAACATAATTATTCTTATTTCAAGAACTGATAAACTTCAATACAATATTGAATTTCCAAATAGAAACCATATCATCGTTGATGCCGATTATCAAAATACTGTTAATTATTATTCTGCCAAATGATTTTTTTCGGCATCAAGACTTTAAAATGAAGATTTGAAACTTGACAGCAAAGTATATTCATTTGATATCCATGATAATTAATTTTGGTAACGGGATTTCTTGTAAGACTAATCATTTAAAATAATATAATAATAGATAACAAATTAAGCATCTGTTTTTCGTACAAATAATTTATGATTACAATTGTTCGATATAATAGACTATTTTTCTGAATCGGATTCACAAACTTGCTAGGTTTGAGTATAACGATACCAGGGATACATACTGAATACATACGATAACAACGATACCAAATACATTCGATACCGAGGATACTAAATATTTTGTTTTGATTTTTGTTGATTTTGTTTTGTTAAACTGTTGATGATTTTGCTAATGCTAATTTGATGCATGTTTTTAACCATTAATAATTTACTAAAAAGCATGTTCTCTCATCAGTAAGTTACAGTAACCAAAATTTACAAGCCGGCACCATAATTTTACGGGTACAATTGTATTGCGAAAACACTTTTGTCCCCATGTCGTCTGACCATGGGCTTTTAATTAATTCTGTGTCTACTTTAATTTTAAATAATAAACAGAAAATAATTATGGCAATTTACATTAAAATAAATTGATCTCCATTTCATAAGTTTGTTCATTGGTTTATATTTTTGTTTTATTCAAGCCTGCTAATTTAATTTAAGGACAAATTTTAAGGGTTTCGTAGATTTGTCATTGTGGGGATTTTGTCCTTTGTTGTAGAAACTTGTCCTTTAAAAATTCACAATAATTTGTTTGTTTTGTCTTTTAAGGTTTTGATTAATTATCTAATAATAATCATACACTTTCACAAATTTTTTACTTAAAAAATAAACCTTGAATTTTCACTTCAGTGGCCTATCCTTGATCTATTGTTTAATCTATAAGGTTAAAGGTCGCTGGATCGAATCCCCCAAGGGTCGAATCTGGACCCAGTCGCCATTTCTTTGTGGGGAGAGTTTATGCTACCCATTTGTGGTGTATGGTTTTATTGCTGGGTATTTTTATGCAATACTGCTTCTTTGCTGGAAATAATAATGGATGAGAGTGGTTTAACCCGGACTAGTGCATGATCATTTCCAGATTATATTCTGTCTTTATGGACTAGATAGGCTCTGAGAGCCTTAACTGAAATTAATAAGCTGAATAGAAGAAGCGGAAATTACACGATAGATTATTTCAATTATGATAGAAGCTATGCTGGATCAAGGAATGAGTTTCCCAGATACCAAGATCGTCTGCCGAACCAGTTACTGAGCCAGCTTTGATGATTTCCTAGATGTATTGTGTTATTGATTGAATAATGTGAAATTGTAAAATCTTGATTACTTCATTCAACTATTTAACAATATACCCTGCCATGTGCCAACTTTGCCCTCCTGGGTACGTCGGGTAATTTACTTATTTACTGAATTAAACTAAATGATGTTAATTAATACTAATACAGTAGAAATCCAATTATCCGAATTAATGGGGACCGGGACCCATTCGGATAGTCGGAGTTTTTTTTTTAAATTGCCATTAGAGAGAAAAAAAGCTACGTTTTGATATTGCACTATCTTTTTATTCATTTTATTAATTAAATGTAAGAAACATGATATTTTCACATGTTTTAAATATAAATAAAATGTACTTACAAGTTTAGAAATAAAAATCATTGTTTTTTAAACATCTCCGTCAATGTAAGCTGTTTTGCGGTCTTCATCCGTTTTCAGGTAGCCAGGTCACGCTTTCGCTTGACGGTGAGCAGTTGCAGGTGGTCACACTCGGGCTGACGCTCCATCCACTTCAAAGCAGTCTCGAGGCCAGCAAATACTTCACTAGCTGATGGTACAGCGTCTACTTCAACATCAGCAGAGAGTTCTTCCACTTTCACTTCAACATCTTCTCTCACACTTTCAGCAATTTCATCATCATTGAGAATTTGAAAACCAGGGTCAGACGTGTCACAAGCCATCCACTCTCCTACATCTTCAGCACTTACTTCTGTACAACCAGGAATTTTTACAATAATTTTTCTTATTTCCTCTAGTGACAACGCATCTTTAGCATCTTCATCCTCTCCATTTTCTTCAGATTATTTTTTTTGTTCTCAGATGGTAGGCCTTTCAGTTTATTCCACGCACGTCTTAGCGTCACTGCCGTAACCAAACTTTGCCAAAACCAATTCTTCATCTTCAGCACCTTCGATCAGCAGTTGCCTACTGTAATGGCGCTTCATTGTTTCAATAACAGACTGGTCCATGGGTTGCAGCAAACTTGTAACATTGGGAGGCAAAAACGTCGTTTTAAACTGCCCATTCTCTCTTTCCAACAGTTCTGCTGTAGGATGAGTGGGTGCGTTATCAATAATTAAAAGCACCTTACTGCCTTCTTTTCCCACCGATATTTGGTGCTTTTTCACTTCAGGAATAAACACTTCATCATACCATTCGGTAAACAAAGCTGCAGTCATCCAGGCCTTGGGTTGAGTTTTGTAGAAGAGTGGAAGTTTTTTTACGTTTTTAAATGCTCTTGGATTTTTTTATTTTCCTATTAAAAGAAGTGGTAGTTTATGATTTCCAGTGGAGTTGGCACAGTTAAGCACTATAACACCTTATTTACTGACCTTATGTACAGGGGCACTAGACTTAGACTTTTTAATTTTTTGGACAAATTTTTTTCTTAAAGTGATTCGGATAATCGGCGATTCAGATAGTCGGAGTTCGGATAATTGGAGTTCTACTGTAATAATAATTCCCTATCCTAAAACAGCCTAGCCGTAATCCCTCCTTAAAATTAGAACTTATCTGTGCATTTTTGACTGGTGAGGCTGATTGTGACTTCATCATCGTGCTGCTACAAAAAATGGGAAGAGATGCCGGTTGCAATTCTCGACGTTTGAAAAGGACCTCCAGTCACGTGATGAGTGGCTCGGCGCTCAGGCAGCCAGCACGTTTTATCGAATAAAATATTTATATTTATATTGAATCCAGTATAGTATTCACCAAGTAGGGCTACTTTAATTAATACTGTATTGTTATTAATGAAATAAGAAACAAAGTACCCTTTTAAAAGTTTAATTGTAAGCAACATGTTACGACTGTTAGGTCATTATTAAGCTTATTTTAAAAACCTTATTAGGTTTTTAAAATTATATATTGAATATATATTGAATCCAGTATAGTATTCACCAATTAGGGCTACTTTAATTAATACTGTATTGTTATTAATGAAATAAGAAACATAGTACCCTTTTAAAAGTTCAATTGTAAGCAACATGTTTCGACTGTTAGGTCATTATTAAGTTTATTTTAAAAACCTAATAAGGTTTTTAAAATAAGCTTGATAATTTTAGACTTTTCTGGAGTAAAAAACATAAAAATAAACAAAAAATCATAGTTCCAAGCAATATACAGACAAAACACTAATTTTATTTATATGGATAAAAATATAAATTATGAATAACCTACAAATGAATTATGACAAAATTAGCAAATAAATGAATAGTTTATTAAGGTTTCAGTATTTTGTTTTCAAATAATTATTTAAGAATCTTTTGCTAATAAATATAATATTCAATAGTAAATACAGTACAAATATTCATCTTGCTCTATACTTGTTGAAGGCAACAAGGGCAAAACATCGAGGGGAGACCACTGGATCAAACAGCTGAGTCAAATACACATCTTGAATGCCCTGAAAAAATAATATGTATTGGTAATAATGTGTATATAATGTTATAATTGTTAATTGATTATTACATGATTTATTATTATTAATAAATTACGTAATTATTCTCCTTATACTATTGTATAGGTTGGAGAAAGTAAATATTATACAAAATTTACAATGTACCCATGAATTGTTTACACTGTTGCTTGGTTAAACCTTCAACCTCATGTTTCGTTGGTTTTTTTAAATATATATTTTCTAGGATACTAAGCAAAAAATCAGAAAGAAAAACTATTGTATTTGAGAACAAGATTTCGAGGAAAGTATACGGACCGATTTTTGAGGATGGGCAATGGAGATTGAGACATAATTGGGAACTAAGAGAATTATTTAAGGATCCGAATATTGTCGCTGAAGTACGGAGCAGAAGGTTGAGATGGGCAGGGCACATTCTAAGAAAAGACAACAACTCCCTATTGAAGAACGTCTTAAAGAACAACCCAGAAGGTAGAAGACCCCTTGGAAGACCGAAACTTAGATGGTTTGACCAAGTGGAGAAAGACCTAAGGAAGCTAGGGAGAAGGAAGGAAGATTCGAGAAGCAGAGATCTATGGAGGCAGTGTGTTGGAGAGGCCAAGTACCATCTAGGGTACCAGTGGCCACAGCAGTCAGTAAGTAAGTAAGTATATTTTCTAGGGGTGTGCGAATATTCTTATCTCGAATATCGCTAATATTCGGTCCGACTCGAGATATCTGACAAAGTTTGATGGCGGTCAAATATTCGAAGACGATAAATAGTATAAAAGTGACGTCTGCCAAAGCAAAGCCATAGTTTCCATTTCAAAGTTCAGAATTAGCAAACTATTATGCACGTATTTCAGTTGAAAACTAAATGTAACCAATGCTTTATAATCTGACTACAGACAGATAAAGATATGAACGTAAACTCATCTCGATTGATGCCGACTGATTGTCAATACTACCAATTGCTGGATATTGGTATTGGTATCAAGAGTCGATTGACCAAAGTCGATACCTATACCAGTCACGGGACAAACAAATACATTATTTCTTGGAAAATTTATTAGTTTTGTGAATAAATCAAATTTAATTAAGAATGTCTGAAACCCCACTAACATCACAGCTTTGTCTTTGCCTTAGCAGACAAAACAGCAACCGGTTCACCGAGTTATCTCTACACTTGTTTTCTTTTAGAAAATATGAGAAAGTAGACCCATTTTTTCTTCTACAATTTAAATTTTTGCTACATTGAAACTCATTTTAATAATATTATTTGTAAGTACATTCAAGGAAAAATTCAATCAAATTTGAAAAAATAGACAAATCATTGTTAGTTAATAGTTTTAATTTTGTTATCAACTGACAGCTTTCGTTTCCTTCCTTGCGCAGCATAAAAGTAGTTCCATATTTTAAACTGATAATATCTATTCCAAAAAACCTTGAGAGGCTATATACATATAACCTAACACAGATTGAGTCTCAAGCTCTCACAAGGAAACAAAATGGTGTAGGGGTTGTAAATAGTTTTGAAGGATTCCTGGAATGAGGCACGTGAGATACAGAGCCTGACACGTCTGCCGACACCCGATATACATGATTATTTTAACAAAAACTACATGTGCGGAGGAAAACTCCGCAAGCGCCCTCTCGAGGGTTAATGATAATAAACTTTATTCTTGATTATTTACTGTTAACGAGGAAATTCTGACATAGTTACACCTACAAATTTAAAGGAGCCAACACTACCTATCGGAGAAGAAATGAGCTAGCACACCTAACGAGGGAAAAAAGAAATATGTCGAAAGAGAAGCAGGCAGCAGGACTTGCTCTGTACATAGTTCGTCAGGAATGGGTTAATGAAATGGGCTTTTGAAACTCAAGCGGAGAGAAGGATGACTCTGACCGATTTATTAATTATATAGTCAAACTTATTATCGAGTATTTCAAATTATAGAGATTTGATTTTTATTTCCCAATGTTTGATTAATAGAGGTTCAATTCTGTGCAAACAATATAAATATCAGGAAAATTTATTACCTTTTAAAATATGGTGTTTTACGCCAATATTATGTAATGGTTAATATTACTATTTTAAAATTTACAATAACGTAGAACCTCCCAAATCCGACCATGACAGAACCGGGCCATGGTCAGAACATCCAAAAGGTCGGGCACTAGGTCTTCTATTGAGAGGAGTAGGTTATCAAGAGGTCGGATAAGGGAGGTTCTACTGTAATATGTGAACTTTAAAATGGAAGAAGTACAGTAGTTTTAAATTGTTTCTTTATTGAAACCACTCTACTGCCCTTGGTTTAGGATTTAAAATTATTGAGATTCGATATATTATGGTTCCATTGTATAATCTTTAAAGTAAAAGTACTTATATAATAGCGATTACCGTAGTTTTTATTGTAATAAAGGGATCAGGTTTTAAACATATTGTATTTAGTAAGGGTTCAGTTATTAGATATTTTGAGGATATCACAATACAATGTAGTCTATTTTCTGAATCCATTTAAAACCAACCAATTTAACCCATCGATAGTACACACATGGATGTGTTAGAGCCCAGTGATTACCTGTTCCTGCAAGTAGAGAAGTCTATCCAGCATGATTGCAGCCTCAATGACTGGTGCTATGGAGAGCTTCAGCAAGAAGAAAGCGTGGAGCTGCTTTCGACAAATGTGAGCGTGACTTTTCCACAGCTCCTGCAACTCTTCATCATCCACCTAAAGAGAACAAAGCCAAAAGACTATCATCCAATTTGTAAAATGCACTACCTTGAGTTAAAATGGTTATTATAGTAAAATATACCTGTTGCAGCAGCCCTGAGTACTCAGTGAATTTCCAAATCAATAATAATATACGATATATATATATTAAATGTATTAGACTTTGTTTCATTTAATACAATAGTTAAAATGAGTACACGGCAGTCTGCAAAAATATTGCCGGTGACGCTAAAGAAATAACTCTGTCGCTGAAATTATCACCAATGGACGCTTCTAGGGTTAAAGACATTCCTGTTCCATCCAAAGTATCCAACAACCAGATAATGGCGTAAAACAAACATATTTTTTATACCTGATAGCATTTTCAAACAGCAGATCCAAATATTCCCAATCCGTTGACTTACTGTGAGCTCTTTCCCTTATTTGGACATAAATGAAATAAAACTAAACAAAGTTATGGTTAACTGACATTCAGATTCAGAATAAAACATATTTATCTTACCATGATATCAATTTTCAAACGTTTTATGCTTTTATGCACATATTCAATAAAACTGGAACACTTTCGTTTCAACCTTCCAACCCTAAACACAGACATTCCATAGGTCGCACCCAACTTTTTTTCTAAATACAGTTCCAAAAGGGCTCTGTAGAAGAGAGTGTCTGTCTCTACCTGAAAAGTTGTTTAATTTTGAGTAAAGATACTAATGATATAATAGCTTAAAACACCAAGAAATGTTTTATGAGTATACATTCTTAATAAAAGCACAGTATCTATAACTGAATACAGTAATATTCAAAACAATATTCTCAGTAGATTAGTGACGACACTGGTGCCATATTTAGCTGTAGCTGTAGGTAAAATATTCATCCAACAAATCGGAGGAAAGTTGATTTAGGCTATTACATATTTCAAATAATCCTTTTAACAATAAGGTTAAATATGGAAAGGAGGAATTATATCAATGTAGTTTGGTACAAATCCGTCCAAAAGACTCCAACCCATAGGGCATAAAGGGTACAGTGTTAGGTTTTATAAATTTAGTGTGTACAAAATTAACAGATGTGAAGGTTCTTTACTTAAATCCAAATTTCTCAAAAACTCTAACCATTTTGATTAAAATTTGATAGTTTACAGTGCACAGAGTACTAAATAATTTGACACCACCCGCATGTCTGTAAAAATGACGGTTCAAAAGTTATGGGCTTTTAAATAAAAAAAAATCAATTTTTTAAATTTTCAGTAAAAACAATAAAAGTAAAGTATAACTTGACTGGCACCATTGAAACCAGCTTAAAAACTAAACAAATTAGTATTTTGAATTATTTGTCTACTACTAATGGTTCCAGAGAAAATTTAAATTTACTGTCCATGATAAAGACAGGACATTATCTGAAAGCGCCCAATGTTATTCTTATGGAGAATATTAAAAAATCAATATCTTACTTATTTTCCAAACGCTTTCCATGAAACTTGGTATGAAGTGTAAGGTCAAATCACCCAATAAAACCAACTCAAAAATGCTTGGTATTATTGGGGGAGGGGGTTTCCCCACATATAATTCAAACAATAATTTAACTTTGTTTCTCTGTTTTTATTTTCAGAAATGGGATAATTATTTTTGAAACAATAAATTATTAAATTATATTTAGATCAACTTTAAAGAACGTGATAGTTTTATTACAGATTGTCCTTTTTAAATTTACTTGAGGAAGAAAGTATGTGTCAGTGCACTGATACTGTATATTTAGTAATAGAACAGCTAAAAAAGACACAAATAAACTCTATACAAACAAAACATTCAGATCTATTGGAACTCCACCCTACAGACAACCATGTAAAACAAATCACTATTTTTCACCAGAACGTTTTTGAACTGTCAAAAAAGGTGGAAAGGATAAATCACCTAATGAGCGAACTCCAACCTACTATATAAATAATAACTGAACATGGTCTCAATGCAGATAGTCTATTGCAGACAAAGATGATTGGCTACAACCTAATTACACACTATAGCAGGAATGAGCATAGGTTAGGAGGAGTAGCAATCTATGTAAAAGAGACCGCCAACATAAAGGCTGAAGATATAGACATAAGTGACAAAACGACGGACGGAATGTATGAGGCAGCATTAGCAAAATAACCATCAAAAACAAAAACCTGTACGTCCTGGGGATTTATTGGCCACCAGGGGGACAAGCCAAGTTAACCATTGATACTGTTTCAGACATAATTTGCTCATTTCAAGGTGAAACTAAAAACTTTATTTTAATGGGTGATATTAACATAGATTAACTACTAATACACAACGACCAAGCGAAGTCCACTTCCAGCAACCAGAAAAACTAATCACAGTAGATTATCCATCTATTTTTTTTGCACAAACATACCTGAAGAGGATATAACATTTTCAATAGTTAACTCTGGAATATCAGACCACACTGGCCAAACCTGCAAGTTTATCATACAAAAAGAACTTAACCTAAAAATAGAAAAGACACAAAAGAGAATATTTTCCAAACAAAACCTCAACAACCTGAGGGATAAATTTAGCAAACAAAATCGGGAAATGGTGCATACTGCCCATGATGCGGAAGAGGCATACAATGCATTTCTAACCACGATTAGACAAATCGTGTGCCCCAGTAAAAAAGTCAGAACAAATGGCTAAGTTTACAGTACACTATGATGATGAGGCAAAAACTCTAAAAGAAAACGTTTTAACTGCTTTACACAGATATGAAATCACCAGAAATGAAAATGACAGAACATTAATGGTTGAAAGAAACCTTTTTGGTTGAAGAAAGAAAACCTATGATCTAACGAGATCTTCAGCGAAAAACCTCTGCTGAATATATTAACAATGCAGAAAACAAGTCTAAAGCTACTTGCGACATTATTAATACTGAGAAACTTTCAAAACAGAAAGAAAAGACAAAGTGGCTTATAGAAATTGGTGGGTATGCAATAGAAAATCCGGTGCATATTGCTGAATATTTTAACACATATTTTTCACAAATAGCTGACACCACACTAGCAAATAATCGGGACGAATTAAAACATATAGCAATAACACCAACAGCTAACTAAACTCTCCCCTCACAAGATAATTTTCAGCCACTGAACTTAGAATCAACCACTATTAAAGAAGTCCTATCTACAATAGCCACCATTAAACCAAAGCTATCATGTGGAATAAATGAAATTCCTTCAAAAGCAATAAAGCACTGTGTCAATGAACTATCAATACACTAGTAAGTATAATAAAATAATCTTCCCTTCTTGTTGAAAACAGCGAAGATATATCCAAAACCCAAAAGAAGGACTTTCCACAAAACTATCGCCCCAAGTCACTTATATTAAATTTTGTAAAAATAATAGAGAAAATCGCTTTAACAAGAATGCTGAGCCACCTTGAACAACATAATTTAATAGCAAAAAATCAGCATGGCTTCCTTAAAGGGAGATCCACCACAACAGCCTTAACAAACCTCTTAGAACAAATAATAGATTGTTTAGAGGAACACAAACATGTCTCAGCTTATTAGATTATAGCAAAGCTTTAGACTGCTTAGGCCATGATCTCATCATCACTAAACTGTCATCACTAGGAATGATGACAGGCACTAGGCTTGGCAAAAGACTGGGTGGCCAGCTACTTGAAAGGACGGAGCATATTGTTGAAATTCAACAAAATGATAATGGGAGGAAATATGTACATAGATCAAAGCAATCTACAGTAAGCAGAGATGTACCACAAGGATCTGGTCCTGGGCCCCTTTTTATTCATCCTCTTCACAAATGATCTCTTCAGTGTCATCAATGACAGACAGCCATGTCCAAATCATAATGTATGCAGATGAAACAACCCTTCTATTTGCAGACGACACCGCTCAACAATTACACTCAGACATCCTGATATCAATAGATAAAACTCTTCAATACTCCCTGCAAAACGACCTGGCTATAAATCCATCCAAAACCACACAGAAAATTTTTAGTAGACAACACTAACAAATTGAGGAAATTCCCGATATTTCGACTGAAATAAAATCAAAACTATTGGGATTAACGATTGATGCTGAAATATCTGGACAGATCATATACACAATCTGGCTAAGAAAATTTCATCTGAAATATGCAGTGAAAAGAATGAAATGGATAGGAGGTGTTGAAATAGCTAAAACAGTGTACTATGCACACAGATTAGATATGGATTAATTGTTTGGGGAGGATCATCAGAGTACAACCTTGGTAAAATTCTTGTGCTCTAGAAAAAAACTGTTAGGGCACTCTCTGGCCTTGGTCCTAGAGATAACTGCAGAGAGGCTTTTAAATCTTTAAAGCTACTAACAGTCACAGGGCTTTACATCCATGCAGTTGTCATATACACCAAACAGTTGGTCCTACCTAGAAATGGGAATTTTCATTTATACAACACCAGAAGGGCAGCAGACTTCAACCTTCCCATTCACCATACAACACAGTACAGCAGGAAACCCTCTTACATTGGCCGAAAAATCATCAACTCACTCCCACAAGACTTAATGAACATGACGGGAAACAGTTTGAAGAAGCACCTCAGAGACTGGCCAGTTAAACGACTAGTTTACTCTATCAAGGAATTTTTTGAAATATGTTTTAAACATGTAAAGCAAGATAAATTAATTAATTTATTTATAATGACGCCATTGTATTTCTTAATAAAACTGCAAATAAAGAGAATTATCTATTGCCTACAGAGGGAAAACTAGTTACAACAACTTTATGATTGTTGACCCAAAAAATATGCTTTTGGGACTTCCCTGTTGTCTTGCTTTAAACGTAGTAAAGAGAGTTGTTTTATCTAATAAAATACACATAAACCTTACCTTACTGATTTCTGATACTCTACTGTATGGGTAACAAATATATAGGCCTATCATAATTATTATTCTAAAATTGAAAAACAATTTGAACAGCCAAAAAAAGATGTATGAAATTCTCATACATCTTTTTACTTTCTCCCCTTATACGTAGTATATGGAGAAAGTATTGTTTTCGTCAAAATTTTCGAATTTGAGTTGAGGGTGGATATATCCGTTTTGGGGTCCCCTGAATCCAAAAAAGTGGGTTTTGACGTGATGTCTGTCCGTCCGTGTGTGTGTGTGTGTCTGGATGTGTACAGTGCCACAGCCTACCCCGTTGGTCCGATTTAGATGAAATTTGGCATGTATGTATATATTCACGGTATCTCCAGGCGTTTTTTTCATTTTTTTGAATTTTTGATTTTTAAGGGTAGTTCACCCCTAAAAACCCTTAAAAAACGTGAAAAATCCAAATTTCTCAAAAACTGCTCTAACGATTTTTATTAAAATATGACAGTTTATAGTGTACAGAGTACTAAATAATTTGACACCACCCGCATATCTGTAAAAATGACGGTTCAAAAGTTATGGGCTTTTAAATGTCTAAAAAATCAAATTTTTAAATTTTCAGCGAAAACAATAAAAGTAAAGTATAACTTGACTGGCACCATTAAAACCAGCTTAAATAAACGGTACCAGTGGACTGACACATACTTTCTCCCTTAAGTAAATTAAAAAAAGACAATCTGTAATAAAACTATCATGTTCTACAAAGTTAATCTAAATATCATTTAATAATTTATTGTTTCAAAAGTAATCATCCAATTTCTAAAAATAAAAACACGAGAGACAAAGTTAAATTAATTGTTCAAATTGTATGGGGGGGACAACCCCCCCCCCGGAACACCAAGCATTTTTGAGCTGGTTTTGTTCGGTGATTTGACCTTACGCTTCATACCAAGTTTCATGGAAAACGGTTGGAAAGTAAGGAAGAAATTGATTTTTTTATATTCTCCATAAGAATAACATTGGGCGCTTTCAGACAACGTACTGCGTTTATCGTGGACAGTAAATTTAACTTTTTTCTGGAACCGTTAGTCGTAGACAAATAATTCAAATTACTAATTTGTTTAGTTTTTTAAGCTGGTTTTAATGGTGACAGTCAAGTTATACTTTACTTTTATTGTTTTCGCTGAGAATTTAAAAATTTGTTTTTTTTTTCATTTAAAAGCCCATAACTTTTGAACCGTCATTTTTACAGATATGCGGGTGGTGTCAAATTATTTAGTACTTTGTACACTATAAACTGTCAAATTTTAATCAAAATCGTTAGAGCCGTTTTTGAGAAAATTGGATTTTTCACGTTTTTTAAGGGTTTTTAGGGGTGAACTACCCTTAAAAATCAAAAATTCAAAAAAATGAAAAAAACGCCTGGAGATACGGTGACTATATATATACATGCCAAATTTCATCTAAATCGGACCAACGGGGTAGGCTGTGGCACTGTACACATCCAGACACACACACACACACACACACACACACGGACGGACAGACATCACGTCAAAACCCACTTTTTTGGATTCAGGGGACCCCAAAACGGATATATCCACCCTCAACTCAAATTCGAAAATTTTGACGAAAACAATACTTTCTCCATATACTATGTATAAGGGGAGAAAGTAAAAACTAAACAAATTAGTAATTTGAATTATTTGTCTACGACTAACGGTTCCAGAGAAAAGTTAAATTTACTGTCCACGATAAACGCAGTACGTTGTCTGAAAGCGCCCAATGTTATTCTTATGGAGAATATAAAAAAAATCAATTTCTTCCTTACTTTCCAACCGTTTTCCATGAAACTTGGTATGAAGCGTAAGGTCAAATCACCGAACAAAACCAGCTCAAAAAAGCTTGGTGTTACGGGGGGGGGTTGTCCCCCCATACAATTTGAACAATTAATTTAACTTTGTCTCTCGTGTTTTTATTTTTAGAAATTGGATGATTATTTTTGAAACAATAAATTATTAAATGATATTTAGATTAACTTTGTAGAACATGATAGTTTTATTACAGATTGTCTTTTTTTAATTTACTTAAGGGAGAAAGTATGTGTCAGTTCACTGGTACCGTTTATTTGGCTACTAATTAGTTGTATGTAAAACTCAAGCAGAACTCTTTAGGAAATTATTTTTATATTTAAGTATCAAGTAAAAGGTTCTTGTCTATTCATCATTTACATCAACTAGGGCCTATGGTTATTGACTAAAACTAAGTCATACTATAACACATATTTTCATTATAATTTTATAAATATTCATCAATTTACTGGAAAATACACATTTTAATCTAAATATATAAAACAAACTCGTGTTAGTTACACGCATTATAACTCGAGAACGGCTGGACCGATTTTAATGATCTTTGATTTTTTGGATTCGTCTCTGCTCCGGCTTCAGCTTCCATAAATTCAATTAGTTTCCATTTTATAGCGTTTTAAATTTATAATGTTAACGTTATGGGGAATAAGTTTGTTTACAAATTTTCTAAGATCAAAAAATTTGGTTTCTTAAAACTGCTGTTGGTTTACTCTCCGTTAGCAATACGCTTTACTATCCAATGCCATATGAATCATTCATTAATGTAAAACTATGAAGTAAATATGAGCTGTACAAAATGAACAGCACTATTCGCCACGTTAATAGTTTACGGTTTTTGGGAATTATGTACTGTATTTATATATTTTTATTTTCTGTATGATTAAAAGTCACGTGTTTATATGTTTGCCAAATAAAATAATTACAATGTTTATACATATTAGGTTTATTATAATAATCAGCTGTTGAATATTTAAAGCTTTCACATCGAAACTGCAATGCTATTTGACTTCAGAACATGGCCAATCTTAAAGTTAACATGTATTTTCTGTTGGGCGTTACGAAGTTCGCCGGGTCAGCTAGTATTAATATAATTTACTGATGGTAATTATAAGTTGTTTATAACAATAGAAAAAATAGGATAAAACTAAAATATATATAAAAACATACCATTCCTTCATGACACATCCTATCCGGAGGTTGTGTTGCCAACATTCTAGCATTTCGACCTAACACAATATGTTGGTCTCGTAAAAATGTACTCATAGGAAATCCAATATTGCTGGGGCCGGATAATTCTTCCAACCATGGAGGATTAGTATCAAACTCTTCTGTGATGAGATTGTAACAACAACCAACATTCACTAAACATCGAATATCATTTGGATTCTCCACAAATAAACGGAGAGATGATGCTGCCAAGTTTCCACATGTGTGAAGACCAGCTAACATTATGCATCCAACTTCATCATTCGGAAAACTATGCTTTATCATTCCAGTTACATCTGATTTGTCTGTGATGAAATTAACTGCAACTTTACTTAATTCGGCACATTGCTTTAGGTTATTTTCTTCCGGCTTTTTATGTAAGTTATTAACAAGTGAAGTATTTCCTACTGATGATTTCTTTTGTAGTATGTTCCATATTCTCTGAAAATGTTTTTTTTAATTAGTATTTAATTAGAAAACACTAATCTAAAATTGGAAGTATTAGAGGTTAACAACCTATGTAGGCTAACACATGATTATGCATTATTGTGATAACTTTTAAGGTCATGGTTTGTCTAGGAGAAAAAAAGCAATGGGGAAAATTAATATAAAATGAGCATAAATTGAAAGTCTGTTTTCATCTGATAGCAGGGTTTACTTCTTTTACTTGTTTTTACTTCTTTCCTCAAATGTCACAAGACACCACGTGTCATTAAGTGGTGTCGTTCATCTCAGGATGGAAATTACCGTGAGAAAATATTTTATCTTAGTAAGTTGCAAATCATGATTTTCTTTATGAAAATTAATTTACTTAATAATTGTATAGCTCAGGAGCCTATAGGCTACTTGAAAAAATGTTCTGACAATATTTGATTTCACATTAAACCATTGAATGTACCTCCCAGCATTTCCAGAAGATTCATAATAGAGCAATGATAATTTCCAAAATCCTCAGCCTATTCATACACTACACCACACAGAGAACGGACAAAATATCTAACAATATGGAAAATACATCTGAGCGTAGTTACTGGCAATAGCGTAATCATAAATTCTTGATTTCACATTTATAAAAATCTACTGTCACACAAAAACATCCACACTTTGTAAAAAAGTAACAATTCTAATAAACTAAACATGTTAGCCTTACAGTAATCTTCTAATAGTCCTCGTAAAAAAAAATTACTTAACTGTCCAATTTTTCCAGAAGCGTTACTGGTTCGATTTCACTAACCATAGAGACAAGAAAAAAAAGACTTTTTGACATTGAAAGGTACATGATGGCAAATAAGTACTGTAATGAAAAAAAGATCTGGAGAACTTGTAATAAGTCTACCCTTAAACCAAGTAACAAAAACATTACTTAGGCCTACCTCAATTTTTGGTATTTGCTTCTCTGCACCTTTTGATGTTATAAGAGATGAGTCAACACTTAACACCTTGAGATGATGTTTCAAACTAAGAATTGAGCTCAAGTATCCCTTTCCACCACCAATATCAACTATATGAGAGCAATTTTCTTTCCGAGCAATAGTTGCAACAATAGCACTCATTATTTCTACTTCATGAGACTTTTTAACAGACATTAAATGTTTTAAAATATATTGGGCACTTTCAATGTGATCTTCAGACTCAAGTTTTTTAGAGAGCTCTTCAAAAGTGAGACAAAAGCTGTTATGTTTCAGGGAAAAATTCTTATTTTGATTAAGAAACTTGATAAGGTTTGGAATTTTCTCGTTTAATGGTAGGGTACTTTCAAAGGAAAAACTACTTAAAACAATAGAGTTCAATTCATCGACATCCAAAGACATTATTTCTTCTTGAAGATATTTAGGTAACATTTTTTCAAAACTCCTATGTGTAAAGAAATGTACCATATGTGAGTTGGCTAAAGGCAACAACCCTCTTAAGCTATTTATTAGGTTATTTAGTTCCTTTCGGGCCATAACGTTGGTGCCTTTATTGGTAAGTTATACTTTATTTCTTCTAGCCGTTAGTAGGATTATTCCATTTCAACCTTCAAACCATTAATTCACTGTTAGAAACTAAGTTGTGAGATCTCTGAGGTTTTAGATTCTATTTTAAGGACAGAGCAAAGTCTTTTATAAGTTGATCTTATGTTGTCTCGGAGAACTATTATATCTGTAGATTCATCATTTGAACGTGGAAAAGAATCAATTAGTTTATTCAGTTTTTCGATCACCCCAAAGATTTGTGATTGAGATTCTGGGTCCAAAGTTTTTTTTAGGGCTTCCAAAAATCCTGTATAATAACCAATTTCTGATCCTATTTCTGCTCCCCTATGATAACCTAAATGGTAACCTTCAATTTCACCATCTATCTTGCCTTTTTCAATACCTTCTTTGAATCCATTAGAGGCTAAATTGTCTTCCAAAAAGGTTAATGAATCAAAGACATCGTTGATATCTTGACTATTTTTTATACATTCAGCCTCATCCTTTGACATTTTAAAAATGACACGATAGCATCACAAAACAAAAATCGATGTAAATATACAGTAAAGAACTTGATAGTGTTTTATGTTAAAAACGTACACAAATGTACTAAAGACTGGATAATGTTCATTGTAGTTGTTACTGTATTTAAAAAAACTATTATCTAATATATATACGTATGTTATATACAATCATATTCAACATTTAAACCTCCATAAACCACAAATTATAACCTCAAACTTTTTAATTTGTAACTATAAACAACAAACAACCAACTACAACTACAATGTTGCCAACAGTGCTAAAGACTGCAACTGCAAGTATGGGGTCTCATCGACCAGAATTCCATTTGTTCGAAAAAATATGTGTCAGATCAGATTATCATTTTCAACAATTTACCAGAGAGGAACTGATCATACGGATTATTTACTATCCGATCATCTATGAATTTACTTTAATTTTCCACCAATTGTGTTAGCTCTTTAAAACTGTACAATTCCAACGAATATGTTTTTAATTTGTTTCTACATCTTTTGGTTGGTTTCGTTCTTTATAACATCTGGAATTTTGTGCAAAAACCGGTCTCCTGCATATGTAATATTTTTAATAATTCTAATCTATGTTAGGGAATAGACTTAATTTTTCTTTTAGTGATGTATTATTAGTAGGTGAATCGGGACAAATTTGTTATTCCCATTTGAAACTTTGACATACATGATGGTGTCAAATAGACCATCAGAATGTGACAGAATAGAATATATATAGACCAAAAACTGACATTATGCTTAATTTTTTTAATAGGCTCTTGCAGATTCTATGTAGTTTAATTTCAAAATTATTCTAATGGCTTTCTTTTGGATTTTTAACATTTCCTTCAAATCTTCATGGAGTCTATTGCTCCATAGACACATAATCCATATGCTGTTTAGCTATATGAATCAAAGCAAAATATATGGAGCATAGCCATTGACGTTACATAACTTTAACATTTTCCTGACTGCAAAATAATCATGAGCTAGATTTACATAAAACAAATTTAACATGTTCATCCCAAGTTAAATTGGTGTCTATGATAACCACTAACAGTTTACATCCTTGAATTACGATTATTTCTATTTGATCAAGTTAAAATTCAATTAATGGATTGGATTCATGCCTGTTTTGTTTTGAAAATTATTTTTGGTTTTAGATGGATTTATTTTTAGGTTGTGATTTTCTAAGAAATGATCCAGATTTTTAAATTCAAAATTTGCTATAGTTTCTAAGTCCTCATTAGTCTTTCCAGAGATTTTTAAATTAGTATCATCTGCATAGAGACAGAGTCCAGAGGCAAGGGAATAGTTTGAAACCTTTCCTATCCAATTAAGGTAGCAAACAAATAGAAGAGGTCCCAAATTGGATCCTTGAGGAACACTATTTTACTTAATTTAGATTTCAACTGTATTTTTGTATGTGATTCAATTTTAAACAATGTCTAAAAAAAATATGTGAAAAAAATAAAATATGTGTTTAAAATTATCTTTCTACATAATTGCTTTCTATTGAGAATATATAATTTAAGGCAGTTAATAGCTAATCCTTTCATACATAATTTTTTAATTCAATTATTAATTGATTATGATAAACACTATTGAAGGTTTTTGATCTATTTTATTTAGTATAGACTCCAAGAAATTTATGACTGTACTAATTGTTAATTTATTTTTTCTAAAACCATGCTGGCTTTTAATTTGTTATTATTTTCTATAAAAAATTCCAGTCTGCTGTAAGATATTTTCTCAAATACTTATTCTATTAAGGGTAGTAAGGACACAGGTCTATAGTTACTAATCTCTTTTGAATCATGCTTTTAGCAAATTTCCAATAGGGGAAGAAGCTATTACCGTAGGTTTAAGCCTTAAGCTTAAGCCCGGGAACATGTTACTTTTTGTATTTAGGTGTCCAGAGGCCAAAAACAATAGTCATTAATAAATAAATAAATATATATATCCAATACTAAAATACGAGGAAGGTTTGTATATATATAAATATTTGCACACAGATCTCAAAAACAGCTCGAACAATTTTCTTTCAATTTTGGAAATAACTAATTTCTGAGTAGAAAATAAGTTCTAGATAGGTCTAATGTCTAGGGAAATTCTGGTTTTCTTATAATATTAAGTTTGAAATCTAAAAAATTAACATTACATGGAGAATCAAAATGTAAACAATACAAATCAAAACATAAGTTCTGGATAGGTTTAATGTCCAGGGAAATTCTGGTTTTCTTGTAATATTAAGTTTGAAATCTAAAAAATTAACATTACGCTTATGGAGAATCAAAATGTAAACAATACAAATCAAAACATAAGTTCTAGATAGGTTTAATGTCCAGGGAAATTCTGGTTTTCTTGTAATATTAAGTTTGGAATCTAAAAAATTAACATTACGCTTATGGAGAATCAAAATGTAAACAATACAAATCTAAACATCTGTTTATAACCGTTTGATAGTGTTGTTGATTGAAGATGGTTATGAACAATATGTGAATAGAGGTTTTGCATAAATATTTAATTTATATATGAATGAAAAATTACTAAATTACCAAACAATTTGTAAAAAATAAAGGGTAACATAACTGTGGGAAATAAAAGCAGAG
Organism: Nephotettix cincticeps; assembly: GCA_023375725.1. Classification (NCBI taxonomy): domain Eukaryota; kingdom Metazoa; phylum Arthropoda; class Insecta; order Hemiptera; family Cicadellidae; genus Nephotettix; species Nephotettix cincticeps. Next base: position 57,535,822 of record CM041791.1, on the reverse strand, counting down.
AAAGGTTCCTTCAAGCCACTGTAACAAACCAATTAACTGATGTAAATTAAATTTCTCTTTTGCTTTTCAATCCTCATTCCTTTTCCAACAAAATCAGTTTTATCACAGGCTAATAATAACTGTATGGATAATTAAGTACAGTACAAGATCAGCGAAAACAATTGAGGTTGGCCAAAAACCCTTAAACGACAGCCTGACTTGGCCGACGCCAAAGCACAGTGGCTAGCGCTCAGGTTCACATGTCGGAAGTTGTGAGATATATATCCACCCGGCTACTACATTTTTGTTCAGTGTTTATAGTATATTAATTAAGGTGTATGAAATCGGTTTTATTTGAACCACATAAATGTTTTCATTAAGTAATGAATTTGTTTTAATTTAGCTAATTAACTTGTATAATACATATCTTCTTCTATCCGAGCAAAGCTCGGTCACCAGGTAATATATATTTATGTAGGCATGTGTGTGTCTGTGAACACGATAACTCTTGTAAAAATGGCCCAATCGAAACCAAATTTGGTAGGAACATGTATTGCTACATATACTATGACGAGTTTGTAATCCAGACATATCGGTCAATTGGAACAGGTAGTTTGGGGGTGTTTTGTACCCCAAAAATGGGTGTTTTGCGTTTTTCCCATGTAATTTTATGTTTTTAATGCTAATCTTATGGAGGATAAGGAAAAATTAATATTTCACTTATTAAACCAGTAGAACAAGATATATCTACCAAATAGACTGAACAACAAAGAAAAGTACCAAACATACAATATGTAACTAACAAACCCCGCCCTCAATGTTTGAATGGATGGGCAGGGTGTGGATGGAACTCTAAGTGCAGCGACCTCCATGTGGTGAGTTCACGGTTGTTTAGATAATATTATTAGCTAAACAAGTAAAGAGCTGCACAATTTGAAAAAAAAATAATATCAAAAAACTTTACGGCTCAAAAAATTAAATACATCAAATATGTCCAAAAATGGTATAAATTTTATGTAGTTGTGCAATCTAAAAACATACTTCCAGAGGAAAGAAAATTTTTATTACCTCTTTTTAAAGAATAAATAATAAAAAATTGCAATAGGAACTAAAAAAACAAACTAAACGTAATATGATTTTTGAAAAACAAAACAAATTTGATTTTACATAATTTTACAAAACTTTCATGTAGGATTTGTTCTGCCTTGACAAGAGCACACGATTACTTTTGAATTTTCAAGGTAAAAATAAACCACTTTTTAAAATTGTACATATATACACTTTATTTATAAGACTGGACCGAGTATTAACAGATGAGTAGACATTATGCATCGCCAATAGGAAAGTCAATGTAAGTTTTCCTCATGAATGAAATATCTGGCAACAAACTCAATATGTTTTCTGCTTCTGCACTGAGTATCTTGGGCAGGTTTAATACAGTCTTTGGACCTGAAAACATTTTTAAAATTAGCAAGCATTGGAAAATATTAATTGTTCAACTAGTGCTGTAAATCAAGTTTATAAATACAAATATAATTTTTTATAATCCAATATTTTACTGAATTAATAAATGCAGCTTGAGAAATGAGCAATATTGGAATACTTATTTAAGTGAGTGAGCGGTGTGATGTGTTTTCAGAAAATAATAAGTATTTTTAAATTTTGTGAGCTTGGAGAGCCTCATTATCAATATTTTTGCTTTATTATGTCAGTAATCATGCTACTGAAATGTAAAAAAGTTTCAGCAGTTCTCATTGTTGACTTTGTCTGTGACAGCAACAAAAGTTATATTTTTATAAACCTTAATTTTTTATGAGCTCTGCCATTTTTATTTTTTACAAGGAATGGATCGAAGAATTGAATCAATTATGTTGAATTTCGGATAAATTTGATTGTATCAAATTTTCTGAAAGATTGGAATAAAAAAATGAAATATTAACAAGGGCTATGGTGAATCCGCTTTAAGTAAAGTTTACAAGTAGTATAGCCATTTTAAGAAAGCTGTGAAAGGTTGATAAACTTTAAAATCTACTAAAAATTCTTTATAGGTGAATTTAGCTTCATTGTCTACCACCAAGGTCTTTGGAACTCCGAAAAAGGCAAAAAATCTCTCTCAGCTTTTTACAGTGTCAGTTCTTTTGAAGTCACTTTGGAAACTTCTACTATTCACTATTTACTAAACACATCAGTTAAAAAGATAGTATTTCCTTTTTGAAATGCCCAGCATAATAAACATACATGATAAAATGGCACTTCAACAGTTTCTTTTGATGCCATTTTCCCAAACTACGACGGGGTACCCAAAATTAACCGGAACTATGCTGCCGAAGCCGTTGCCTGTGTAGTACGCATGTCTGCCGCTACGTGTGTGTAGCGCAGCTCATCCGGATTTCATTGCTGCTAGTGCCGTCGCCGTGGGTGGACGTGTTCTTCTGCAGTGAGTTTTTTAGTGAACACTGTTTTGCCATTTCCTCGTTTTGTTTCTTGTTAGGGAAAGGTGCTGCAGATGCCATTGTGATGTTGAAAGCTGCTTACAAAGATGAATCTTTGGGTAAAACTCAAATACGAGTTGTTTTCATGTTTTAAAAATGGCGAAATGTCAATTGTTGAAAAACCCCGTGAAAGACGTCCGTCGACTGACGAAACTGACGAAAATGTTGAGAAGATTCGTGAGCTTGTGCATGAAGACCGACGAGGGACCATTAACGAGCTATCAGAGATATCTGGAATTAGTTGGAGCTCTGTCCAGTGAATTTTAAGTAAAGATTTGAAAATGACAAGAGTGGCTGCCAAGTTTGTGCTGTCGAGTTTTGACGGACCATAAAAAGGAATGGGGAGTGGAACTTGTCGAGCAATGAAAGAACACCTGCAAATTGATCCAGATTTTTTCTAAGATCATTACTGGTCATGAATCATGGTTATGATCCTAGAACCAAGCAATAGTACAGCCAATGGCAAACGTTATCCAAAAAAAATTTTTCGGCTAAAAAAGTTTTGTCAGTTTTGACAGTCGACGGACGTCCTTCACGGGTTTTTCAACAATTGACATTTCGCCATTTTTAAAACGTGAAAACAACTCGTACTTGAATTTTACCCAAAGCTTCATCTTTGTAAGCAGTTTTCAACATCACAATAGCATCTGCAGCACCTTTCCCTAAGAAGAAACAAAACTTCAGAGCGTGCTGTTCTTTTATGTCCGCCAAAACCAAAAAACAGGAAATGGCGAAACAGTGTTCACTAAGAAACTCACTACAGACGAACATGTCCACCTACGGCGACGACACTAGCGGCAATAAACTCCGGATGAGCTGCGCTACACACGTGGCGGCAGACATGCGTACTACATAGGCCACGGCTTCTGCAGCGTAATTCCGGTCACTTTTGGATACCCCCTTGTACACGATGGAGTTTGACTAGTGCACATGCAAACATTACAATTCCATGCTCTGATAAAGTGAAGCTCATGTAAGAATTTCTTTAACTCCACATGAGAACTTAGTTCAGATTTTCTTCAGACACAACATTTACTTAATCGATTTTGGAAAATACTCTCATTAATTTCAACATGATGGATATAATCTTGTAGAGGCGACAGCCCAAACTGGTACACCGAAGTGAGCATGTGGAGAAAACTGTTGCCTTCAATTCGATATGACAGTTAAAAATGAACACATAAATGTGACACACCAAACTGACCGTGTGTCACATCCGAACATCTTTGACCCATTTCACATCAAAGAGTTGGATGTGAATAAGAACTTCATTTGATGCTATTTTCTCTTCTTCCTTCCTTTTTCTTATTTAAGATTAAAAACAGGTCCCTTTCAACATTCATTAAAAACTATTTAGTACTGTTGGATTACAAAATGCTTGGGACCACAGGATGAATTGGAATTGGAGAAGATCTTGAATTAAATAAATTTGAATAATGTGTGTGTGTGTGTGTGTGTGTGTGTGTGTGTGTGTGTGTGTGTGTGTGTATGTGTGTGTGTATGTGTGTGTATATGTATATATATACTAACTCAAATTAGAAAAAAGACTTGCAAACAATTAATTGTAAGCGAGCTTGTGAGAATTTAATTCAAACACATCAAAATAATCATTAAGTTTGACATCTATTAAATTGTATGATACACGGTTGTAGGGCATAGTAGTGTTATTCAAATTAATTTTATCCTCTTCAAAAAAAAAAAAATTCCAAAATTCCAACAATCAATATTCCATGCAAGAAGTTGAAAGTGGCTACTCACAAATAGCAAGTTGAGTCTCGATATTCATGATGAAGTTGAGATCCAATAGAGAGGAGTGACAAGCTGTCCGCCACCACAACAAGCAAAGCAACGCATCAATACCTCACACACTATATACACCAAGAAGTGGACTGATTATCCTTGTTTCAAAACATTATCCACATAGTGCAGTTTCAATACATAGTTACTGAGATTTAATCTTTTTAAGAAAGCAAAACAACATTGTACTATTTTACTAAAAACGATGCAATTAGAAAGTAATTGTGGAATATGAAAAAATAGTGAAGAATATCATTTGAGCTACAATTTTTTAAATAATTCTCTTAAATATTCAAATCAAACTGAGATAAAAGTTCCGCACCTGGTACGAACTCTAATCAATATCAAATGAACGTTTTACACTTTCTAACACCCTAATTGAGAAGATACGCTCTGCGGAAGAATCCAATTTCGACGGTTTTTAAAGTTTTTAGGCTAAAATAAGACACTCTTAAGCCACCCCATCTAGGTAGGGGATCGGCAGTAATCGTGGTTCTTGGCGGTGTAGAAAATCACTCAAATACACATGTTTCACTATCTAATAACATAAATAAGTATAAATACACAGTTTTTGCGACGTTTTTTGGGCTAAAATACGACACTCTCTAACATCCAATCAACATTGACATCTGCGGGAATATGGGTTCTGGGCAGGGAGAAAGAGGATATTTTTAGAGAATCAGGGATATTTTGTCTAAGGGTCTGGGTTCTAGGCAGGGAGAACAGGATATTTTAAGAGAATCCGGGGTATAAAGGGCTTATTTTAGCAGAGGTTTTTACAATCTCGTAAACGGAATAATACCCCCGTCGCAGTAGACCTGCGTACTCAGCAAATTTCCAAATCAATAACTTAATAATAATAATGTATGACACGTTTTATCATTATCTGTCAATAAATATGAGTATTATTTGCCTACTCTCCATAAGATTAACATGGGAAAGAGTATGCAGGTTTGCTGCAGTGAGGAACGCTGAAAGTAGGTGTTTCTAGCATAAACAATTTATATTTTGACCATTTATATCAAGTTTCATCAACATCTGTCCACAAATAAAGGAGTTAACCCAAACTCTATATGATTAACATGGGAAAAGAGTATGCAGGTTAGCTGCCATGATAAACACATAAACTATAATTTTTAACCATAAATGTATGGATCTCAACTACATGAAGCTAAATATTAAGTTTCATCCAAAAATATTAGATAATAAGTGAAACATTAATTTTTCCTTATCCTCCATAAGATTAACATTGGAGCCCCAAAATACAACAAACTGTGTTTAGATTTTTTAATATCTCCGTAACCGTTAGAGATAGAGAAAAACTTTAAGGAACTAAATTGTGTAATTTTTTAAGGTGATTCTAATAGTGAAAGATAAAATTTTAAATTTTTTAAAATTACATGGGAAAAACGCAAAAAACTCATTTTTGGGGTACAAAACCCCCCCAAACTACCTGTTCCGATTGTCCAATATGTCTGGTTTACAAACTGGTCTGAGCAAATGTAGGAACACACATCTCTACAAAATTTGGTCTCGATCGGACCATTTTTACGAGAGTTATCGTGTTCACAGACACACACACACACACACACACACACACACACACACACACACACATATATATTATATTATTAAATTAAAAGGACTTGAGCTCCCCTTAAACATTCCATTTTCACAGTGTACTTTTACTTTTAGTAAAAGTACACTGTGAAAATGAACTAAGATTCGAAACACGTGTCGTGTCGTGTATCATGTACAAAATAAAATTTTTTAAAAGAGCTCAAGTTCTTTTAATTTAATAATAACTATATTAGCAGCCCCTACTTGTGAACTACATAATCAAATATATATGTATAAATTTTAACGACTATTGTTTTTGGTCTCTAGGCACCTAAAGAAGAAAAAAAAAACATAGTCCCGGGCTTAAGTATTACCATGAGACCTACGGCAATAGCTTCTTCCCTATGGGAAATTCGCTAATAATGAAACATTATTCCACAGAGCACCAAAACGCGTAATGTCACTTCACTATGCCGATGCAATTATGGGAATTATTAATTAGAAATACTAAATTAATTTTTTAAAATCAATGTGTACTTTGATTGCACGATCAAATTATTATTTTTTATTTTTTGAGGGGGTTTAAATGCTTAATGCACGCCGGCAGCTACCGGGAGTGTGGGAATCACACCCACCAGAATCCTCACCTCTTCTTCAAGGCTTCAAGGGAATAGCCTGAAACTTTTTTCGCATAATCAAGGCTAATCTTGTAGTATCTGGCCTTTTAGGGACTTTACTTCTACAGCTAAACATCAATGAAGCCGATCCAAATCAGACTTCTTAGCCGTTAATATATACTCAGCAACGCTGGCGATTCAGTTCCAGTTCTCTTCAGAACGGAGCATTGTTTCCACGAAGGACACTGGGCTCAGAGGCCCAACCTCGGACAGTAAAGAGACTCGGCTGTTGTGCCACCTGCCGCAGGAGAAGATGGTAAGCTCTGCAGTATCGGTGACATCGGGCAGTAAAAGCAGTGAGGGCTGTCGTTTTTACCGATTGTGATGAAAAACTTTAGGAAGTACCCGTGGCCAGTACCTCTCCGTGCTTCCTGTCAATCCATTGCCGAACGTTCGGGATTAACCTCGCGGTCGACCGGCCCCGCGACAGACCCCCAGGTCTTTTGCCACTCAGCTAGGGTGCTTTCGCGTTCTTCGGAGGTGAGGTTCGCCCTGTCCGCCTCGAATCTTCGGCGATGAATTGCCTGGTGCTTGTGAGCCAAAATATGTTTGGAAATAACCCTGGCAAACACAAAAGCAGCCGGCTCGGATACTGTGCGATACACAGAAGCTCCGGTTCGCTGAACGCGAAAAAACTTGCTACGGTAACACTTCTTGCTGAGGGCATGAGCGCAAACCTCAGCTCCGTACAGGCGGGCAGAATTGACCGAAGACATAAGTAGCCAACACTTGCTGGAACGTGGTCCGCTGACGTTACCCATAAGCGTGCCTTTTTTAAATTAATGTGTACTTTGATTGCGCCATCAAATTATTATTATATTATGAATATATAATAATAATAACTGCAATAACTATTATTATCTTAATGTTATATTATCATGATTATTATAATATTTTGTCATGATTATGTTATAATTATAACACATATATCACGCGATTATTATATTATATACAGTAGAACTTGGATAATTCGAACCTCAAGGGACCAGAAAAAATTCGAATTATCCAAAAATTTGAATTAGAAAGGTTTTTGCAAGTGTTGAAATAAACAGTAAAACATCATGTTTTAACATTGTATATTAAAAAAAGTTAGGTTAATGAAGATATTATTGATTAAAAATCTTAATTTTTGTTAAATGTCGATACTGTGTTTGGAGGGATCCCGAAAATTTAGCTATTTCAAACTTTTTCTTAAATCCCTTCTCTACCTCCTTGATTGCCGCTATTTATTCTTGCGACGTCAAAGATTTGTAGGTTCGCTTTGACGAAGCGAACCAGTTCATACTCACGACATGTTAACATGAACGCAGACGAAGTCACAAATGCCAACACGAAACAAAGACGACGAATATCGGCACAAACCACCATCAATGATACACACGTTACTGAACAGCGCCGGCGCCGTGTAGTGACATATTATTAGAGATGTCAATGTTGTGATTTATGAGCAGTAGTAGTGGACTGTTGAGGAGGGGGAGGGGTATCATGTGACCAGTCAACAGCAAGTGTACGTGCTGTGAGAAGGGTTAGCGGGGAATGGGCGCGTTGATCTAGCTAAAAATAGTCTACGGACAGGAAGCCCGAATGTCGTTTCCGGGAAAATCGCACACAATGACTTGTTCTCTTTATAGTTAAGCTGCAAAAAATTCTAATTATCCAAAAAATGATTTGAATTAACCAGGATATTTTAACATTGTTTTTATATAAAATTCTAGGGACCAAGTCAAAACTTCGAAATAAAGAAGTTTTCGAATTACAGAAGTTCGAATTATCCACGTTCCACTGTAGTATATTATTTTATTATCATGATTATATTATTTTATCACGATTATATTGTAATTACTATGCATATATCACACGATGATATAGGTAATATTGCCGACATACAGCGCTTTGTGGAGTTAAGTTAGGTTCTTTATTGATATTTTTATCCCATTAATAATATTTTATACTATCAATAAAGAACCTAACTTAATACCCAGAGCGCTGTATGTCGGCAATATCCCATTTATTACGATGTAACGGTACGTGTATTGGTCGCCGTCATACAGCGCTCTGCGGAGTTAAGTTAGGTTCAATATCGATTGTATAAAATACTATTAACAAGATGAAAATATCAAAAAAAAACCTAACTTAACTCCGCAGAGCGCTGTATGTCGGTGACCAATACACGTAGCATTACATCGTGATAAACAGAATAATGCCAAGATATTTTTATAAACGACAAAAATATCAGAAAAACCTAACTTAACTCGTATGACGGCATTATATATGTTACAGTGTAACACAATATGTATTGGTCACCGATTTACAATTAGTCTGCAGAAACCCCATTTATTTTAATTGACAGTCCAACACATAACAACTAGGCATTTGACGACTTTTAACATATTAATTACAGAAGAGTAGAATTTTCATATTTTAGAAACTAAACCAATTATAAAATATACATTCTTCAATTATTTATGTAAATAAATAATTATGTCACTGGGCAGAAGTGGTTTCTGTACTTGTCACTGAACCTCTTTGTGTATTTCTAGTAGGGGTCTGCGGTGCATCGAAAAAATTGGTGCGGTACGGTTCCAAGCCTTGTACCGAACCTCGATATGGTACAAGAATTTTTCCGGTACAAGTTTGGTACGGTACAAATAAGTAAAAATTAAGTCTCTATCCAGTCTAGGTTGCCATCAAATATAACTATGGAACATCTCCTGCCGAAAACATTGAATAAAACCCCATCGTTAAAAAGGCTTTATACTCTACAAGTAATATAGAATTACAACACTGCCTAGATGTACGGCAAATACTTAATGTAAGACTGACTCATAGCGTGTTGGAGAATGATCATTTAAAACAACCTAACAAGGACTTCAGGAAAATCAGGCAACCAGCCATCTCCCTGCCGACTCTAAATTATTGTGCATTCGCAGCTTATTATCGCATCCACATATAGTTTAAAACCTTTTAAATTGAGATTCATGATTTTTTCAAGTCATTCTTTCTTTTTGCTCTGACAGCCTGTTGACCATGTTATATGGCCAAAACTGAACTGTGATTTGCCGTAGTGATCTCGCTATTTCGTGATTTTCACTCAAATAAACAAAAAATCATAATGTTAAGGATAAAACAGGATAAAGGAAATAAATAAACCATTTAATTTTTTTAATATGTTCTGGATTTCCTCATTAGTGGAACCCCTCAAATCCGAACTAATTGGAACTGAAGCCTGTTCTTCCCAGGAAATAATATTACACACTTATTTCGTCACTGTATGTAAGCGACAGGAGAAGCAGTGATTGGGGTTAAACAAGCTGTGAGTGACTCAATAAGTTCATAAGGGCAGTGACCTTGGCGGGTGGATGTACGCCCCATGACATGCCATTGTTTCTAGTCGAGCCTCTGCTAAAATTAAATCACTCTCCCTCTACCCCCACCCTTACTGGGATGCGTATCGCTTCTGTCTACTGTCTGTGTCTAGTTTTGTGAGCGTTTACCTGCTGGTAAGTGCGTATTGCTAACAACCGACGTGGCTTGGAATTATGTTTAATTAGCTGATTGACAATAAAATAAACTAACATTAAAGATAGTTGAATTCAGTTGATGATTTATTGTACCATTTTCTTTGTTTATGAACATTCCGAACTAATTTATTTTTAATCCAGTTTGATAAAATTAAGTATGATCATTAAAAGTCAATAACAAATCTTTGACATAAACTTAACCTTACACCTTACATCTCCAATCAAACAAGTTTTTCCATGTCAAAATTTTATATCGAGAATACCGTTTCCCTAAAATTAACCCTTTATATCCCCGATTCCCTAAAATATTCCTGAAACTAAAAATATCCAGTTTCTCCCCGCTCTGAAACTCGATTCCAGCAAACGTCAAGCTAGACTAGATGTTATAAAGTGTCTTATTTCAGTCAAATAACGTTATAAAACGTCGGAAAAATGTTCTTCCATGGTGTAGTTCTTTTCAATTGTGTTATTAAAGAGTCAAACAAGTGTATTTGAGTGATTTTTTTCCCCTGCCCAGAACCCCGATTTTTGCTTATCCCTAGGTAGACGGATGGATTCAGAGTGTTTTATTTTAACCTAAAAACGTTAAAAAATGTCGATATTGAATTATTCCGCGGAGCTTAACTTCTCAATTAGGTTGTTAGAAAGTGAAAATAGTTCATTTGAGATCGATTTGATATTAATTAGTTTGTATCGGGTGCGGAACTTTCACCCAAACTGACAATCAGATAAGTAGGCAAACCATGTCAGGCACAAGGCCAGGACATTTCCACACCTGACCGCCCAATTTAAACTATGTTTCTTCCACGGTGGCTAAACTGTCTAGCTTCATAAAATGTAGTTAATTATTTAGGATTACATTTTATATTGACTATTTGAAGAATATTTAAACTACAAAGTTTTGGTATTTCCGTACGATCACCGGGATTTCCGGGATACGATCTCCAGATTTCCGGGATACGATCTCACTTTTAAGACCCTCTTAAATGTATATTTTACTGATTTGGTTTGTTAGTAAACTATGCGCACATAAGTTATTTAATAAAAAAAGTAAAAATAATTTTATGAACAATAATGTACAAGTTAAATCCCAAGATCTACCACATAAAACTTGTAAGAAGCAAAGAGACACCCCACACCCAAAAATAAAAAATAGTACTTACAATCAAGTGGATTGGTGAGCCCACTGCCAACCCAGTCGAAGTGGGCATCTGGGACTGACTCCTGCCAACACCATTAATTTACTTGCTTCATTAATATGAATATTTACTTGAATATCAGCTGAAGCTAAAATATCATCTGTCACTAAAGGTGGCTCACTACAAGTTATTTCCTTTCAAACTTACAGCATGCACAAAATATCTGCACCTATGGCCACTTTACTACTATTAGCCAATTGATTAACAACAGTCTGACCAATTTGATGGTATCTTACAAAAATAAACGGTATCAGTGGACTGACCGATACTTTCTTCCTTAAGTAAAAGTAAAAACGACAACCTGTAATCAAACTAAAATATTCTTTAATTTTTATCTAAATATCATTTAATAAATTATTTACTGTTTGAAAAATGATCATCCAATTTCTGAAAATAACAAGAGAAAAGTCAGATTAATAATTGTTAAAATTTTTTAAGGGGATGGAAACTCCCCCATGTATTACCAAGTTTTTTTTAGTGGATTTTGTTGGGTGATGTGACCTTATGCTGCGTACCAAGTTTCATGAAAAACGGTTGGAAAATGAGGAAGAAATTGTTTTTTTAATATACTCCATAAGAACAACATTGGACTCACTCAGACAACGTACTGCGTTCATCATGAAGACTAAAATTAACTTTTCTCTGGACCTGTTAGTCGTAGACAAATAATTCAAAATACTAATTTGTTTAGATTTTTAAGGGAGTTTCAATGGTGATAGTCAAATGATACCTTTATTGTTTTCACGGAAAACTAAAAAAATTTATTTTTTGACATTTAAAAGATCATAACTTTTGATCCGTAATTTTGACAGACAAATAGGTGGTGTCATATTATTTAGTACTCTATTCACTAAAAACTATTAAATTTTAATCAAAATCGTTAAGAGCCATTTTTGAGAAATTTGGATTTTTCATGGTTTTTAATAGTTTTTAGGGGTAAACTATCCTTAAAAATAAAAAATTAAAAAAAAAAATATCTGGAACTACGGTGAATATATACATACATACCAAATTTCATCTAAATAGGACCAACGAGGTAGGCTGTGGCTCTGTACATACACAGACGCACACACGCACACACACACACACACACACACACACACACACACACACATACACAAACACAGACAGACAAACAGATTGACACACACGGATGCTCAGACATCATGTCGAAACCCACTTTTTTGGATTCAGGGGACCTCACAATGGATATATCCACTCTCAATTCCAATTAAAAATTTTGACAAAAACAATATTTTCTCCATATAACTTACTATGTATAAGGGGAGAAAGTAAAAACTGGTGTAAAATGTTTATAGACAATTTCTTCTTCTCACCTTACCCTTAGCTGAACTGGTTGCAGTGAGAGATACATTGCACTAACTGTACATTCCTCACAACTACGTTCAATAATGTTTCGGTTGTGACTGAGCTGTTAGGATGGTTGGACTACGACAAGCTAGATCCTGTTTAACTCACTTTACTCATAGCTACGCAGCAAACACCAAAAACAGCTACTATTGAACAAATTGTACATTTAGAATATCTTCATGAATAGAATTATCATCGGAATGAATACATGATTACATGAATGATTACGGAATGACATGAGTCCTTCACATTATTCTAGCACTCAACCCATTGGGGTAGACTCACGAGCCTGACTTGTGGCGGTGAGCACAGACTGAATGCCACGTCACGAGACCGACTCGTGATCGGTAAATACACAGTATTTCTCCAAAAGAGTTCAAAATTTTCCCAAGATATGGAGTTGCTATGCCTTTCTAAACTTTTTTAGCGAATCTCCCATAGGGAAGAAGCTATTACCGTAGGTCTCATGGTGAGACTTAAGCCCGGGACCATGTTATTTTTTCTTCTTTAGGTGCCCAGAGTCCAAAAACAATAGTCGTTAAAATTTTTATATATATATATATATATGTATATATATATGTACATATATATATATATATGTGTCTGTTAGCACGATAACTCTCGTAAAAATGGTCCGATCGAGACCAAATTTGGTAGAGACGTGTATTCCTACAAATGCTCGGACGAGTTCGTAAACCAGACATATCGGTCAAAGGGAACGGGTAGTTTGGGGGGGTTTTGTACCCCAAATGAGGTTTTTTGCATTTTTCACATGTAATTTTTAAAATTTTCTAATTTTATTTTTAACCATTGGAATCAGCTTAAAAAACTAAGTTTAAGTACTAAGCTTAAAAATTAAGTTCCTTAAAGTTTTTCTCTATCTCCAACGGTTACCGAGATATTAAAAAATCTAAACACAGTACGTTGTATTGTGGGGCTCCAATGTTAATCTTATTGAGGATAGGGAAAAATTAATATTTCCCATATTAATCAATATTTTTTTATGAAACTTGATATTTAGCTTCATGTGGTTGAGATCTATCCTTTTATGCTTAAAAATCATAGTTTATGTGTTTTATCATGGCAGCAAACCTGCATACTCTTTTCCCATATTAATCATATAGGGAATAGGCAAACTCCTTTATTTATGGACAGATGTTGATGAAAGTTGGTATAAATGTTAAGATAAAAATTATTCATGGTAGAAATAGCCTACTTTCAGTGTTCCTCACAGCAGCAAACCTGCACATTCTTTCTCATGTTAATTTTATTGAGAATAGGCAAATAATTTTCATGTTTATCGACAGATTTTGATAAAAATTATCATGTATTATTATATAATTGATTTGGAAATTCGCTGAGTACGCAGGTCTGCTGCGATGGGGGTATTTTACCTGTGCGAAGAACAGGTACTTTGATTAACTTGATATAAAAATCAAGTCTCTATTTTAATTTAATTTCTATATCACATGTAACGGTGGGAATTTAATCCTTAACTATGTGGCTTAAGTCAAAATTATACTTCTGAAAATGTTTGAAACCAGTTCTTAAACAATTACAATTTCGTGAATACATATCTCAAATCTGATTGTAATACAGACCTGTGCTGGGGTGGGGTTCGCATTTGCAGTCGCAGGGGTGACGGAGGTGGTAGTGAGGGGTGCGCTCGTAGGCTGAATGGGCTCAGCTGCCTTGGTCGGCTCCAGTGGACCACAGCTCAGGTTTGCGGCGAACCTGGGGACAGCCGAGCTCCACGGTGTGAACAGCTGTACAACAAATACCAGCTACTTACTAGCAAACAGATATATGCTACAGACTACACTACTACCAACAAAAGCTATTTGTTAAGTATTACTAACCCCTTGAGGAGTACAGACTATTTACTTGGTTGACGAGTAGAGACGTAATGGTACCTCATTTTGTATCATGGTCCTAAGGAGTAGCTATATACCGGTACGTTTTGTAACTTAACCTGCCGTTGGTCGAGGTCACATGTGTAATGTAGATGGTTGAGGGGTGAGGTCCACGCTCACATTTTTAAACGACTGGTTAATGATTTATATTTCACAAATTTTGAACAAATTATATCACTTTTGTTTAGCTATTTTTATAATCTTTCATTATATACGAAACTAAAAATACCAAATCTCACTATAAAAAAATTTAAAAACTATCAAATCGTTTATAAATTAATTTAACTTTCTTCAATTAACTATTTAAAATGCAGGACACTATTAAAAATGCATTTAACTAATACTCAGTATATTATAACAACAACAACAACAAATATATATATTTTATAAAACACATAGTTTGTTACAAAGTAATAGGCCTTTTTGGCTGTGCAAGTTGTGCTTACTGCACTGTAACTCATCACGAAACACAGGTGAGAGACAGACTGAAGATCACTTAACCTCTATCACCATGTTTACACCCCAAACAACAGCTAAGCTTATTTTGAGTTGCAGGCTGATATATTACAAACTCCACGTTCTGTATAAACTTAATACCCCCGTCGCAGCAGACCTGCGTACTCAGCGAATTTCCAAATAAACAATATAATAATAATAATATTTGACAAGTTTTATAAAAATCTGTCCATAAACATGAGAAATATTTGCCTATTCTCCATAAGATTAACATGGGAAAGAGTGTGCAGGTTTGCTGCTGTGAGGAACACTGAGAGTAGGCATTTATACCATCAAAAATTTTTATTTTTAACATTTATACAAACTTTCATCAACATCTGTTCATAAATAAAGGGGTTTGCCTATTCTCCATATGATTAACATGGGAAAAGAGTATGCAGGTTTGCTGCCATGATAAACACATAAACTATGATTTTTAAGCATAAATGGATGAACCTTAACCACATGAAGCTAAATATAAAGTTTTATCCAAAAGTATTGGTTGATAAGTGAAATATTAATTTTTCCTTATCCTCCATAAGATTAACATTGGAGCCCCAAAATACAACGTACTGTGTTTAGATTTTTTAATATCTCGGTAACCGTTGGAGATAGAGAAAAACTTTAAGGAACTTAATTGTGCAGTTTTTTAAGCTGATTCTAATGGTGAAAGATAAAATTTGAAATATTAAAAAATTACATGTGAAAAACGCAAAAAAAACCCATTTTGGGGTACAAAACCCCCCCAAACTACCCGTTCCCATTGACCGATATGTCTGGTTTACGAACTCGTCCGAGCATTTGTAGGAATACACGTCTCTACCAAATTTGGTCTTGATCGGACCATTTTTACGAGAGTTATCGTGTTCACAGACACACACATATATATATATATATATATATATATATATATATATATATATATATATATATATATATATATATATATAAAATTTTTAACGACTATTGTTTTTGGTCTCTGGGCACCTAAAGAAGAAAAAATAACATGGTCCCGGGCTTAAGTCTCGCCATGAGACATACGGTAATAGCTTCTTCCCTATGGGAAATTCGCTAAAATGAAAAGTAAGCGCTGCGCTCGCTCCTCCATCATCCGTGGGTTAACATGAATCACTTTTTTTTATCTGAACAATGGCAAGAAGTGTATAATGGATGGTTAGTCATCTAAGGTGTGTAGGAGAAGATAGGGACAAGTGGGATTGGTTAAAACTTCATCACAGCTGATTTGGTAAAGTAGTGGTGAGTGTGTATCTGGGGGTTAAGTGTTACTGTCACAGCTGTAGTAAAGAATGTGCGCATCGGGTATGCGCAGTGCAGTAGTTTAGTTCTTGGAAGGGTTTTCTGCATTTTACAGGATTAAACGCTCTACGTACTGCTAATTAATTCCTTTATTACTGTACTATTTTACCTTGTTCAAGTTGCCATAAAAAGAATACAACACACATAACAAAAATTACTTTTAACTTGCCAAACCTTTTAATACATTTTAAACACACTATAAACATGAGAGACAACAACACAATAATAAACAATAACAAAAAACATATTTTCCAAATAATAAATCACATTTGCTATAGAGGCAGGCACTGAGCGTGGCTATAAGTCCATAAATGTCCAAGGCCGTAACAATTACTTTCAGTATACACTATGAGTTTCAATGAATGAAACACTATGAGTTTCAATAATGAAACAATATTCGTTCATATGAAATACCTGACCTTTTAAACATACAAATTATGTATTTTTTTATCAATAGTATTAATTTTGTAACCAATTACATTCACTATTGACAAATTTTAAATTATTTTCCAACCCCAGAGGCCTAATTTTTATGTACTGTAATATTATCCTACTACTGGGAGTATGCCCATCTGTGACGTAACCGTATGTCAATACTCCTTCAAGGGTTAACATAAGTTACACTATGGGTTAATTTAATTAGTTAATTGAACCGAATAAGATAAACTGAAAGAATCTTTTAATGAAATAACAGTACTACAAAATATTTACTAAATAAATGTATATGAAAAAAATAATCTCCAACGTTCAACATCTAACATGAAATCAAAAACTGTTTATTTTGAAAAGAAGATAGTTACATACTTTTGTCTTAGAAAAAAACATGAAATCCCCCATATGGGCAGAAGCCTGTGTGTGCAGTTCTACAGTCAGGGAATAAATCAAAGTGTATAAGATTATCAACATATATAAGGTACCAGTAAAACAAAGATTACTACAGAAAAAAACTTAAGTAATGTAGGCCACTTATAAGTGAAAAACAGCTGATCTTGAGAGCAATGCATGAGAAGATGGACCGGTAAGCCCAAACTCTGTGATATATGAGCATGATTGAAGTATAATTCAAATAGAAACCCCACACGCGCCCACACACACACACAACACACACACACTCACCAGACACGCACAAATATTCATCTATACTGTAAGGAGAAATATGTTTCAATTCATTCCTACCGATTTTTTATAACCAAAGGTAAACTTTTTTTTTGAAGGTTTGAAAACTGGAAAGGTGAGGCTTTTTGAGGTGGTCAGGAAGTTCCGCATTTTTATCACTCTATTTTGACTGAAGCTGGTGGAAATGTTTGGAGAGAATTTCATGAATTGGGCCCTATGATCAGAGAAGGGTATTTATCCACAGATGACAGTTTTAAATTTAGATTCCTGAGAAAGCCTATCATTTCATACATCAATTTAAAAATATTTTGAAGACTGCTGGGTGGCCTGTACAGAACAAGTACATTTGTGTTGATGTTTGAAAATGAAACGCCATAGTATTCAATATGCATTTCAATCAAAAGATTTTTAACATAGTCAATTTCTTTAGCTTCAAAACATACCTTCAAGAAAACAGCAACCTCCCTATGAATATGTGACAGCCTATTAACAAATGAAACTATATTGTACACCTTAAAAAAAGTGAAATCAACATTATCATTTTTAGCCAGGTTTCTGAAACACAAACAATATCTGGATTGTGCTCATCTAAAAAAACATTAATTTGATTCAACTTGTTTAAAATACTTTGAGCATTAATATGAACTATATTTATTACAATATTTTCATTTTTAGTTTTTTCCTACAATAGGCATTTGTAACATTTAATTTATTTCTAAAAAAAAATGAACTAGAGCTTAGATTATATGGGGTACTAGGTACTGTGCACGTTATCAGGGGTACCTGTTGACAATGATATAGAATCAGGTGAGATTGGAGTCAGGGGTGGAAAGTCCGTTATACAGCTGAGCAGTGGTGGTGACGTGCCGTGGCAGCAATGTAGAGGTGGAGAGGTGGCGTGTACTATTGTCTGCTGCAGCCGTGGTGGAGTGGCATGCACTGTCGTCTGCTGCGGCCAGTCAGCTAGAGTCTGTGTCTGCGGAGTTGCGATCGTACTATCGTTGTCAGGGTTGTGTTCGATGACTGAGGTGTCTCACATGGCTCTGGCAAGGCTACTCTTAGCTGGTTCAGTGACGTAGCGGTTTTTGTTGACCCAGGCGCAGCGTTGTAATTCTCGACTTTCCTCTTTCACCAGCTTGGTAATAGCTTGAGCTATCAATCACTTTCCTGACTGATTGTAATGAAGGCCATGCTGGGTGAAGTGCCTTCTGTTTAGGCAATAATTGATTTCAACACACATCACTCGCTGTCTTCCTTTGTAGCTGTCTTGTTAGCCAATATTTGATTAGCGTACCAAATGTCGTTATTTAGATCTGGCTGGTGGTAGCGGTACGGTGTGGATGATGGTGTTTGTCTCAACGTCCATAGACAAGAAGCTGTATAGCCTGCAGCACTGTCAGTGGACCTAACTTCGACAGGACTGAAGTCATTTGTTCCTGCTAGGATAATCACATGGTCTCCTTTTTTAAGTCTACCGATCTGCAGTTGTCCTTCTTCAACAACTGTCTTCATTTTCGCCCCTGGTTTCGATAGCACATATACCTCATATTTGGCATCAAGGTCACGCAAATATGTATGCAGGTGTTTTCCTTGGCTGTCTAATAGCACAATAATTTTTCTCTTTGTTTCCTTTTGGTTGGAGACATTGGCTGGTCGGGGAGGATCTGCTGCAGCGGCTTCTCTCGAAGGCGTGGTAGATGATGCGGCATTCACCTCGGCGACTGACTCAATAGTTAGGCAGGATATTGAGGTTGGTGAAGGTGGGTCGACACTTTGCAGAGGAAGGAAACAGTTTTTAGTTTCAACGACTGGTTCTTTTGTTTTTGAATCACTAGGCTTTACTGGAGGCTGTGGTTTATTAAACCAATGAATAGATTTTTATACAATTTCAACAGTTTTATTACCAAGTCTTTTTTTCTATTATGTTTCCCAGTTTTTTACAGTCAGCTTCCAACACAGAAATGATGCATTTTTTTGTTTTGCAGTTCCTCTTTGAGTTTATTTTCATTTTCGACTATGCCCTGAATTTTAGATTTAAGATAATTCATTTCACTTTACAACCTTTCCTTGCTACAAAGGGATTCCTCTAGAACCGCTCTCCTCGATTCCTTTTCACGCTTTAAAAATGACCGCAGTAAATCAATTTCTGCTCCAAGATTGGTAAACGGTTTTTTCAAATCCTCATTGATCCTGAGGCTTGCATCCCAACTACTAAGAAGTACCGTTAATTCTGGATTAAGTTCAATGATAGCATCGTTTGAATACTTATTTGCAGTGATACTTAATACGCTATGGATACGAATTGCTGAATCAATCACTTCATCATTTAGGAGATCGTCTTTGTTGTTAAAATTGTCACTAGCAGTCTGCAGCAGATTACCACACGTTTTGCAAGTCAGCATGATTGAATTAGTGTGAATGTTAAAGGGCAAGTGAGAAACAGTTGATTAGACAGTGGTCAGATAGAGAGACAGATGCAACTAATGTCCAGAGTCCAGTCGACCCGACCCCTCTTATAAGATCTGATAACAACCAATTACCTGGCAAAGCTGCATACTTTTCATATTAATTTATCACTTTTCTTCAACTTTTTGTCAAAAATATTTAACACAGATATGACTAAATGAAGGTGAATTAAAACCTCTTAAACCTTTATGGAAATAACACTTTAGAGAGGCCAAAATAAAGATTTAAGGAGGAGCACATTCACCACTGAACTTTACCATGTGGGTCTTCCCCCACAAACCTATATAACATTTTTTTCTTAGCAGTTCAGTATAAAATTTAAAATAATGTTCAGTAAGATGAAAAATAATTTTCCTCCACCCACTATATAAAGCCGTACTTTACTCCCTGAAATAAAGTACTAAAATAATACTTTTGGTCCCAAGGCTGTAAAAGTATGTCGTTTTTAGTCCCTTGGTACTAAAAGTAATCCCCTAAGAATGACAAGGGATAAATACAACACACCAAGTAATGAACTTTCAGAAATTATAGCAGCTGACAGTAGTAATTAATTATTGAATGGTCAACTGATAGTTTGCATTGAGAGCTTTGAGGTTATGTTAACCAACTTGGCAAATGATTTTTGAAATTTGAAATTTTGCTTAAACAAAAACTTTCGACAGATTAAACAACTTAATTAGTTTATTAATTGATTACATTTATAAAAATAGGCCAACGTTTGATAGTAGTAAGACCAGGGTTTGGACCATTTCCTACCAAAACGTTAAAAAATGCTACTGGCGTTAATGAACATAAAATAAAATCCAACCAAGCTAAATAGAACAAAGTGATTAAACGGTATTTTCTGGTAATTGCACGTTTTTAATGGTAGTGGGGATATATATTTTCAATTTTTTATAAGAATATATTTTGTTCAAATATTTTATCTTAGTAAATAACAGTAGTTAATGACTATCTTGAAATACATTCATTTAGAAGGCTAAGTTGGGGTGAAGAGTTTTAGAGCACATAGGTGATGAAGTGAGATATGAGACGAGCACATTAGTACCAACTTACACAGAAAGATAAGGTATTTTCTCCTATTAAGAAATAATCAACATTACTATTACTATGTATTAAATGGCGTCTTGTGATCACTTACAATATTCCTTGAGTCAATGTTGAGAGCTGTTAGCAATCGACGGTTAGCGAGAGATTCATTCCACTGGTATGAAAGAGCTGGAGAGGACTCAAGGGGGAACAGACGTGACCAAACCACATCGTCTTGCCTGAGCAATGCTGTCATCACCGGTGATGTCTCTACGTCTTCAGAGGGAAATACTGACACCCAGTCCTAAGAACAAGATAGGTATACAACTGTTCATTTGTTATCTGATAAACACCGTTAACACAGTTATTGATATCAGTTTTATTTTGTCGTTTGTGTTATGCTGTTATGTTTTATTTTAAGTTTGAGTTGTTATTTGTCTGTTTCAGTCTAATTGATCAATTTAAGAGATATTTTAGACTTGGTCTCAATATAAAATTTAAAGCAAAATGTTTCCACAGGAAATAGGCTAAGTTTGTTAAAAATCAAAATAGTAGTGCGGCAGGCGACCATCAGACGTCGATATAAACGTAGCCATTCAGCACGACGCTACATCTTTACACACGTAACACAATGTACGACGCTTGACGAGGTGTATAAAAGCAGCAATAGGCATATTGACTTCCTTAAAATCCCCTTGGGCTACGCCACGTGACTGAATATCCTTGGTTTCAATGTTAACATTTTCAAAAGACATCAACATAAAAATTACATGAATATCATCAGCTGTGGATGCTAAAATTTGACAGTTCGGGAAGAAGAAGAAAGAAAGTTCATTTTGACAGATACTGCTAGATCGAAACTAGTCTTGCCGAAAATGGTGATTTTAAGTTTTCTTCCGATGCATGTCTCTGTTACGTTATTCTGTATCCTAAGTAGATGTTACTTTGTCATTTTGTAAACACTCGTGATTATAATTTTTTACATTATATTTAGTATAAAATACCATTTGTAAATACCTCTTTTAATGTAAATAGTATCTCTCAGACTTTTTTACCCGTGTGAAGAACGGGTAATTTAGCTAGTCATTAATAAGTATGTCTACTAATATGTCACGTTTATGTATAGTTTGAACGCCAAGCCCCTAAAATATGACCTAGGTTAGACATGTCAACAACTCTGTCTTGCACAGGGTAGATAATCCTAACAGCTTTCTTTCATTTTTTTATTGAATGTTATTGATTGATGACTGACTGATATAACTTTTTTAATCTCTGATACTTGATTACTTTCATTACTTACGTGTTGTTTGAAGAATGACATATTCAAGGAGAAATTTAATATTATTTGATGAAAAACTAACCTGAAATTCACTTTCTGTCCTCAAGTCACTATCATCCAGTTTCAATGGAATGTGAGATATATTTTCTAAACTATTACTACTTTGTGCACTGACAAACGCACAATCTGAGGATGAAAAATCCGCAAAATTAGAAAACTCATCATCACTTTCTTCCTGATGTGAAGGAGGTAAAGATAAGGAAGCATCTTCTAATTTTAGGGGTTCCACAAATGTCTTGGAATGTTCATTCAGTTGTTCACTCTGTTCCAAACTTGGAAATTCAGCTTTGAAATCAGTAAACTCATCAAACTCATCATCATCACTATTTTTTTCCGGAATTTCTTTTTCTTCCCTGTGATCAAAATGTTCCATATTAATCATGAAACCATCTTCATAGTCTCCTTTTGGGATCTTCTCAATGTTATTGATACCATGTTGCTCATTTTTTTGACACTGACTAGAAGTATTTTGTTGTCCCATATTTGAATCAATAGAGTCAATTAAACTATTATTACTGAAAAGATCCATTGATTCAGTTACTTTAAGTTCAATATTTTCACAGCTGGCAGTTTTTTCTAGCCCTACGGTACTTACAATATTATGCAATATCAACCCATCCAATTTAGATTCAGATAAACACAATTGAGACAAATTTTCCTCAGCATTTACCTGTTTTTCTAAAGATTTCTCACCGTCTCCTCGAGTATTTAAAACATTACCAGTGTTGCATTCTACATCATTATCTTGATGTTTTGTTAGTGATTGGTCTTTCAAAATACTTCCTTGATATTCTCTATCTGTTGTCTGTTGAGTCTTTTGGGATGAAGCAAATTCAAAATTTCCAAAGTCATCATCTGATCCTTGCTCACTATGATCTTCCTCCGCATTACCATTGGGAAAATTTGGACCAGAGACAGTTTCATGGTTTATAGTAGTTTCCTTACAGTCACTGAGTTCACTAACACCAACAAGGGGAGGTTCCTTAGTGTTCTGGCACAGTTTCAAAGACAAATTTTGTTTGAGCGTTCTCTCTTCGTCGCTGGGCGGTGTGGGGGACACACCCTCACTGTCTTGACAGAGGCCAGAATCCGTTGCCGAGTCCTGACTGGCACTGTCTTGTTCTCCTCTGGATTTCAATACATTCTGCTTTTCTTCATCTTTTTCTCTGAATGATATGCAATCTGAAACAAAAAAGGGTAATATGGTTCAAAAAATGAATAGTCAATACTTAAAAGTTTCAACTAAAAAAGAATTTCCAATGCAAGAAATATGTTAACATATAAAATTTATACTGCAGTTGCATGTTTGGTCCCAATATTATTTATACATTTATAAATTTAAGTTGCACAAAAAGTACCGTAATGAACTATTATTTTTGTACTTCAAGATCTTATTTTCCTGTCTTTAAAAGGTTCAAATGAAATTGAAACAGTTTTTTGAATTGATATTGAAATTTTCTCAAGATATAAAGACTAGATGCTAGACAAATGGTTTATAATTTTATGTTTAAGCAGGATGACCATAACTTTACTTTGCATCAACCAAGACCATACTGAAACTTTTAGTATTATAATTTTTAAGGGTAGCCTAGCCAAAGAAAATATTTATTGGAAAAGGAAAATAAAAATTTATTTAAAACGGCTCTAACCCTATCTTCTCTACTAGCCACTCGATCATTGTTGTGACATCTTATTTGAATGAAAACTAGAGACAAATGTTTGAGCCATTTTAGTCTTATGAAGTAATAGAGGAGTTATAGTTACAGTTTTAAGTAGTGGGAACCTATTTCAAGGAAACATAAGAAAGACTTCCCAAAGTATAAAACTTTAATGTACTAGTTCATTTTTGTACATTTTTTTAATCAAGCACAGTAGAATCTTGATTATCCGTGAGCGGATTAACGCAATAAGGCTTATCTGCAATCGGGCAAAAAAATAGCTACTGCGGCAAGACAATCTGAGAGTAGCATCCATCCTCGTACCGGCAAATTATAGGTACTGGCCACGACACACTTGGCCTTGGGTGTGAAAGCAGTTACAAGTTCCCCTGCTACCCTATACATTAGTCATCTCACGTCGTCCCTCCCGACCCTCTCTTACATGACACTTCGCTGTGCAATCTCATGGTACTGAGAAAAATTTGGTCAATTATTGTTAAAAAGGAAGCTGATTCAAAGAAACAAAAAAACCAACACAGTAATTGACTTTTCTACCCAAAGCTAATAAAAACGACAACTTAATTAAGTAGGCCTTTAATATAGTGCACTTGTTTAATGTGTTGCATTGTTTTTTTACAGATGCGAAAATAATGTTTACAAAATTGAGTATGGATTAAAATGTAATCTTGTACTTGAAGTTTTTTTATATTATTAAACCTAACGTTCAATAAAAAGGTTATAGAGGACTTATTTTGCTTTCATGGTCATTTAAACACATTTCCACTGTATCTTAGGTTAGGTTTGCTATATCCACGATTTCGATTATATACAATCGTTCAGCCACCCATTACATTACATTACAGTCTACTACATTTTAGTAATAATGTTAATTTATAGTGAAACTAATACCAAAAGTGGCATGGTCAGACTTAAATCGGGGACTATGATTATTTAGAGTTTAAAGGTCTCTAATCTATATAAATAAAATCAGAGTTTTGTCTGTAAATTGCTCAGAGTTATTCATTTTTTAGTTATTTTTACGTTTTGTGCATTAGAGATGCCGAAACAAGTCTTATCTCAATTTGTGTCTGTTTGTCTGTGACGCTCAAGGAGGCATTTTAAGCCGTCTTGTCCGAAAAAATGGGAAAACTGATAACAATTAATCTTATTTCAAGCATTCTCTACATTCCAGAGAAGGTTTTTCAATGCTTGAAATTGTTCGCTGCTCCTTAAGAAGTAAATTACAAGCATTTAATACCCCCGTCACAGCAGACCTGCATACTCAGCGAATTTCCAAATCAATAATATATTAATAATAATAATATATGACAAGTTTTATAAAAATCTGTCCATAAACATGAGAATTATTTGTCTATTCTCCTTAAGATTAACATTGGAAAGAGTGTGCAGGTTTGCTGCTGTGAGGAACACTAAAAGTAGGCATTTCTACCATAAACAATTTTTATTTTTAACATTAATAACAACTTTTATCAACATCTGTCCATAAATAAAGGAGTTTGCCTATTCCCTATATGATTAACATGGGAAGAGTATGCAGGTTTTCTGCCATGATAAACACATAACCTATGGTTTTTAAGCATAAACGGATGGGTATCAACAACATGAAAGTAAATACCAAGTTTAATCCAAAAATATTGATTGATATGGGAAATACTAATTTTTCCTTATCCTCCATAAGATTAACATTGGAGCCCCAAAATACAACGTACTGTGTTTAGATTTTTTAATATCTCGATTAAACCGTTGGAGATAGAGAAAATTTTTAAAAATTTAATTGTGCAGTTTTTAAGCTGATTCTAATGGTGAAAGATAACATATGAAATTTTTAAAAACTACATGTGAATAATGCAAAAAACCCATTTTTGGAGTACAAACCCCCCCCCAAACTACCCCTTCCAATTGTCCGATATGTCTGGATTACGAACTCGTCCGAGCAAATGTAGGAATACATGTTTCTACCAAATTTAGTCTCGATAGGACCATTTTTACGAGAGTTATCATGTTCACAGACACACACACACACACACATAATATATATTACTGTTTATATGATCAAACAGGGCAACTAATATTATTATATTGAAATAATTCAACCAAGTACCCTTAGAAAACATTTTTATTCCTTTTACATGTTTCGGGTAATAATCCCATTTTCAAGAAGTGTAAATGTTTAACCTTATTTTCAATGATTTTAAATAAATATTTAAACTTATTTTAAATTAAATAACATTAATTTAAAACCGTCAAACATCGGGCAAATATATATATATAAATTTTAACGACTATTGTTTTTGGTCTCTGGGCACCTAAAGAAGAAAAAGTAACATGTCTCAGGCTTAAGTCTCTCCATGAGACCTACGGTAATAGCTTCTTCCCTATGAGAAATTCGCTAAAAACCCACTTTTTATACGATATTAGTCGCATTTTGCTTCCAATTATCAATGAACCACCTACTGGTAACAATCAGCTGTCTTTGTAGTTTAAAGATTTAATAGAAAGAAAACCAAACAGCTGTCAAATCAATATTAGTTAGTTTATATTAGTCATTGATTTAAAACACAGTTTGAAATCATACTATATTAAAAATTTATTTTAATGTATAACTAATTATAATAATGGTTTGATTGTCAAGTAATGCTAAATACACAAGGGGGTACCTAAAAGTAACCGGAATTTGTCTGCCGAGGGTGGAGTTTTGGTAGTACGGGTGAGCGCCACTAGGGTGTGTCTAGCGCGACTCTTTGCCAGTTCAGTCCCGTGCGGGTCGTTGATCTAGCACGTTCAGTTTGTCTGTAGCGTCATTTTTTGCTATAGCTGTTTCACTGTTGCTTAGTTTTTTATGATGGCAAGTTTAAGTGATCAACTGCTGTGAAATTTTGTTTTTTACCTGGTAAAACCACTGCTGAAACTGTTTTAATGTTGAAAACTGCTTACAAAGATGATGCTTTGGAGTGTATGACTGGTTTTCTCAATTTAAAAATGGCGACCTTTCGATTGATGACAAGCCTCGTTCCGGACGTCCATCAACTGCCCAAATTGATGAAAATATCGAAAAAACGCGAGAGCTTGTGCTCACAGACCGTCGACAGACAATTGATCAACTGTCAAAAATTAGTGCAATAACTTGGAGCACGGTTCAGCGAATTTTAACTGAAGATTTAGGAATGAGGCGCATTGCTGCCAAATTTGTTCCTCGGGCTCTGACTGACGATCAGGAATCACGTCAAGTCAAAACATGTCATGAACTGAAAGAACAGCTCAGAATTTATCCAGTTTTTCTTTCTAAGGTAATTACTGTTGATGAATCAAGGTGCTATGGTTACAACCCAGATATATATATATATATAGAATGGATACACCTCTAAAATAATTGACAAAATGATTAGAAACATAAAGAAAACCAAAAACAAACAAAATAAAGAACAAAAACCTAAAAATAAATACATAAGTTTACCATATAATTCGATACTAAACAAGGCAACAACAAAAACATTTAGAACATCTAACTATGAAATCAGTTACAAAACCCAAAACAATGCATTTAACATGATACATAATAAAACAAACAATAAAATACATCAACAAAATAAATACAACCAATCAGGCATTTATAAATTAAAATGTTCAGACTGCAACAAATTTTACATAGGCCAAACAGGAAGAACATTCAAAGAAAGATTCAGAGAACACATTCAAGCACTCAGAAGCAACAACACAACCACCATGAAATCAAATTTTGCAGAACACTTACTAAAACATAATCACAATTACAAGAACATGGAAGAAAATCTGGAAATACTCGAATTCACAACTAAAGGACACATCATGGATTCAAAAGAAGATTATTACATTTATTCAGGACAAAAAACTGATCCTCAAAACATTTTGAACAGCCACATAACAAAAAACAATCCAATTTTTGAAAAAATCAGAAAACTCAAACAAAACATATAATCACATTTTACATTTATATAGATACAACAGTTTTATTCTTTTTTACATTGCTTACACGATAGTTGGTCAACCACATTATGGGTTTCACAAGTTGATCCACCAACTACCGGGTAATTTTAACCCTAGAAATGGCAAAGTCGTAATTTACGACGCATTTACATATTCAATAAGAATTGGCAGGTGGAGGCATCTGTCGTCAGCTTATTGTACTTGTTAGACACTATCGCCTACGCGACCGTGTTTCCCTCTGGGGGCCAACAACGGAAACTGCTCTTTTAGTACACGAACCTGCCACCGGGCAGGTCTATAACCAAGTAAGCGCTTTCTTTTCCTAGGCACTGGATGGCCGTGGTGGCTAAAGCGCTGCGCTGACGAGCGTAACGTTCTAGCCATTCGGAAGTGCTAGGGTTCGAATCCCGACCATGAGCAATCCCAATTTGGCTTGCAAATGTGTGGTTTAGCGGAGTGGAGGGCCCACCTTAAATAAACGGTGACCGGCTTGGGTGGAAGTTGACGGCATTTGTAGGCTTAATTGGGATTGCAGTGGACACCTGTTTTGCTTTTGCGGTTAGTGGTTATAAGGGGGGGGGGCATGTTTTAAGCTTTTTTTGTTTAAACTTTGATATTTCATGAAGATATTAGTAATTATTTTTATGTTACAGTTAAGAGTAAAAAGCTTGCCACTTCTAGGGTTAATTTGTTACTCTACTTTTAAATTCAGTAGATTCACAAATAATTTTGCAAATACCACATTGAGATTTGTTGCATTGAGATTTTTTACAACTACAGTATTCTTAGGATTACAAAATTCATTAGGCTAAAGTTTTGAATTATGGATTCAACTTTTGTAGTACTGTTTGCTACTGTTGTTATATTGTGGTTTGTTGTTGTTGTTGTGATTGTTATGTATTATGGTTATTGTACACTAGGTACCAAAACATTGTTATTGATGAAATACAAACCATTGAACTCTATATCTTCAGAAGTGTTATAGAGACCAAACTCATCTTCTTCCTCATCCTCTTCATCATCAAAGGCATTTAAAGGAGGAGGAGTAGAAGATACTAGAGGTGGAATGTTTCCAGCCATAACCTAAACAGAGAAATAAATTCATAATTTCCCCTTTTTAGCAAATTTCCCATAGGGAAGAAGCTATATAATATATAATATAAATAAATAATATAAATATAATAAATTTCACTGTTTATTTCATCGTATAGAGCTACTAATATAATTATATTGAAATAATTGAACCAAGTACCCTTAGAATACATTACGTTTTTAATTCTTCAAAAATGTATACTAAGGGTACTTGGTTCAATTATTTCACTATATATATTAATGTTTTGATTATATAATTCACAACTTAGGGCTGCTAATAATATTTTTACTATGAAATTAAATAAACTTGAGCACCCCTTAAACATTTTATATTTCATAGAATACACAAAACGTTTTTTGAAGCTAAGTTCAAGCACAGAGTACTTGTAACCTAAAATTATAAAAATGCAAAAACATCGATCATGTGATTTGTTTAAACCTGTGTAAGTTAGATTAAACATTAAATTTAAGTTAATAATTTGAATAGTAATAAGTCAGTAATATGCAGTTTATTTTTTAGGTTACAAGTACACTGTGAAAATGAACTTAGCTTCGAAACACGTGTCATGTATTCTATAATAAATAAAATGTTTAAAGGGTGCTCAAGTTTATTCATAATAGCAATATTATTGTTTATATCTACAATTTAATTTTCTGTTATGTTGAGTTAATTTTTGATTTTAATATTTGTACTTTTTTATTGTCATCTAAAGATGCAGAAAGTGAAATATAGTGATGCAACATTAATATTACCAATTTATATATATATAATGTTGGACAAATTGGGGTAATGGACATATATATATATATATATATATATATATATATATACAGTAGAGAGTCGATTACCTGAAACAATAAAGGTTTCAGAGACTTAAAACTTGGAGAATAGAGTTCAGATAACTTAATTTTCAGATAATGCTACCGCTGCAAATGCTTTGGCCACTCTTCCGTGTACTGCAATTTACCCTACAGGTGCGTGCGATGTGCAGTGCTCACGAGGCCATCAGCTCAAAGGGGATGGTTGCAAGTGCTGGAATTGTGGCGGCGCCCACCCAACGAACTACAGGGGCTGCAAAGCCCACCGAGAAGCCATGGTGACCAGAAAGCAGCGCAACGCCAAATCAGCTGGCCAGGTGACAACCCGGAGCCGTTCTGCGAGCGCGCAAAGGCAGCCAACTGCACCCAAGAAGATAGCAAATGTCCTGCCCCTGGTACTACTAAGGGGACATTCTCGTTTGTTGCAGGTGGCAGCAAAGCCGCTGCGACAGCCCCTGCTTCAACTGTGGCACAGCCTCCCCTGTGCCCCCCATCCACCGTATCAAAGTAGGTTGCTCCACCAGCTGCGCCGGAGGTGCCTAAAACCGCACAGCCGAAGTCCCGCAACCAGTAACAGTTTAAGAAGCGTAAGGACCGCAAAAAGACTACTAACACTGTTGTTACATGTTCGGAGATGGAAACGTGTTACAGTGAGAATGAAAGAGACGTTGCTCCCCTCGTGGCACCGAGGTCCCCCAGACCAGCTGCCAGGACCACAGTCACTGCGAGTCCAGCCCAACCAGCCACTCCCTCACCCTCTGTTGCAGCAACCGCTGCAGTGCAGGGTGACACCATTTCAGTCAGGCAACTAATTGCCTGGCTGACTAAAACAATTCCAATTCTCATTTCAGCAAAGGACAATTCCATGCCGGAACTACTTGTACAGCTGAAGTACAGCCTTCTAGAACTTTTAAATGGACCCTAGGGACATCAGGGTCATCGCATGGAACGCCAACGGGTTGAAGACCCGCAGGAATGAACTGCATTTCTTCCTGTCACAGCAGAACATCGACGTCGCCCTCATCAGCGAAGCACATTTAACCCGTCATTGTTTCAGGTTACCATCTTACGAGATCTACAGGAGGGATTGCCCATCTAGGCAGCACGGCTACAACCCGGGGAGGGGCACGGCTATCTTGGTTCACCGCCGCCTTGTTCACAGGTCCAGCACCACAGCCACAGGACTACTAGAAACAACTGATGTTATCGTGCACATAGGCGGCATGGAGCTCAAGATAGTCGCGGCCTACCAGGCAGACACCTCGACATGCAGACTCTTATAGATATACTAACCTCTAAGCCTATTGTTGTTGTAGCTAACTTCAACACCAAACATCTGTCTTGGAACTCACGAGGCACAAATGAAAGGGGTAAGGCGCTGAGAGCTTTCCTTGACAATCGAGCAGGCACAGACGCTGTGGCCCCCGACGAGCTGAAGCACATCCCATCGAATCCTCGCCACTTACCTGATGTAATTGATTTTGCTCTGTGCAGGAACCTAACGTTCGAGATTGTCGTGAGCACAGTCAATGGTCTGTCATCAGATCATTTACCGGTTCTCGTGACCATCAACGCTAGCCCGACACTGAGCCACCCCCCCCGCCACGGCCCGCATTAGGGCCGACTGGAAGAAGTACCGACGTCTGACCTCGGAGTGCCTTCCGTCAGCATGGAACCCAGCGCCCACGGAGGAACTCGACGGATGCGTCACGGAATTGCATGAGCTACTAACCTCGTCAATTTCAGATGCGATCAGCGAGGTGCCACTTCTGACACCCAGAGCTGGCCTGCCAAAGAACGTACGCTGTGAGATTATGCTGAAGAACCAGCTGAGGATCAGATGGCAGGTGACCAGGCACCCAGATTTTAGACAGCAGCTCAACAGGCAAAACAGACTAATCGGATCACTTGTCAACAATTTCAGATCCGAGGGTTGGAATAAGTACCTGCTAAACGTGGAAGGAGGCAGCGTGTGGAGGGCAGCTAGGCAGATCAGGGGGACCAAACCGGCGGCCTGTCCCCTCCACGGAGATCACGGCCAAGTCTACACAGCAGAGGACAAGGCTGAAACTTTTGCTAACACAATGCATGCTCAGTTTCAGACAAACCATGATGTCTACGACGAACTCCATGGGGAGAGGGTAAAGCATTTCATGGAGAACTACTTTCTAGAACCTCCAAGAGACAGCTTAGACCCCTTCACGATGATGGTGCTGGAAGCGGCGATTCGAGGCTCAAGCAACGAAAAGCCCCTGGCCTCAACCGGATAGGCACGACAGACCTGCAGGCCGCCCCGGCCCCCATATCTGCATATTTGTTACTAATTTTCAATGCTGCCCTCAGGTTCCATTATTTCCCGGCAATGTGGAAGTCTGCGAAGATAATCCTAATCTCGAAACCAGGCAAGAATCATTTGTTCCCTGAAAACCATCGCCCTATTTCCCTACTCTCAGCGATCTCGAAGCTTTTTGAACCCTTGTTCCTTTCTAGGATATCCCCCTTCCTGGATGGATACATAAGGCCGGAGCAGTTTGGACACCTCCGGTGGAGGCTGGGGTACCCCAGGGAAGTGTCCTGGGTCCGGTCCTCTACCTTGTTTACACTTACACTTACACATGTCGACTGTTCCAGGTGCAACATTGTCGCTTTACGCTGATGACGCACTGCTGCACTACAGAAGCTATCGTCCCATCCACGAGGATGATGCAGACACAGAGCCCTGTCACCATGGCTCCGTCAGTGGCACATCAAAGTCAACACGGATAAAAGTAATGCCTTTTGTTTCAGGAAGAGGCATAAAATGCCGAGAGCAGTTCCATCTGAGATCCAGCTAGACGGGGGGGAATACCGTGGAAGTCGTCCATGAAGCACTTGGGTGTCACCCTGGTCTCACGCCTATGTTTCAAACAGAATGTTGACAGGAAAGTCGCTGAGGCAACGGTAATCCTGTGGCTGATGTGGCCACTTCTTGCAGCAAGGAGCCCAAATTACGGTCAGGATGAAGGTCACCATGTTCCTACTTATTGTACGCTCTTGTACCATTTATGCTTTAGAAGCGTGATGGGTTCTGGCAAGCAAGACCAACAGGAAACGCCTAGAGGTCATCCAGACGAAGTCGCTGAGATGAATTACACGACAACCGTGGTTCGTAAGAAACTCCGTAATCATGGGGATGTTGGGAGTCCCATCTCTTGATCTATTTTACAGAACAAAAGCCCATGGACTGTTTCAGAAATCATCAGAGTCCAGTCTAGAACACATCAGGGAGCTCTGTAGACGGCATGACGATGTATAGGTCTGGAGGCCTAGGCACATCGCCATCCTGAATGATCATTCAGGATGGCGAGCATTCAGGACGCTGTTCCCCTACAGTGGATCCCGTAGGGGAACAGCGTGTCCTGCCCAGCCAAAACCTTACACAGCAATGCGTCAACATTATACTTATGTTTTACTTTGATTAACATCTGCGATTTCACTTTCTCCGGCCCTGTTCTGATTTGATTGTCCGGCAGCTACAGATGAAAAGCTAATGCTGTGATTCGCCCAAATGAAGACCATTTGTCTGTATGTAACTTAATCAAACACATCTGGACGGATGGGGGAAGGTGGGTTTAGTTTGGGTATACACCGCCAAACGGTAGAGTCACCACATAACCCTCGCAGGAGTGGGGGTACTGTTGTGAATCATTAGTTAATTTATAATCAGCTGATCATATGTTTTTGTACGTTGCAATGTTTTTGTTTTGATTATTTACTGTCCAGTTTTATAAGTTACTAGGTGACCCGGAGAACTTCGTACCGATAATAATAAACTTTTGATTTTTAATCATTGGACATAATCACAAAATTCGTTCTGAGAAATATTATATTTATACAGTAATTAGATACCATTGAGTACTATTTTATGCTTGCTTCTTTGGCTTGCTCAATGGTTCAAATAAAAACAGCTGGTTTATATCTTAAAAGATAGATACATATGTTAGAATCCAAAACAAAATTATTTCCCCATATGATTAACATGGGAACTTTGAAGGCGTATAGGGTAGAGATTTATGGGAAAATCGTCACAAAAACTATTAGACTTTCCTATTTTAGGCCTAAAGAACCAGTATACCAAATTTCAGCTTCCTTGGTAATCAGGAAGTGGGAGAATTAGTGATGAGTGAGTGAGTGAGGGCTTTGAATTTTATATATTAAGATTAAAAGCCTAAGTTTGGGTTATTTTATGTATTATTTCTTACCACAATTTTAATAACTTATATTCTACTCTTGAAATGGTTAAGTATATTAAACCCAAGTGTTTTGATGTCGATCATAACTCACCAAATGCAGAAAAGGACTGGAAGCATTGGAGGAAGGTTTTGCATAATTTTCTTGAGACAATTAAACACACAGATGACTCGGACAAGTTAAAAATTCTTCAAAGCAATATCTCATCTGACATTTACGGAATAATTGAAGAATGCACCACTTTTGAGGAAGCCCTCTCCTTACTGAACAACTTGTACTCGCCTAAGAAGAGTGAATTATTTGCAAGGCACCAACTGGCCATCCGAAAGCAACAAAGTGGTGAGACAATAACTCAGTACATAAATTCTGTACATCAACTGAGTAAAGACTGCAGTTTTGTTAGTGTAAGTTCTGCTCGACATCGGGACTTATGTATTAGGGATGCCTTCATAACTGGCCTTCAGTCCTCCTTAAATAGACAGAGACTATTAGAAAATTAGACCCTAGAGCTGAGTGATGCCGTGAAACAAGCTCTATCTTTAGAATCGGCTCAAAAACAGGCAGATCAATATTTTGTGCAATCAAACTTGACTACTCTTACAGCAAACATCGGGCCCACTTCTGTCAATTATCCAGAAAATTCTCATAGCCGTATGGAAGGTGTCTGTATCCCTGTACAGCCCATCTCCTCTGTAGATCCGAATAATAGTTTCTGCGGCTTCTCGTCCCGCTCACCGCACACCCTTCCAAGAGCGTAACTGTTATTATTGTGGATACAAATCTCATCCAAGGAACAATTGTCCAGCAAGAGAGGCTTCCTGTGGTCGTTGTGGAACAGTTGGTCACTATGCTAAGGTATGTAAGTTTATGTCATTTGTAAAGAAACACACTACTTCCGCAATCTTTGGATCATTTATTGGAACTCGACCTCCTATTTCTCTAAGTAAAGCATTAACAGACATCCAAATAAATGGTTTTATGACAACCAGTTTCATTGATACAGGTAGTTCCCATAGCTATATAAGCCTACTCTTTGCTCAACAAAAAGGGTTTAAGATTCATCCAGAATATGGTTGCGTGTCGATGGCATCGACTGGTTTGAAATCTGAACTCAAAGGGTTTGTTATTGCCGACATTAAATTGTCCGGGTTTGACTATCCTAAAGTAAAATTATATGTTATGAAGGACTTGTGTGCGGATGTTATGATAGGACATGATATTATGAAAAACCATTCCTCAGTTCACATAAATTTTAATGGCTAGTTTGATTCCCTCAGAATCTCTAATTCGATCCCTGCTTCTGTCACACCACCTAAATTATTCTCTAACCTCTCTCCTGATTGTAAGCCAATTACAACACGGTCTAGACGTTTCTCACAAGAAGACTTTGAGTTCATAAGTGGTGAAATTTCTAAGCTACTAAGTGAAGGGATAATAGTAGAAAGCAATTCTCCTTGGCGTGCACAGGTATTAGTCTCCAAAAGTGAAAACCATAAAAAAAAATGTAAGTCGATTATTCACAAACTGTGAACAAATTCACATTGTTAGATGCCTATCCCTTACCTGAAATTGATGCTTTGGTTCATAAAATCTCTAATAACAAAGCTTTTTCCACCATTGATCTAAAATCAGCATATAACCAGATTCCTATCTCACAGGAGGAGAGAATGTTTACAGCATTTGAAGCTTGTGGAAAGCTGTATGAATTCACCAGAATACCATTTGGTGTAACCAATGGAGTTGCTTGCTTCCAGAGGATTATTGATAAAATAATTCTTGAGGAACGACTCCAAGGAACATTTGCATATCTAGATGATATCACAATTTGTGGCAACACCCAAGCTGACCATGACATTAATCTCAAAAGGTTCATGAATTGTGCTAAGAAATATGGGTTAGTCATCAACGAAACCAAATGTATTTTATCAAAAGAGTCGGTAAACATTCTAGGACACTTGGTAAGTCATAGAACCATCAAGCCTGACCCAGAGAGGATGCAGCCTATGCTTGATTTGCCTGCTCCCAAAGACCGAGCTTCACTTAAACGTATTCTGGGTTGTTTTTCTTACTATTCCAAATGGATTCCCCGTTTCTCTGATAAAATACACAGACTGGTAAATTGTAATTCATTTCCTTTATCTACAGGAG
Source organism: Nephotettix cincticeps (assembly GCA_023375725.1). Lineage (NCBI taxonomy): Eukaryota > Metazoa > Arthropoda > Insecta > Hemiptera > Cicadellidae > Nephotettix > Nephotettix cincticeps. Next base: position 57,499,620 of record CM041791.1, on the reverse strand, counting down.
CCTTGGAAGACTTCAATGCCATTAAACAGGATATTGCAAACTCTGTTATCACTACCATAAACCATAATGCCCCTCTAGTAGTTGAAACGTATGCTTCAGACTCCGCCCTTGCAGCTACCTTAAGCCAAGATAATCGACCAGTTGCTTTCTTTTCCAGAACATTGACTATGGGGGAGAAATTTCAATCTGCTGTTGAAAAAGAGGCAGCTGCCATAATGGGAGCTTTAAGAAAATGGAGAGTTTTTCTTTTAGGGAAACCTTTTAAGCTGGTAACAGATCAGAAAGCACTATCCTTCATTTTCAACAAGAAACAGTCAAATAAGATCAAAAACGATAAAATAATGAGATGGAGGCTGGAACTATCCCCCTACGAATTTTAAATTGTCTATCGACCTGGATGCGAAAACGTGAAAGCTGACATGTTGTCTCGTGCCTGTGGTGCGACTAGCAATATCAATAAGCTGTATAAGCTACATGAATTAATGTGTCATCCATTAATTCAGTCACTAGGATGTTTCATTGGCTTCGTAGCAAAAACCTACCCTACTCTCTTGAAGAAGTAAGAAAAATGACATCTGAATGTCCTGTATGTGCAGAGATCAAGCCAAATTTTGTTAAATATCAAGGTAATCTAATAAAGGCAACCGCTCCCATGGAGAGATTGAATATTGACTTTAAGGGTCCTGTCCCATCAAGTTCTCGTAACCATTACATTCTCACCATAGTTGATGAATACTCTCGATTCCCTTTTGCATTTCCTTGTCCTGATATGACATCCTCCACGGTCATAAAATGCCTGACCAAAATGTTTATGCTCTTTGGTCTTCCTGCATTTGTTCACTCTGATAGAGGTTCTTCATTTTTGTCACATGAACTAACTTCTTTTCTCCACTCAAACAGAGTGGCAACTAGTCTCTCTTCGCCATACAATCCAAGGGGAAATGGTCAGGTTGAAAGATACAATGGGATAATTTGGAAAACGATTACCCTAGCCCTCAAAAGCAAACAACTTCCAATCAACCGGTGGGAAACAGTTCTAGATGAAGCCCTGCACTCCATCAGATCTCTTTTGTGTACAGCAACTAATTGCACTCCCCATGAAAGATTTCTATTGTCCTATCCTCGACGAACTTCGAATGGATCCACTATGCCTTCATGGTTATTGAGCCCTGGACCTGTACTCGTAAAGAAGAATATTCGTCCCAGTAAATATGATGACCTCGTTGAAGAAGCTGAGCTACTGGATGCAAATCCTGAATACGCTTTCATAAAAAGGAAAGATGGGACTGAATCGTCTGTGCCTTTACGCCATTTAGCACCTCGAGGAAACATTGATCTGGCCGTAGATGAAGAAGTGACAAAACTTCAAGTAGACAACGTAGAAGTTGAAAGAAACCGAGAAGCGGCAGATGAGAGTGAAGCTGAAATTGTGAAAGAAAACGAACAAACGAGCGGCCGACGTCCTACTCGTACTAGAAGACTACCGGTTAAATTCCAAGACTTTGTAATCCCCAAAAATTTGGCAGGGGAGAATGTTGTGAATCATTAGTTAATTTATAATCAGCTGATCATATGTTTTTGTACATTGTAATGTTTTTGTTTTTGATTATTTACTGTCCAGTTTTATAAGTTATTAAAAGCCTAAGTTTGGGTTATTTTATGTATTATTTCTTACCACAAGTACTCATAAAGAAATACCACCTGCCAAAAAAAAAACAAAAACAGGTGTTAGAGCATCAAAGAGCTACCACAATACTATCTATAAGGAATGGGATTTACTTTATCAACGTAGTTTTCCACAAAGTTGCTTGGAATCAGCAAATTGATAAAACGCTCCACAGTTCTTGCTATCATTCTGATAGCAAGTCAACCCAGCTGACCAAGCTATGTCGACGTGACTGGAACGGTATATCAATTAGCAAGTTAAATAACTATGAAAAATATAAAAATTGTACCAACGATTACTAAATAAAATTTATTGCAAGAATAATTTTGAAGGTATTGAGTATATATTATATTTTTCACTCATGTTGAGAATTTTTTTTGGTTGTGATTGAACCTAAATCTAAATATATCAAACAAAGACATGTTAGTTACAACATTTATAACTCGAGGACAGCTGGACCGATTTTTATGATCTTTGATTTTTTGGATTCGTCTCTGCTCCGAGCAGGCTATAGGCATATTCAGTTTTCTATTTTACCTTAAGGCTAAGCCCTGCTAGCCTGTGAAGTTTGTATATGTTAAGCTTATGAGAGAAAGACGTGATACATTTTGATCATATGTATACATCAATAATATGAATATTTTATTAACAGCTGATTTTGTGTTGATTTATTTTCACCAGTCGACAGCTTACGTCATTGTGAGCCATTTTCAGTGAATGTTTGTGATTGTTTAAAAATGTATAGATTACTGATTGGTTTCTTTGTTCCAGTATAATTATTAGTTGTTGATTTTTGTTTTGTGTGAGTGTATTTATTGAGTGTTAGATTACGCAAGTATTATTATAAACAATGCCGTGATTCAGAAAATTTAATCTTTCCTATAAATCCGTCCGTATTGCAGTTGAAAATTGTGAATCAATTCATTTAGATTTTTTTTTGTGGCAATGTTATTAATATGTCTTATCATTTCAGTATTGTTGTTAACTATGCCGGATTCCAGAATATCTAATCTTTCACAACGAAGCCGTAATGCTATTTGACTTAAGAACATGATCAATCTTAAAGTTAACTCGTATTTACTGTTAGGCGTTACGAAGTTCGCCTGGTCAGCTAGTAGAATATAAAGATACAACCAGAGGAAGTCTACAAAATTGCAATGTTCAATTGGTCATTATTTATTGGCATATTTGCAAGACATATGTCAGGACGACTGGCTTATTTCACATATTGAGGAAAAACTTCCTCTATGTAATACTCACTGCGTAACTTGTTCGGCGTCATGTTATGAGAAAGGCGTGTGCGGATGACACCGATCGGCACACGACTTATTAATTATATTATAAAAATAATATATTATTTATGTACTAAAAAAAAGTATGTGTCTATAAATAGTATGTTATATGTATAATACATTTTAAAATATAAAATATATTATAAAATATAAATATTTATATGAGTTAATATTACAACAAAATTATTTCCCCATTACCCACAAATTTTGACCCGCAGCGAACGTGTTACTTAAATAAATTTTCTTTATTAATATTTAAGACACCGAACCACTCTAGTTGGTATTATTGTAAGATGTATTTGTGAAGGGTGAGTGTAATAGATTTAATGACATATGTACATGTGTTACTGTCAAAGACTAGATGATTAATTTGCTAGGATGTTTAATAAATAGATTAGATTAGATTATTGAAATGGCAACTTACCATAAGGTAGGTATTTTAAGCCAAGTATGATTGAGAAACGAGTGTAGGATGAGTGCAGCGCGATCTTGTTACTGACTATGACTGACATTCATGACAGAACTGTTAATTAAAAACTCAACAGTCAATGGCATATCTAAGGGATCCACAGTATAACGTGGAATCCGAACTACTGCCTCTGGATTACGAACTGGTCTAATTATGAGGATGGTTTTTGCGGATCAACGTAGTATTCAACTGTGCGTATAACAATAGGCCAATATTGAACCAACAAACTTTTGTCGGGGATTTTGCTCAGCATAAAAGTGGGGAACTACAAATTATGAAATGGGTACTATAATTGGAAGAATGAAGCCAATTGTGAAATTAAGGTTTGACCTAAGGCCAGATAATATTATTAAAGTCAGCCCTGATAACCTGTTTACCACCACCATTATCAACAGCTAAATGCTGGATATTTTATGTAATCATAGCATTATTATTGACCTCTTTGAATTAAAGGATGTGTTGATAATAAGTCAAACTTACTAGTCAAGGATATGTGGTTTACTCTATTATGCAGAACATTAAACATAACTTATTGCCACAATAGGCCTATTTCTGCCATATGGATAGACTGTTACTGAACATTTAATTGAAAATTGTGACATGTGTAATTTTTCAATATATTAATATTGAGTGACATTACTGAATTCAAAAATGAATATTATTGTTGCTACTTATTAATTACTACATATTGCAGCTCTCTTGATGAAATTTAGCTCATGGTGAATTTACATTCATGTAACAAGGCAACTGATTCATTTTGCATAGGTGTGTATATATTACCAAGAATATGTAAAATATAAAGGGTAGAGTCACTCAGAATATGATATGAATTTATTTGATAAAAAGAGAATAGTCGTAAAACAAGTTTACAAACGAAGACAGACGACATGAAATTAACAATAATACTAATATTAACGAAATATTATTATGCTTACATTTGAGTTTTGAATGGATGGAGACTATAAATAACTATTTCACTTAAAATACATGTTATGTTACATAAAAAAACCTAAACATAATTTAATACTGATTTCAATAAAAATTTATACATTGTGAGAATTTACAGCTATAATCCACTACTTGTCATGGACAGCTGATACGTGACATTTGCATTACGAATACGAAAAGTTAGGATCTTGACTTAAGTGTTTTGATAAATGACAGGGAAATAGAGATTTAGGTAAACCTATAAGCACACTGACAAAAATGTGTATTTCTTGTAACTGTTATTTCATATACAATTAATTGCTTAACAAATTTATCAAGCCTTATTTATTTATTGTTAATACGTTTTATTTCTCTAAAGTCAAACATACCGCAGCCATTCCTTAAAAGAAAGCTTTATCTAGTTTTATACTACACTAGAAGTAAGCCCGTCCTTTGTGCGGGTTGTAGGATTCAGTTTAACCCTAGAAGTGGTAAATTCGTAATTCACGACGCATTTACAAATTTAATAAGAAGTGGCGGGTGGAGGCATTTATCGTCAATTAAGTGAACTTATCACCTTCGTGACCGTGTTGCCCTCTGGGGGCAAGCAACAAAACCTGCTCACGGAGTGCACTAGACTGCCACCGGCCATGTCCTATAACCAAGTAAGCGTTATCTACTCCTCTGCACTGGTGGCTGAACCGGCTAGAAGGCTGCGCTGACGAGTGTAACGTTATACTTAATATTTCAAGATGATGTTAGTAATTATTTTTATGTTACAGTTAAAAGTAAAAAGCTCTCTTCTAGGGTTGAAGAAGAAAGATCATCATACCAACATGTAAACCTAAAATCCTAAACAAATCAATACAAATAAAATAAATCAATAACAAGCTTTATTATTTAGCATTACTTTACATACTGTACATAGATTAGAACATTTATACCATTATTATTATTAGTTATACAGCTACTTTTGGAGGTCATGAATTGTAGATAGTTATGAGCGATGTTGGGTGGGTGTAGTGTTCTCTTGTGCGGATTAACGTTCGCACTATTGAATACTACATAAATCCGTGAAGACCATCCTCAAGATTAGATTAATTCGTAATTCAGAGGCCGTGGTTTGGATTCCACGTTAAACTGTAGGTTCATTAATTGCCATCGGCTGTTGGTCTATTGATTAACAGTCCTGTCTAAGGAACATATGGGCAATGAAATAGCTGATCGTCTGGCGAACGATGGCGCTTTGATCCCATTCGTGGGCCCACAACCCTTCTGTGGCATCTCCAGGGTGCATGTGGATCGAGAGATCAACACGTGGACCCGTGAGTGTCACCGCAGAAGATGGGCGGAGCTTCCCCTCCTGAGAGTAAGTAAACTGTCTCTCATCAGCTCTCCCTCTTCGAGGATTGCAGAGGATCTTCTACAGTTAGGTAGAACCTAACTGTAGAAGATCCTCGGACTCAGACTCATTGTAGGTCTTATCACGGGACACGGACATATGAGGAAACATCTTGCTCGCATGGGACTCTTCTCTGGAGACCCAATCTGCAGGAAGTGCGGGCAGTCCGAGGAGACTGCTGATCATCTGCTGTATGACTGCACCGAGCTTGTCGGGGTGAGAGCTGCCACTCTCGGCGCCATGGACAGGAGTTGTCACCTTCCCCGGGAGGAGCTGGTGGGGAGACTACCGCAGTTTATCAGGTTTTTAAACTTGGAAGGTCCGTGAGACATTCAATCTACAGGGGTGCGCAAAAAGCCACATGGCAACGTGCTACAGGAACTCTGTTCCGCCCCTTTGTGTAACATTACACAAAGGGGCGGAACAGAGTTCCTTACATTACATAATGTAAGGAACATGTCAGCCTTAGTCAGTAACAAAGACTACAAAGATCGCGCCACAATCATCTTACACTCAATCCTCATTCATACTTGGCTTAAAATACCTACCTTGCAGTATGGTCGTCATTTCAAACTATCTAATCTAATCTAATTAAAATAACTTTTTAATATATCATTATTTCGAAATGGGTTTAAAATCAATGACCAATATAAACTGGCGTAATTAATATTGATTTGACAGCTGTTTGTCTTTCTTTCCACGACCAATCTATGTGAATAAAATTTGAGTTTTGTCTGTAAATTGCTTAGAATTATTAATTTTTTTTGTTATTTTTACTTTTCGTGCGTTAGAGAAGCCGAAAGCGGTCTTATCTCAATTTTTGTCTGTTTGTCTTTTTGTCTGTGACGCTCTAGAGGAGGCATTTTACGCCGTCTTCTCCGAAAAAACGGGAGAACTGATTACAATGAAACTTAATTCATGTATTCTCTAGATTCCAGAGAAGGTTTATAAATGCTTAAAATCACCCGCCGCCTCTTGAAAAGTAAATAACGAGCATTTAAAACCCCACTTTTTACACGATATTACTCGCATTTTGATTCAGTTTTCAATGAATAACTTACTGATAATAAAACCAGCTGTCTTTATAATTTGAAGATGTCATAGAAATAAAAACAATCAGCTGTCATATCAATATTTAGTTAGTTTATATTGGCCATTGATTTTAAACCCATTTCAAAATCATACTATATTAAAACGTTATTTTAACGTATAAACTAATTATAATAATTGTATAAATGGTCTAATTTATTTAATTTTGTAAAGTAATGCTAAATAATAAAGCATGGGTATCGAATTATTTTCTTTGTATTGATTTGTTTAGGATTTCAGGTTTACATTTTGGTATGATCAGTGGCGGCTCGTGAGTGAAATGCTAGGGGGGCGCAAACCGGGGGTCTTGGGGTTATGGATTACCCCCCAGGAGAGAGGGGGTCCGGGTGTTCTCTCTGAGGCAAATTTTTTAAAATATGGTGTGTTTTAGTTACTTTTTAAATCAATCTAGGTATTGAATTTGTGATGCATGTGTTTCGTTTTTAACTAAAATATCTAGTTTTCCTCATAAACCTTGAATAATAAATACTATACTCTTGGTGTTATGGATCAAATTAATTTGGACTCTCAATTGTATGGGTAAATTATATTGAAAAAGCTTTATTTGTTTCGATATTTAAATAAAGACGTAAATATCTAACTTAACATTTTAGCGCCTTCATTTTTCTCGCGGTTGTACCTGCAATACACTAATGTTGTTCGTTTTGCAAAGATGTTCTTAACAAAAAATATATTCGCAATGATTACCTCCTCGAGATAACAAACACTTCTAGAATTCGCGAGCTTTGTTAATGTAAAAAGCATTGTTTTCTGGTACACAGTTAACTTACTAATTGTGTACCAAAACTACACTACTTAGTTATATCAACACAAACATAACCTCTGTTACACACAAAAACAAACAGACAACCGGCGCGCGGCGATCAACTGTCAACTCGCCACAAAAAACTTGATCTTTAGCTTCATGTGGTTGTAAACTCCTTTATTTGTGGACAGATGGTGATGAAACTTGATACAAATGGTCAAAAAATAAATTGTTTACGCTAGAAACACTTATTTTAGCGTTCCTCACAGCAGCAAACCTGATGCATACTCGTTCATGTTAATCTTAGAGAGTAGGCAAATAATACTCATATTTATTGACAGATAATGATAAAACTTGTTTTATATTATTATTAGTAGTAATATGTTATTGATTTGGAAATTCGCAGAGTACGTACGCAGGTCTGCTGCGACAGTATTTAATTTGCCATTGTCGATGAATACATCAACATCTAAGAATGTGAAATTTTTTAACTGCCAAGTAAATTTCAAACAACTAAATTGATTTAAATGCTGTAAAAAGTTTTGTAAAGAGACAATAGGCTGCCAAGCAATGAAAATATCGTCAATGAATCATAACCAAAGAAGAGGAGTTAAGGATTGTGAGATAAAATTATTCAACTAGACCTAAGTAATTTCTAAGTTTATAAAAGGAATGATACATTTGTGGTTATAATTCATGTACAAACTAAATTTAATCCTCTGTCTACATAAAAATATTAATAATATTTTATAATCTAATAAAGTAATTTTAACTCATGTACCAAATGTTTTTAGTTTAGGTAGGCCCATATAAGTTGTTGTTGTTGTTACCGTATTACAACTTTAAAGTAATGAGTCAGTCTTAAACAGAATAGTTTTATAACTCTCTTTTGTAACTTAACTTTGTTTTGGTAGAAGAAGTATTTATATTAAATAGGTATCATTGACAACAGAATTTGAGTAAATAAATAATACTGTTTGGAAGTTCAGCTGTTTCATAATTATCTTTTTATTTGACCTAAACTAACCCAGAAGCAATGAAATTCCCTATTTTTATTCATCAGGGTTTGTCCCTAGAAATCCCTAGAATATATTATGTCCCTAGAAAATCCCTTTAAGGTCAAAAATGTCCCTAGAAACGGGACATATCCCTAGAAGTGACAACACTGTCCATAAGAGATAGGCTTAGACGCGTCATAGCACCAGCAACCCCCACCACTACCTCTCTTCATATAAATGCATTGTAATGGATTGGGACGTTCTGGCGAGCGCCCCACGGCTACAAATACGAACTTTTCGCGCTATTTTTGTATGTTTTCCCGCTATAATTTCGTTGTATACGACTGTTGAAACATTTTTGTTAGTTGGATCTATAGTTATAACTAAATAAGTATTTAATTATTTTTTCCTTTTTCAAATCTTTGGGGGGGCGGCGTCCGAGAGTCCTTATAGGCGAGCCGCCACTGGGTATGATTATCTTTCTTCATTAAACTGAATCCTACAACCCGTACAAAGGACGGGCTTACTGCTAGTACCTTGTAAAAGTGGGGTTTTAAGGGTCGGCGGACTTTCACGACCTAACAAATCTCCAGGAAAGGCAATAAAAATAAATTCAAAATATATCACAAACAAACACAGACAGATTTTATTATACCAGTAGTTCAAAACACCCTTGTCAACACAAAACAGCAACATTTCGATCAATGATTTCAGACTATTACATTAACAATTAGAACAAGTAGCATATGAACAAGAGTGGAACATTATTAAGAGTTTGGCTTTTACTGATGAAGACATAAGAAATGAATATATGTGTATGTCATACAAAGAATTATTAAATAAGGCTATAATGAAAACCTTCACTGACACATACATAAAATCAGCCACAAAACAAAACACAATACATTTAAAATCATCCACAATATCTTGGTAGACCCAAACGTGAACAGAAAAATGACAAATTTGAAAAGATGAGTGGAATTTATAAAATTATTACTTGTGATGAATGTTCAAAATTTAAATCGGACAAACAGGGAGAAATTTTTGCGATTACAAGCAACACATACAAGCATTCCAGACTCCAATGTTAATATTATGGAGGATAGGGAAAAATTAATATTTCCCATATTAATCAATATTTTTGGATAAAACTTGATCTTTAGCTTCATGTGGTTGTAAACTCCTTTATTTGTGGACAAATGTTGATGAAACTTGATACAAATGGTCAAAATATAAATTATTTACGCTAGAAACACTTATTTTCAGCGTTCCTCACAGCAGCAAACCTGATGCATACTCGTTCCCATGTTAATCTTAGAGAGTAGGCAAATAATACTCATATTTATTGACAGATAATGATAAAACTTGTTTTATATTATTATTAGTAGTAATATGTTATTGATTTGGAAATTCGCAGAGTACCGTACGCAGGTCTGCTGCGACGGGAGTATTTAATTTGCCATTGTCGATGAATACATCAACATCTAAGAATGTGAAATTTTTTTGGGAAACTGCCAAGTAAATTTCAAACAACTAAATTGATTTTAATGCTGTAAAAAGTTTTGTAAAGAGACAATACCGTGCTGCCAAGCAATGAAAATATCGTCAATGAATCATAACCAAAGAAGAGGAGTTAAAGGATTGTGAGATAAGAAATTTTGCTCAACTAGACCTATGAATAAATTTGCATATGATGGACACATTTGAGTACCCATTGCTGTGCTTCTGATTTGGAGGTAATTTTTGTCCATAAATTGTTAAGTTATTGATTGTTAATATCATTTGAATAAGAACGGCTAAAAATTAGTAGAAGGTAAAGAAGAATTTGTTGGTCTAGAGTTAAGAAAGTGTTTAGCAGCCTTCAGAACATCTACGTGGGGAATATATTTGTATTTAATGATTCAACGACAACTGATACAAGTATTATTTCAGAATATTGAGGTAGGTTGATATCAGAAATTTTGGCGAGGAAGTCAATATTGTATCCTTGATGTAGGATGGCAGATATCACCAAAGGTTGTAAATGTTCTACAAAAGCATAAATTCGTTCTGTAGGTGACCCGATGCTGGATACAATTATTGGTCTCCATGGAGGTGGTCTTGCAGACTCGTGAATTTTGGGATTTTTATGATGCTGTTAACTTTATGTAGTCATGGGTGGGTATTCAACTTTGATATATATTTTTCAAAATCAGGGTTAGGTATCACTACAAAGGGATTTAGCGCGTATTGATAAGCTTTTTGGGATTGATTTTTTCATGTTCATAGGTTGACAACTCTGGCAATGCAAGTACTGTATTGCATTTTATTAGTGTTTTTAATGTATTTTAATGTACTGTATTATTATTTTTTAATGTAATTATTATGTTTTAAATTTATATATATTAATTTTAACGACTACTGCTTTGGCCTCTAAGCACCTAAAGACCAAAAATATAATATGGTCCATAGCTTAAGTCTTGCCATGAGACCTACCTTAATAGTTTCCCCCAATGGAACAAGTTGGACAAATGTTATTTTTTCTTAAACAAACAAAAAGTTAACAGACAATATTTTCTTTTTAAAACGTTTTGTTACGGAATGTAATAAAACTTGAAAAAAATCTACCCTTGAAAACATATTAATATATAGTACGTTTCTATAAATGTAACGGAAGTATTCAGTTGTCATAACTGTTATCAAGCAAACAGTGATGCATAATATAACAGGACCTTTGGTGACGTCAATAATAGGCTAGTTCTTTTGGAAGAAACCCTCTTGCAGATTTGTGTGTGAGTGAATCGTCGTGTGTCAAACACATGGCTCGTGAAGTATTTATTTAAGTAAAGGTTCCTCACACGTTTTAGATTTTTTAGAAATGTGTTTTTATGTATTCAGCGTACATTATAAATTTAAGCTTCAGCCTCAGATTGTTTTCCATGATACGTGTCTGAGTGGTTAGAGAATCCGGAAATAACTGGATATTACATTTGAGGCCCTGTGGTAAAACTACACTCGACTCATTTTTATTTTATATATTTTACATTGATAATCCAATTATATAACTTAATAGTTATACGAACTTATAGTTATTATACTTGTGTGTAACCTTATTTTGAATCTGGTTCAAGGTGAAGGCTTTTATTGCTAATCAATCTGTTAGAAACAACCTCCATTTTTACCTTCAAGTATTAGACTGATCATACATTCAACATGTCTTCATATTCCTCAGAAGAAACATCCTCAGATAGAAATGTTGAAATATGGAAAATCAAGAAACTAATCAAAAGTTTGGAGATGGCTAGAGGGTGAGTCAGTAGACTTAAGCTTACTGCTTGCACTAGGCCCTACTATTTTTAACATATGCTAGACCTAGGCATATTTACAGAATTTATTGACCTTTCATGCTTTAGTAGCATTTAAGTTAATAGTTATTTCTGTATAACTTATTATTAATGTTATGTTTGGGTTACTCATTTAGCTCCTTGTCATGGGTTATCAATTAAGACATGTCTTGGAAAATGAGATGGTCAAAATTTGCTGATTATTCCAACAAAGTAGATTACACCATATTTTCAGTTTACTACGTAAGTATTCTAATCTGTTTGTTATTCGTAAAACAACAGCTAAATGCCTCATCTATGATAACTGTCAAGACTCCTGGCGTGAGGTTTTTATTTACATTGTCATGTTGTCAAATGCTTAGTCAAATATCCATACCAAGCTTAAAGCAAACTTTGGTTTTCCTTCCTGATTACTCTTAATTACTTCCCTATTAATTTTGACCCTAGACCTTGTTATGGTTTTAACCACTTTAGATACTTATGCAAAAGGTTGGTCTATGGGTCAATAGTGAAATTCCATGGTAGGTTTTCAGTTGGTCAGTTGTACACATTCAGACCTTGTATATTTAAAATGACTGAGTGAATGAAATGGATTTGACATTAAGTCTAGTTTTGTTACTAACAAGTATCTGTTTCATTTGCCAGGAATAGCTGAATGAACTAAGGTAAATTATATTGTTTGGGGTTGTCTAGGTTCCGAGTTTTATTAGGGAATATGCCTCTATGCTTGAACTTCACTACTCTTAACTTTCACCCTAATGGAGTGATGACGCACTTATAACGTATGTGTTCAGTCTGTATTAATAAGTTCACTGCGGACGCCCTTTACCTAGGTTTGTGCGTACACGATCGTTGCCGCCATTCCATTGTTGCCTAATTAGGTCAGTGAACTGCTAGCACATCTCTGGTGCTTGAATTCGTTATTGCGCTAGTGGCGAGGTACATTTCCTTCATTTTTGGAGGGGTCAATTTTTTATTCACATGTTTCTATGGAAACATATGTTTGTGTAAACATAGGATTTGTAAGTAGTAAACACTGTTTAGTTAATTCCCCGAAAAGGAAAGTTGCGGCAAAAAGGTAAAAAATACAAGGTACTGCGAATGCAGTAAGAGAAATATCTATAAAAGGCGGGTTGTTTGGCATTGCACCGAGTGTGAGGACCAGTCAGGATCGTGTGTCAAGTGTAAGTGTTTTGATGACTGGCACAAGTGAACTAACCCTCAACGTGAAATGAGTCGTCCTCAACGACTCTATTACGCAATCATGGAGTGATAAAATCGTTCTGAATGACTCATTTATTTAGCGCCAATTTGCTCAACAACCGCTTGGTGAATATTAACGAAATTTATATAGATCGATAGCGCAGTTCATTGTTTACCTAATATTGTGTATTCAAACATCACAATGTTTTTTTAAAATTTTATACTGGCTTTGATAGTTCCAAACACCACCACGACGCTGCTTTAGCACTGCGTCACAACTGCCGTCGATGCATTCGTCTCAGTGTTGTTGTGTTGTGACTATTCATAAGTCATAAGTACTTTATTTACACATAAGATTTGAACAATAGTTTTTGTTACAAATATTGTGTATTGTCATAAATATTATATAATATGGTAACTAGACATAAATTAACCTAACATAATACATGAATGCAAATAATCTGTCTCAAAACAAGTTAAGTGTTTAAAAATTCTGCAATAGAATAAAAAGCTTTTGATAGGAGAAATTTCTTTACTTCTTTTTTAAAATGGTTCAGAGAGGTGATTGATTTTATTGTAGCAGGCAATTTATTGAAAAATTTGATCCCTCTATATGCTGGGTTCTATTCATAACTATTGGTTCTGTGGAGAGGATATGTTAGGTTTGTCCCATGTCTCGTATTGTGAGCATGGAAGTTCCCTACTTTTGTAAATAAATCTTTATTTTTGAAAGTTAAATGGAGATAACCTCTTGAATATATAAAGCGTATAACGTGAGAACACCAGATTCAATGAATACATTTTTACAAGGATGACGAGGGCACAGACCAAACATGACTCTCAGGATTTTTTTTAATTTTGAATATTTTTTCTATATCCGTACCCCCTCCCCAAACAGCAATCCCGTAACGAATAATGCTCTCACCGTAACCACGATATACCGTAACCACGTTATTGTGTTCGATATTAACCTACTATGTGCGATTCATGTCGTTCTGATGAAATACATGATTTATTAGGAGAGGATCTTTCTAGTTGTGAAAGTGATCTGTGGTGATCAAATATCAGACAATATATCTGTGAGTGATGAAAGACAAGAAAGTGACGATGAGTATCCGCCTCCTAATGTTGATGAATTATTTTCTGACAGTGATTCCAGTGTACCTGACTTTGATTTGCCCCCTTGGAATTAGATTATGTAAATCTACCTGGGTTCATGTTCTACCATCTGAACCAAAAATAAATATTGAGGCTAAGTTCAAAGTGAGGAATGTAGGTACGAAAAACTGTCCTCCAAGGAACTCTAGGCCATTAGATTATTTTTACCTATTCTTCACCAACTTGATCTGGGACATGCTAGTTAGGGAAACTAATGCATATGCACATAATGTTATATCAAACAAAAGAGAATCAGGTGAGATAAACAATTTTCTGGACTTGGAAGATGGGTCATGTTTCAAAATCTAAAATGAAGAAATATGTAGCATTGGTTTTGAATATGGGCCTAATAGGCACGAAAAACATTGTTGATTATTGGAGTAAGAAACAAATAGGTATATTAGCTTCTTTCCCAACAAAATGTCCATAAACAGAAATCGGTTAATTAGTTCCATGATCCATGTAAGTTCAAAACGAGCAGTACCGCAAAATCATGCAGACTACGACCCTTGGTACGAAATTAGAGATTTTTTATGATCACATAAACATTAAACTGAAGGAACACTTAACACCTAGTCAGAACCTTTCTATAGATGAATCACTCATTGGCATGAAAAACAGATGTGTGTTCATGCAGTACATGCCCAATAAAAAGCATGCAAGATTTGGAATCAAAAAGTTTGAATTATGTGATATTGAATCAAGCTATGTAATGAATGTGTTGTACAGTGGGAGAAACTTTCTTTCTGAAGGGGCAGATCCATTTACCCAGAAAGTACTCAGATGGACCAGTTGACAAAATGCAATTTGTTGAATAAGGGTTATCATGTATTTACTGATAACTTCTATACCAAGTTGCCACTAGCCGTTACTTTGCTCAAAGCCCAAACCTTTCTTACCACTGTAACACAAAAGGTTTGGCAAAACATGTTATCCAAACTCAATTAGGAATTCAAGAAAGTATTTACTACAGAAAAAATAAGGTATTATTAGTAGGATACGAACAGAAAGAGAAAAGAAAACCAGTGTATCTACTAACAACCGGTTGCCATGCAGAAGACAGGATGATAAAAAGGAACAGAGGTAACGAAACCGGTTTTAATTAATAAATACAATCTTAAAATGGGAGGGGTTGATAACAGCGTTAAAAGCATTTATCTTTTATCATGTTCAAGAACTAGTCGAAAGTATTGGAAAAAAATATTTTTCAATCTTCTTGACATCACTGTTTTCGATGCTTACATTTTGTATTCAAAGAATACAGATGGACAGAGATGATTTTGTTGATAGTATTGTAGTAGATTTAGTAGATGAAGCCCCAGAAGGAGTTCAAATGGGAGACCTGGATGAAGATGCAGATGAAGATGAACCAGAACCAGAACACACACTGCAACATTTGCCTGGGCGAAAAGAGAGATTAAGTGTGGTTTGTTCAAAAGATCCTGCTGTAAAGAGGAAGAGAAGCAATAAAACACACCATTTTTGATTTTTAGCTACCATATTTATTTTTTTACTTTCTCCCCTTAATACATAGTATATAGAGAAAGTATTGTTTTCGTCAAAATTTTCGAATTTGAGTTGAGAGTGGATATATACCCATTTCGGGGTCCCCTGAATCCAAATAAGTGGGTTTCGACGTGATGTCTGTCCAAAAGAGTGGGTTTCGACGTGATCTCTGTCCGTCTGTGTGTCTGTCTTATAAGATAAGAAGAAACAGTCTGTCTGTGTGAGAGTGTGTGTGTCTGGATGTGTACAGATCCACAGCCTAACCCGTCGTCTGAAATTTAGCATGTATAATAATAAGTACCTGGTGACCGAGCTTTGCTCATTTAGAATAAGACAGGTATTATACAAGTTAATTAGAAAAATTAAAACATATTTATTACTCAATTTATGTGGTTTAAATAAAACCAATTTAATACATCATAGTTAATATAGCACTGAACAAAAAGTATTACCCCTGATGGGGATGGAACTCGCAACCTCGCGGTTCCTGAGGCCAACAAACTACCACTAGGCTGTGGTGTCTGTCAGATTCACGACGCCATTTAAGGTGTTTTAGCCAACCTCAATTGTTTTAGCCGATCATTTACTGTTTAATTATCCATACAGTTATTATTAGCCTGAGATCAACTGATTTTGTTAGAAACGGAATGAGGAGTGAAAAGCAAAAGAAAAATTTAATTTAACCAATTAATTGGTTTTTTTACAGTGGCTTCAAGCAATACAATGAATACGTTTTCTATTAAAACACGGAAGATTTTGGAAATACTTTCTTCTGCTTTTATTTCACACACTTATGTTACCCTTAAGTTTTTACAAATTGCTTAGTAACTTGATAATTTTGCATTTATTACATACATAAAATAAATATTTATGAAAAACCTCTATTCACATATTGTTCCCCAACATCTTCAATCAAGAACTGTCACACGGTTATAAAAAGATGTTTTGATTTGTATTGTTTACATTTGATTCTGCATAAGCGTAATGTTAAATTTTTAGATTTTAAACTGAATACTACAAGAAGACCAAAATTTTCATGACATTAGACCTATCGAGAACTTATTTTCTACTCGGAAATTAGTTATTTCCAAAACTTAAAGAAATTCCTTAGAGCAATTTTTGAGATCCGTGTGCAAATATATATACAAACCTTGCTCGTATTATAGCATTGGATAATAACCTATATATAATGTAATATAATGTCATTATATTCACCGTATCTCCAGACCTTTTTTTCATTTTTTTGAATTTTTTTATTTTTAAGGGTAGTTCACCTCTAAAAACAAAAACCCTAAAAAACGTGGCTCTAACGATTTCATTAAAATTTAAGAGTTTATAGTGCACAGAGTACCAAATAATGACACTACCCGCATGTCTCTAGACATGGTGGTTCAAAAGTTACAGGCTTTTAAATGTCAAAAAATCAAATTTTTAAATTTTCAGCGAAAACAATTAAGGTAAAGAATAATTTGACTATCACCATTGAAACTAGCTTAAAAAACTAAAGAAATTAGTATCTTTAATTATTCGTCTACATCTAACAGGTCCAGAGAAAAGTTAATTTTAGTCTTCATGATGAACGCAGTAGCCTACGTCGCCTGAGAGTGTCCAATGTAGTTCTTATGGAGAATATTGAAAAATCAGTTTCTTCCTTATTTTTCAACCTGTTTTCCATGAGACTCACAAACCTCTAATTATAATTCCATTAGGAAGATTTAGTGAAGCATAAGGTCTAATTACCCAACAAAGCCCATTCAAAAGAGCTTGGTATTACCAGGGGGGGTTTCCCGCCTATGAAATTCTAACGATTAATTTAACTTTGTTTCTCTAGTTGTTATTTTTAGAAATTAGTTGACTATTTTTTAAACAATACATTCTTTAAATGATGCTTAGATAAACTTTGAAGACTATGATAGTTTTATTGCAAATTGTCGTTTTTAAATTTACTTAGGGGAGGAAGTATGTGTCAGTCCCTTGATACCGATTATTTTGTTTTATCCCTTTTGTTCATGTTATCATTTGCCGGGATTTCGGATTTCCCGGGTTCGGATTTGAGGGATTCCACTGTAGTGTGTCTTTGCAGACATTGCCATATATTCAGCTTCGAAGGTTGGTAGAGCTGCAGTAGACTGCTCTTTTGGGCACCAAAGAATAGCACCATCTTTTTTCCCCATCAAAGGCTAGTCTTTTTCCAAAGTTATTTTCAAGTATGTACTATCTACCCAGACTACTATCATCAATATCCTCCTATTTTTCATCATATGATTAACATAGGAATAAAAATTTGACTGTTTAAATCCTACTTAAATCAAACATTAATTCAATTTGGGGTTACATATACGACTGCCTTGTTTCATACCATAAATGCAATTACTTAGTCTGCAACGTTTATTAGGTCTATGATGAATCCTTCTGATTGATTTACTTAGTTCTCTCGGTTAGATCAATCATCCATATCTTTCTCAACAGACAAATCTAGTTTATAGTGTACTTAACTGTATCTTACACCTTTGAAATCTACACCTTTTCATTCTGCACAACCTTTTACAACAAGGGTTGTCTTGTGATATACAAGACATATATATCCATCTGCATCTCTTTGGTTTTCAAAACTAATTTTGAATTTTAATGGCTTCCCAGGCGGAGGGCCTACAAGTTCCCAACTTTGGTTTTTTATTTGGGATGAAAGATTTTCATTCGTTTTTGAAGTTTATTTTCGGGGTTTCATTGCTTCTTTCAAAGCCTTAGGATGATTGTAGTTGTTACTAAGAGCATTAGGGTGGTTAATACTCTCTGTGGTCAGTTAGTTTCTGATTTATGAACTCTGTTCCTGTACTGGAGATCCAATCGACTCAACATCTCAATTGTGAATTATAACCATCAGTAGGTGTGGGGTAAGGTTCTGCTGTAGCAAGGTTTGGTGGGTAATCTGGATCATGAAGTCCTCTTCATCATCTTCTTCAGTCAGCATTATACTAACTTTTTCACTCTCAGAGATGTGGAAACCTATTTTTTGTTTGGTTTTTAACTGGAACACGTGCAGAAGTCACTATATCATGAGCTGAAATTATTATGGCTGAAGTTTGCCTTGCTTCACCTCAGATGAAGATTATGTTAAACAGATCGTTGAGAAAGATGGTTATTAAGATGAATTGTTCACTTGATGAACCCTGTGACAGTCATGCTGAGTGGGTAAGACCTAGAATTAGGGCTAGTCCCTTAATCCTAGGTCAGACCTGGATTTATATCAGTAGATAGAGATACTAGACATGAACCAGACAGAGAAGGTTACACATGAACCTTTTACTTTACTAATGTACCCTCAATAATTTAACTATAATTATTATAATTCTATCATAATTATTAAGTCCAGACAAAATGTTTGATGTCAAGAATATGGTATTTGGTGGAAGATAATATTGTTTCACCTCTTGACTTAAAAAATTCCACTTGGTGAAACATTTTCAAATGTTCTGTGAATAATAAATAAGAGTTCTTGGAATGTTGATAGAGGATTTTACAGGACTATTAACCTTTTCAACGATAGACTACTTCTAATTAAATTCTTATTTTAGATGAGGAAGTTGTGTGGGGGGAGGGGGTGTCGCCAACGCATAGAAACTAAAAGAGAATTCTTATAAATCAACAATTCAGTTGTTTAAAATTGAATATGAACAAAATCCTTTCATTCAATTTTGATTTTGCACTTTATCTCATTACATTTATAATCATAAATCATTTACAAAAACAATAATCTCAAGCAGTGTACAGGTTGTTAGAGAGCTATCTGCTTCCCAATCACATTTTGTTATGTGTTGCATTTGCAAATTTTTAAGGTAATGTCTATTGCCTCTGTGGTCTGGTCAAAAGGAACCATAGCAGGATATGTATGTAGCATTTAGTTTTACGGTGCTGTAAATACAATGCCTTAAGTAAAAGAGGAAGTAGGACCTATGGCAGATATATGAAATTGACCATTAGTCAAATTGTCATCATAAACAAATTAAAAAATAGCTAACTGTAGTAAAAAGTGAGTTTAACAACATAATTGGATCATTTTAGTACCATTTCAAAAAAAAACTTGAAAAGGCTAAATTAATTTTTTTAATTTTTAGTACTGGTAGATTTAAATGTGTTTTTTTTCCAGGAATGGAACATCAATGATATCGCTAATTATCCCCCCTAAGGACCAGATATCAAGAGTCAGCAAAATGTTAGCAGATGAATTTGGCACAGCCTCTAATATAAAGTCTAGAGTAAATAGGTTGTCAGTTTTAGGTGCTATAACATCCGTACAACATAGATTGAAATTATACACCAAGGGTAAGTCAGTAATTTTTTTATTGCCTTTTAACAAGTTCTCTGCGGGTCAACATTTATAGTATTACAGCCAATGCTGATATAATTTTTTTCAACTCAAATAAATGTTTATATTTTTTAATTCATGGTGCGGCAAAAAACTGACCTTATTTTTGTCATATGCTTAAATAATCAGCTGATTATTGTTATTTAATATTATTGTTTACATTTTTTTGGAAGTTAGTTTATGTGTAGAATAAAGAATTATCAATTAAATTATGTGTATAAATGTTTATAAAGACATATCAAAATGGCGACGAGTGATGAAAGTGAAATCCATTGTAAAATGTTAAAACAACAAAGAGGGGTCACAAAATCACAAATTACAAGAACTTTACAAATACTGAAAACAAAAGGCACATCTATTTACGATGCTCCTGGAAGACAATGTTTACTAAAATAAACGATTCACATTGTTACATGAAAACATTTTAAATTCCATGGATAATGAAGATTCCATTGAAAGAGAAGAAAATTACAGGACAGATGTCGAGGAATCTTACCTTGAAATAAAAGCTTTGTTACAGCCTTACTTACCACCTTTTCGACCCACAGATATCAAAAAGCGTGTTTCTGGTGAAGGAAACGACACAAAGAAGAAAATTTTGAATATACCTAATGTAAGTTTTACACCCTATACAGAAAATGAAACTTAGGAATTTCCTAATGCGATTGAAAAACTTCTTGGACCTTACGTAAATTACAGACTCAAAAACTAAAACTCAACTATTTGTTAGTACTCTTACACCCGAAATGCATCAGACATTATGTGATTCCATTTCTCCCGAAGTACCAGGGGACAAATCATATGAAGAACTCTCAGATATACTGCAAAACTGTTTGGAACCTACTCCAAGTGTACTTGCTAATCAACTTCGGTTCATCAGTAAGGTTCAAGATACTGAAGAAGGAATTTCTGCATACGCTCGGGAATTGAAGCGTTTAGCAATTGACTGTGATTTTAAATGCAATACTTGTGAACACTCTTTGTGATATGTTCATGAAGATGCAGTTCATTCGAGGATTAAGAGATAATGAAGTGAGAGTTAGGCTTCTTCAAGAAAAAGAAAATAAAAAATCATTTAAAGAAGTGGTAAAATTGGCAATTTCTGTTGAACAATCAAAACTCGAAAGTTATGCAATCAAACCTAAATACTATCAGGCTGCTGCAGAACAAACAAAAGATATCAAATATGTGAGTAAACAATCTGAATTATCAATAAAGTGTAGAAATGAAATCAAGCAACCAATGACTTTTGAGGATTTAAAAGGTAAATGTTATAGATGTGGCAGTGCACAACACAAAGCTAATACTTGCAAATTTAAGAATGAAATTTGTAGGAAGTGTAATAAGATTAGACACTCTGTGAATGTTTGTCTTACACGCTACAGAGTTGGTAATGTAGGTAAGAATGCTAACGGATTGAAGTCAAATTAAATAATCGATGTAGAAGACGATAATGACAAAATTCGTGATGTGTACATGGTGGGAACACCAACTGTGAATGATAAATTCATGATAAACATTTCCATTGAAGGGAAACCTTTAATTATGGAACTTGATACCGGAGCGGCTTTGAGCTCATTGTCATACAATGATTTTTGTAAACTAGAACTTAACAAACGTCTCTTCAAGACAGCAGTGGAAATGAGAACATACACAGGGGAAATTATAAAACCTGTAGGGGTCTGCTTCGTTGAATGTAAGTACAAGGATTATAGTTTTCATGGAGAGCTCTGTTTTAAAACAAAATTTAGACCCGATTTTCGGTCGTGAATGGCCTCGAGAAGTTAAAATGGATTGGGCTGATATAGAACTAGCTGATAGTAACACATCAGAGGAACTTGACAAACTCTTAACGACTTTTCAAGGCAGAAATCTGTGAAATAAGTTCGGAACAAGGACATATACATCTAAAGGAAGGAGCGAGACCCATTTTTGTCAAACCACGGCAAGTACCATATGCTCTAAAGAAATCTGTTGAAGATGAGCTACACAGGCTGGAGAGTAGTGGTATAATCTCCAAAGTTGAAAACTCCCAATGGGGAACACCCATTGTTCCCGTAAAAAAGCCTAACGGAAGTGTAAGGATCTGCGCTGACTATAAAGTAACAGCAAACAAGGTAATACTTGATGAGAAGTACCCTATTCCTCGTATAGAAGACATTTTTACACACATGAATAAAGGAAAATTTTTCTGCACCCTAGACATAAGTAAAGCCTATTTGCATCTTCCAATGGATGAAGAATCAAAAGAAATACAAACTATAAGTACTCATTTGGGTCTGTACAAAGTAAATCGTCTAATGTTCGGCATAAAAATAGCACCAAGTATTTGACAACGATTTATGGACAAGGTTCTCCATGGTCTAGAAGGTACCTTATGTTTCTTTGACGACATAATCATTCAAGGGAGCACATCCCAAGAAACAATGAGTCGACTAAAGGAGGTTTTTCAAAGAATTAGATTGTACAACTTACGATTGAATCGTGACAAATGTAAATTCTTCCATAAAAGTGTGAAGTATTTAGGTCATATTATAGACGAGAATGGCCTTCATAAATCACCTGACACCGTTGAAGCAATAAGGAAAGCAAAAAACCCCGATGATGCTATGCCATTACCAAGTTTTCTAGGACTCGCAAATTACTACATTCGTTTTGTGCCTAACATGTCAACTTTGCTGGAACCATTAGGTAATCTATTAAGAAATGGAAAGAAGTTCACATGGAATAAGGAGTGTGAAGATACCTTTGTGAAGGTTAAAAATGAAATCACCAGTGATCGAACATTAACTCATTATGATCTGAATGAAACATTGGTACTAATGTACAGTATAAGAATAAGAACAGCTGCTTAGTAGATCTGAAAACATTTCCCCTAGACATATCCATGATCTAACCTATTTGCCTCAGGGAAGTTAATAAAAATGTTATTCTTTAGTTCTTCTGCCAATTTTCTCACTATGTTAAAGATTTAAGTTTTAAGTACACTGCACCAATTTCTTTGATCCAGATTCGTTCTGGGTCCTTTTAAATTCAGTATGCAGTGTCTAAATATATTGATTTGAAAAAAAGTTCATTACAGAGATTAATAAATTCAACTAGTCTAGAAGCTTTTCAAAACATATTCTTATGTCAAAATCCTAAAAACATAGTAGGCTTATGCAGTGTCAAAATATATTGATGTGAAAAAAAGTTCATTACAGAGATTAATAATTCAACTAGCTGAGAAGCTTTTCAAAACATATTCTCATGTCAAAATCCTAAAAACTTAGTCGGCCTGTGCTCATTATATTTTATATAGTTGCATTGACTAACAAAATAACCTTTGGAAATCTAATTTGCTCTTTATATGAAAACATTAAGCTAGTATTTGGTTATGAAATATGTGACTTGTTCCTGTGATAAGCTTTCTTATCAGCTATAGAGCCTAGTGTATTACAGTCAATTATCTGTAATTTTTTATAGTAATTTTTCAATCTTTTAAGTTTAAAATGGGTGTCCAAAAATATTTCAAAATGGTTTCATTTTGAAAGGTTAGGACAATGGAATGTTAGTTTTTAGGTTGAGGGGTAATGTAAGAATCTCTGTTTTGAGTCCATTGATGATTTAGACTTATTTATAAAATAGGTCTATAGTTTAATTTTATTATTATTATTTATTTATTGATATTTTGGTAAAATTTTAACCCGGGGTTTCTTTTTTAATTAAACTTTTTTACATTTACAAAAAACTTCTAAAAACTGTTTTTTACTAATTGTGAATTAACTTTTTATTAAAGTCAATTTTCAAAATCTGACAGGTAATTTTTTTCATTTTAAAATTTTCTACAAGACAAAATTATTATTATTAATAATTATTAATAAATTATTAATTATTACTCTTGTAGTTCCTGAGATATAGGTACCAAAGTGCAAAAAAAAACAAACTTACTAGAATTCACATTTAGCCCTAGGAGTAGCAAGCTTTTTACTTTTAACTGTGTAACATAAAAATAATTACTAATAGCCTATCTTCTTGAAATATTAAATTGTAAACAAAAAAACGCATAAAACATGCCCCACCCCTTATAACCACAATTCACAAAAGCAAAACAGGTGTCCACAATCCCAATTAAGCCTACAAATGCCATCAACTTCCACCCAAGCCGGCCACTGTTTATTTTAGGTGGGTCCCCCACTCCGCTATACCACACATTTGCAAGCCAAATTGGGATTGCTCATGGTCGGGATTCGAACCCTAGCACTTCCGAATGGCTAGAACTTTACGCTTGTCAGCGCAGCCCTTTAGCTGGTTCAGCCACTAGTGCATAGGAGTAGAAAGTGCTTACTTGGTTATAAGACGTGCTCTGTGGCAGTCTAGTGCACTAGCAGGTTCGGTTGCTTGCCCCCAGAGGGCAACACGGTCAACGTAGGCGCTTTACGGTTCGGAAGCCTGGGCATTATCAAAGTCTTCAGGGAAAAAGCTCATAACTTTTGAGAACAAAGTACTCAGGAAAATTTTTGGACCTGTTTATGAAGAAGGAGTCTGGAGAATTAGGAAAAATAGAGAGGTCGCAAGCCTGATATAATAGCAAACATAAAAAGTAAACGATTGAGATGGCTGGGCCATGTATTGAGAAGGGAAGACAACAATGTGATGAAAAACGTGTTCAACGGTAGACCGGATGGCAAGAGACCACTGGGAAGACCAAGACTTCGTTGGAGAGACCTGAAAGACATAAGAAGACTGGGAGTGGAAATGGAGATGGCTGAAAACAGAGAAGAGAAGAGGCGATCGTTGGCGAGGCCAAAAACCATCTTGGGTTTATATGGCCACAGGATTAAGATTAATAGTAAATTTTTATTGGACAAACTTTGGTATGTAACTTCAAGGTTTATTCCCTGCAATCTCCTACTAAACCCTACATTTCAAATGCATTTAATTCTCTACTATAAGGTGTAACTGTTAACTGTTCCTTTGTTCAAGCAATCTTGTTAAATAATTAGAGCTAAGTATTGTTATGATAGTTTTAATTTGGTTTTATATTTTTATTTTATAATTTAATTATAATTTTTGTTTTAAGTGAAGTTTTATTTATTGGTTCTTAGCTGAGGCATTCATCAGAAAAATATTAACGTCATTATGGTGTTGTGAATCCCCGAATGCAAAAATTTGTGGACAACAGCATGAATGAAGAGATAGAAAAGAAAGTAATGTATGAACTACAACAAAGATATTTGCGACCTATCTTATGAAACTTTACTTTCATGATGCGTTATCCATGATGAGGACATACCATTTTTATGCTTCCCTGAATGGTCATGTTGCATAATCCTTGAGAATGAAATTGGCTGTTTAATCAAACATTCTAGGTTAAGTTATCCATGAAAAAGTATTGTGGTGATTAGTTTTTCATGTTAGTGTATCAACCCTACAATATACTTGCTTTATATCTTTTATAAAGCTTCTTTAAGTCTTAATTTTTGTATATTTTGAATTTCTTGATTAGTCTGTGTTTTCACCCATCAAGTTGAAGAGAATGTAATATTTTAATCTCACATTAAGTTATGATTAATTTTGACTTGTGTCTTGCAGTGCCCCCTAATGGTCTAGTGATATACTGTGGAACTATAGTGACTGAAGAAGGAAAGGAAAAGAAAGTCAACATTGATTTTGAACCTTTCAAGCCTATTAATACCTCCCTATATCTTTGCGACAATAAGGTATTAATCACTAAGCATTTACTATACTCATCAAATGATTAATAAGTATAAAATGTTTGGTGAGCTTTTAAAAGGCTATACTAAAAGGGCAGATTCCTGCTTCTAGTTTTGGAAAAATCTGTGCACGGGGTCTTCTACTGAGACATTTATTTGTACCCATGAATTTAAATTGCGAGACAGAATATTGTTGTAATATAGCTCATTGATTTAGTTTTTATTTTACATTGATTTATTTTCAATTTTAGCTGTAAAAAACTTAAATGTGTTAAATGATTTTGTTTTAGTACATCTGTTTGTGATAGTTGGTAAATGGAATAGATGATCACATGTACACTTTGATATCTTTTAGGCAAAGACAAAAGACAAGAACAAAATATTGTGTGGATCATGTATACAATTTTTCACACCCTTGCTAGACCGAACCTTCAATTTACCATGGTGGTAAAACAGTTCGTGAAACATCTCCGGCTGTGATAGTCAGCTGATCGTATGGTGCGAGGAAGAGGAGGATTTTTTTTCTATAACTGTTTTTTTTTTGTTTACATTGAAGTAAAATCACAACAATGCTCAGACTATTGTTATACATGTTGCTTGTTGTGAAGTTGGTATCCAGAGATGTATTATGTAAATCATATATGGTTTAATTGTGCTTAGCTAATATATTTTTTATATTAGCGAATTTCCCATAGGGAAGAAGCTATTACCGTAGGTCTCATGGCGAGACTTAAGCCCGGGACCATGTTATTTTTTCTTCTTTAGGTGCCCAGAGTCCAAAAACAATAGTCGTTAAATTTTATATATATATATATATATATATATATATATATATATATATGTATATATATATATATATATATGTATATATATATGTATATATATATGTGTCTGTGAACACGATAACTCTCGTAAAAATGGTCCGATTGAGACCAAATTTGGTAGAAACGTGTATTCCTACAAATGCTCGGACGAGTTCGTTAACCAGACATATCGGTCAATGGGAACGGGTAGTTTGGGGGGGTTTTGTACCCCAAAATGGGGTTTTTTGCGTTTTTCACATGTAATTTTTAAAGATTTTGAATTTTATATTTCACCATTGGAATCAGCTTAAAAAACTACACAATTAAGTTTCTTAAAGTTTTTCTCTATCTCCAATGGTTACCGAGCTATTAAAAAAATCTAAACACAGTACGTTGTATTGTGAGGCTCCGATGTTAATCTTATGGAGGATAGGGAAAATTAATATTTCCCATATTAATCAATTTTTTTGGATAAAACTTGATATTTAGCTTCATGTGGTTGAGGTCTATCCATTTATGCTTAAAAATCATAGTTTATGTGTTTATCATGGCAGCAAACCTGCATACTCTTTTCCCATGTTAATCTTATGGAGAATAGGCAAACTCCTTAATTTATAGACAGATGTTGATGAAAGTTGGTATAAATATTAAGATAAAAATTATTTATGGTAGAAATTACTACTTTCAGTGTTCCTCACAGCAGCTAACCTGCACACTCTTTCCCATGTTAATCTTATGGAGAATAGACAAACAATGCTCATGTTTATGGACAAACTTTTATAAAACTTGTCATATATTTATTATTATTATGTTATTGATTTAGAAATTCGCTGAGTACGCAGATCTGCTGCGACGGGGGTATTTTTAAGATCAGATGAAATTCACATTTAAGGTCTTTTTTAGTTTCACACGGAAGCCTTGACTGCACTACTGGCAGATGACAACAAGTTTGGTTTCATTGTAATGGATGGTAATGGTGCTCTGTTCGGAACGCTACAAGGCAACACAAGAGAAGTTCTACATAAATTCACTGTTGATCTGCCTAAAAAGCACGGTTAGTATGATGTGTATGATTTTACTTTCTCCCCTTATGCATAGTATATGGAGAAAGTATTGTTTTCGTCAAAATTTTCGATTTTGGGGTCCCCTGAATCCAAAAAAGTGGGTTTTGACGTGATATGTGTGTGTGTGTGTGTGTGTGTGTGTGTGTGTGTGTGTACAGTGCCACAGCCTACTCCGTTGGTCCGATTTAGATTAAATTTGGCATGTATATATAAAGTCACCGTATCTCCAGGCGTTTTTTTAATTTTTGATTTTTAAGGGTAGTTCACCCCTAAAAACCCTTAAAAAACGTGAAAAATCCAATTTTCTCAAAAACGGCTCTAACGATTTTGATTAAAATTTGATAGTTTATGGTGCACAGAGTACTAAATAATTTGACACCACCCGCATATCTGTAAAAATGACGGTTCAAAAGTTATGGGCTTTTAAATGTCAAAAAAACCAAATTTTTAAATTTTCAGTGAAAACAATAAAAGTAAAGTATAACTTGACTTGTACCATTGAAACCAGCTTAAAAAACTAAACAAATTAGTATCTTGAAATATTTGTCCACGACTAACGGTTCCAGAGAAAAGTTAAATTTACTGTCCACGATGTTTGTTGCCTGAAAGCGCCCAATGTTATTCTTATGGCGAATATAAAAAAAATTTCTTCCTTACTTTTTAACCGTTTTCCATGAAACTTGGTATGAAGTGTAAGGTCAAATCACCGAACAAAACCAGTTCAAAAAAGCTTGGTATTACCGGGGCGTGGGGGGGGGTCTCCCCCCATACAATTAGAACAATAAATTATTAAATGATATTTAGAATAACTTTGTAGAACATGATAGTTTTATTAAAGATTGTCTTTTTTAAATTTACTTATGGGAGAAAGTATTTGTCAGTCCACTGGTACCGTTTATTTTTGTTTACTTATACAATAGAATTTAATTGTTGAATTCACATATCCAGTTACCTTTATATCTAGGACTGGGCTGTGGCTGGATACGAGACACTTCTATTATGATAAATATTACTTTCTCAACATCCTTACTTAAGTTACAAGTACCTGGTGACCGAGCTTTGCTCGTGTAGAATAAGACGTGTATTGTAAAAATTAATTAGAAAAATTAAACTCAATGAAAATATGATAACATTTATTACTCCCAAATGACTGACGCCGTTTAACGTCTTTTAGCCAACCTCAATTGTTTTAACCGATCATTAATTGTTTAACTATCCATACAGTTATTATTAGCCTGTGATGAACTGATTTTGTTAGAAACGTAATGAGGATTGAAAAGCAAAAGAGAAATTTAATTTACACCAGTTAATTGATTTGTTCCAGTGGCTTCAAGCAATAGAATGAATACGTTTTCTATCAAAACACGAAAGATTTTGGAAATACTTTTTTCTGCTTTTATTTCGCACAGTTATGTTACCCTTAAGTTTTTACAAATTTTTAGTAACCTGATAATTTTACATTTATTATATACATAAAATAAATATTTATGAAAAACCTCTATGCACATATTGCTCCCCACCATCTTCAATCAATAACTGTCAAACGGTTATAAACAGCTGTTTTGGTTTGTATTGTTGACATTTGATTCTCCATAAGCGTAATGTTAAATTTTCAGATTTTAAACTTAATATTACATGAAAACACGAATTTTCCTGGACATTAGACCTATCTAGAACTTATTTTCTACTCGGAAATTAGTTATTTCCAAAATTTAAAGAAATTCCTTAGTGCCGTTTTCGAGATCCGTGTGCAAATATATATATATATATATATATCAAACCTTGCTCGTATTATAGTATTGGATAGTCATTGTTCTCAAGATAGTCTACAGCGCAAACCACTGATGTATTATTATTTCGTACCTATTTTGATGATTGTTCTATTATCATATATAATTATCTTCATAATGTAATTTTTGGTTGATTCCAGTTCTTTTTATATAAGAAACATTTTATTACCGACTTAAATATCTAAATATGATTTGTTTTTTGATTCTTACAAAATATTGTTTTTAATTGTAAAGAATACCAATTGAAACCTTTTACAAGTCCCGTATTTTACACCTATAAAATGGCAAAACAGCGGTATTGGCGTTTTAAAACGCCTTTTTACGTACATATGTTTACGTAAAAAGGAGTAGTGATGTTTATAACGTAATTTGACAAATTTTGTATAAATAGATTTACAGTCTAGTATAATCTGCAGGGGAGGTGATGTCATATGATGGTAGTAGGTTTTCAAACTAACACCAAGGGTCATTTGTGAGAATGTCAAATTCAGTATTGTTAACCCCTGTAATTATTATTTTATATTTATATACAGTAAGTCCAAGTAAAAGACTTTTGTGTTAGAAGAAATGTGACTGGATGAAATGCTTAATATTTAAAGCTGAACAGGATAAGACTTGTGAATACGCAAGAGGATTTTACATTTCATTACAGTTTTTTAGAAAAAGATTTTACCCTGAATTCTTTTGGTGTAAAAAAAACAAAGAAGGAGGGATTATGGTTAAAGACGAGGAATGGTTTGAACACTGGTGAGAATATTTTTCCAAACTATTAACCCTTAAAGCGCTACTGAAAATCACGGTGCCTACTCATTTAGTGTAAAAAATCGAAATATCATTTTCCCAATGTTCTTTTTGGATTTAAGTAGCTTGAATGAAGTGTAAAACGTAAATTTACTTTACTTTAAAATTATTGAAGATTTTAAGACTGTTTTTATGTATTAAAAAAGCATTTTTTGTCTGGATGAGCTATTTCTGTTAATAATAATTAGTTAATAAATCCTAATCAATTAAAACATTCACAATATACACTATTTACTGCTAAAGCACAATGGAAATAAATACTTACAGCAAAAATGTCAACAAAAAAAGGTTAGCGAAAGTGAAAACAGCTGGCTGTATTGACTCTAGAGTTTTCTCGTCAAAAGCAGTATGGGAGCGCACAAATATAGGCCAAAGTCGCCTAGCAACTAATTTCAGTCACGAAATATTTTAACAAAGCCGCCAAATAGCTTTTGTGTGTGCATAGAGGCTAAAGCAACGTAACCATGCACTCTATCGGTTGTTTCGCGAACTACAGTAAATGTAGCAAAATGATTGATTGCATAAAAACTCTGTATAACTCTGTAACGCGCTGTGCGACCCTACAGTGCTGCGAGAAATGTCGTCAACCGCCCGTTATATTATTATGAATAAATTATGAAATAAAAAAAAAAATAAATAAATAAATAAATTTTTTCTTAATTAATTAACTCTTCTTTAATTTTTTTATAAATTTTCTTAGATACCGGTAAGTGTGATTCCACTGTGTTATTGTGAGTATTAAAATCCGAAAACTATCCGATCCGAAAAAATAATTCACTATCCGCACACCTATAATAATAAGAGCATGTAGGGTCGTATTTCCAGGTCTTCTTTGCTTTTGCATGATGTAAGGACTGTATCGTCGGCATACATTATAGTTTTATACAAGGGCTTCGTGTATGCACCAATTTCTGTTTTGAAGAGGTTATCATCTTCTAAAAAAGGGAAACTAGGGTTGTGGAAGTAGATTTATTCCAGGTGAATCCATGTTGCTCCTCGAGAATCATGTTTCTCTCTAGATGCTCAACAGTTTACAGCAGGGCAATTTTTTCTATTAGCTTCAAGAAAATTGAGACCAGTGAGATAGGTCTATACTTGGCAGTTTCCCAGATATGACTTGCTTCCTTACTTGTGAAGGGAAATAAATTTGGAAAGCTTCATTTTGCTTGTGCACATGAAAACTTATATTGATTTTATGGAATATAGGTATTATAAGTACATCTTGGCTCTATTTTAGTATTAGAAAGGACAACTCATCAAAGCCTGATGGTATTTTATTTTTCAATCTATGTATGATGCTGGATCTATGTATGTATGATGGAGCTCATCCGCAGAAGTAGGAGCAAACTCAGCCAATGTATGGTCAATATGCCAATCACATGATGGCACAAGGTTATTTTTTTTTATTTTTGATATTTTCAAGAGCAAAGTTAATTGTATCAAGCGTTACTTAGCCACATGGCTCTCTCTTCTGTTGTCTCCGTTGATCTCCGTTGTTTCCATCTCTTCCGTCGATAATTTTCCACACTTTTTTGCTTGATTCTGTCATGTAGATCTTTCTAGATCTTGTAGATTCTTTCACTTGCTACTTTTCTTAGCGTTCTAAGATTTTAGTCATAGGATCTCTACAGATTGTTAGCTGACTCGTTGTCTTCTATTTTTCCTGTCAAAGTGAAGGAGCACCTGGGAACTGTGCCTTCACCTGACCGTCTTCTTCTTAAATAAACGGTACCGGTACCCCCCCCCCCCCGGTAATACCAAGCTTTTTCGAACTGGTTTTGTTCGGTGATTTGACCTTACACTTCATACCAAGTTTCATGGAAAACGGTTGGAAAGTAACTAAGAAATTGATTTTTTTATATTCTCCATAAGAATAGCCTTGGGCGCTTTCTAGAGGTGTGCGGATAGTGAATTATTTTTTCGGATCGGATAGCTCAGATTCGGATCGGATAGTTTGGGTTCGGATCGGATAGTTTTCGGATTCGGATACTCGCAATAAAAAAGTGAAATCAGACTTATCTAAGAATAAATTAAGAAAAAATCAATAAAATGTTATCAATATTATTAAATGGTACATAAAAAATCATAAATTCTTCATGGGATGAACAACAAAACTAAAAATTTTACTTCACCGCATTTAAAATTAATAATAATAATAAGTTTATTCCATCAATAAATACAAATTTACAAAATAACAGTTACCAGTAACAAATTTTAATATGGCGTAATTCACAAATTAAATCAACAGAAACCTTATAATTCACCATTAAATGACATCAACTTTCTACCAATTCATCAATTCATTCTACTAATAATCAACTAATTCTCAATTTTATTTCACGATTCAATTATTTTATTTATTACAATGATAAAAACAAATCACCATTAACAAAGAATCAAGATTTGACAGACGCCGTTGGCTCGATGCCATCGGCTATCTGCGTATCGGCAAGGGCAGTGACAGTCGACAGTGCAGCTGCTATCAAACAAAGGCCTGTGCGCAGGCGCAGAGTTGGAATATTTGGCAGATAAAATACCCCGGTCGGCTGAGTAACAATATTGAAACTCATGAAATTATGGTACCTCGTCGTAATCTAGTTAGTTATTCATATTAAAATTATCTAAAAATGTAAAACTAATAACGCTTAAATTCATTTAACAAAGATAAAATGTAGATTGAAAACAAGTGGAAAATTTGTTGGTTATGTGAACACTGAACGACGAAATAGGCCAAATGTAAATTTGGCAACACTTTATCGTATTGCTCAAACCCGGAGTAGTTGAGAATGCGATAACTAAACAATTGATCGTCTACGTAGACGATCAGAATGAAGTAGTATTATTTTTGCCGGAAACCCCGTCGCAAAACGAGCTATTATGATGGTTTGTTACCAGTAACATTAAAACAACAATTAAAGTTTTTTCGTAGCCGAAATGAAATTTTATATGGAACAATATCAAACTGCAATCTGATACTCGGTGCAACTATCGATGACGCTATGCTTTGTATTTCAAAATGCAATATCGTGTTGAACTTACGGTTACTTAAATGCGTAGTTAAAGAATCGAATAATCATACCGCATCCTCGGACCGCCCAATGACGTTCTTACATTCCGATTGGATATGAATTGCGTAATTCCGTCATCTGCGGTCGTCATTCGTCATTCGAATCGCTTTAAGTGTATTGCGTCTACCAGTCAACGACATTGTTTTGATGAAAGACTACGTACGTAATTTCGTCGTCTTATCAAGGTTTAAGCAAAAATTATTCCAGCTTCGCGGGTATTAACTCGATGAAAATCTTGTTGTTTTTGTTCAAATTGCTTGTACAGTCTATCCGAAAATTCGGATATTTATCGGATCGGATCGGATATCTTAAATACATTCGGATCGGTTTCGGATATCCGTCCGATCCGAATCCGAACCGAATTTTCGGATATCCACACACCTCTAGCGCTTTCAAACAACGTACTGCGTTTATCGTAGATAGTAAATTTAACTTTTCTCTGGAACCGTTAGTCGTAGACAAATAATTCAAAATACTAATTTTTTTAGTTTTTTAAGCTGGTTTCAATGGCACCGGTCAAGTTATACTTGACTTTTATTGTTTTTGCAGAAAATTTAAAAATTTTATTTTTTTGTCATTTAAAAGGCCATAACGTTTGAACCGTCATTTTTACAGATATGCGGGTGGTGTCAAATTATTTAGTACTCTGTGCACTATAAACTATCAAATTTTAATCAAAATCGTTAGAGCTGTTTTTGAGAAAATTGGATTTTTCACGTTTTTTAAGGGTTTTTAGGGGTGAACTACCCTTAAAAATCAAAAATTCAAAAAAATGAAAAAAACGCCTGGAGATACGGTGACTATATATATATATATATATATATATATATATATATATATATATATATATATATATATATATATGCCAAATTTCATCTAAACGGACCAATGTTAAGCTGGTTTCAATGGCACCGGTCAAGTTATACTTGACTTTTATTGTTTTTGCAGAAAATTTAAAAATTTTATTTTTTTGTCATTTAAAAGGCCATAACGTTTGAACCGTCATTTTTACAGATATGCGGGTGGTGTCAAATTATTTAGTACTCTGTGCACTATAAACTATCAAATTTTAATCAAAATCGTTAGAGCTGTTTTTGAGAAAATTGGATTTTTCACGTTTTTTAAGGGTTTTTAGGGGTGAACTACCCTTAAAAATCAAAAATTAAAAAAAATGAAAAAAACGCCTGGAGATACGGTGACTATATATATATATATATATATATATATATATATATATATATATATATATATATATATATGCCAAATTTCATCTAAATCGGACCAATGGGGTAGGCTGTGGCACTGTACACATCCAGACACACACACACGGACGGACAGACATCACGTCAAAACCCACTTTTTTGGATTCAGGGGACCCCAAAACGGATATATCAACCCTCAACTCAAATTCGAAAATTTTGACGAAAACAATACTTTCTCCATATACTATGTATAAGGGAAGAAAGTAAAAACTTGCTTGTTAGATTTAAAAGACTTCATCCAAGTTTTATCGAGAGGACAGGTTAAATTCAGGAAAATAGTCAGAGACGTAATAAACTTGTTATAGGCCTCAATAGAGTTTGCAAACTGAAACACTGTTTCCCAACCTTGCGCTGAAAATTTGGTCTTTCAGATCTCTGATGGTAGTTTTGTTGATTCGTATATTGGTTAGATGTGATGGTAGAGTTTATCCTAGCTTTGGTCGATATCCTAAAGCATTGTCCAATGCGATCTGAAATCCCAGTGCAACCTGGAAATCCACTTCATCCAGGCTCTCAGAAGAAATGCTAAACATAGTCAATCGATATAGTTAGAAACTACACCCAAAGAATAGCAAATGCTAAACATAGTCTTTTGATGTAGTTTGAAACTACACCCAAAGAATGGCAAGATGAGTCAATAATCATACCTTACCTTAAGAGAGAGAAAATAAGTTCGATTTCAACAATTATACTGGCACATACTTAATAAACATTAGACCTAGGTACTTACAAAATCTTTTCCAGAATGATCCTCTAAAGATTAGAAGAGTATACAAGCACAAGAGAATCAAGCAGAACTAATGAGAGATTCCGTTCCCCAACTGATCAAGTCTACATCTTAAAAAAAATCAATAGCAAAATACTGAGAGTTAGACAAGCTTTCTAAAGTTTGTAGATTTTTCATAAGTGTATGATAACCTAATCAGAGATAAGGTTTGGGAGGAAATAGATAGTTTTGGGATACAAAATAATAAATAAGATTGGTCAAGCAGAGTACTCTAGAAGGGTGCAAGGTAAATTGTCATAATAGCTGAGAAAAAAGATATAGTAAAATATATAATTAGATGATATCTAAAAGATTATATTGCTCCAAGTACAAAAAAAAAAACAGGTACTTCAAAATAATAAAAGATGAAGATATCTAAAAGATTATATTGCTCCAAGTACAAAAACAAGGTACATATGCTCAAACTTGACTCAGACTTGAATTTAGTGTGTTCACAATATTTAGGTCACTATCACCCAAAGAAGATGATAAAATTATATCTGTTTTGTTAATGATATTTTCCTGTTTGAAGTTTTGGTAATATCAAAGATTTAAAAATCATACCTGGAAATTTACATCCACAAAAATACAAATTAAGAACTACACCATCAAAAATTTTTTGATTTAGATTTAAAAATTAGAAAGAATAGGAAATTATAACTTATTTGTACATACTATAAATTATTATACTTACAAATATTTTAAGATTAAAAAGTTGGTAAAAGATAAAAAAGATAATAAAATCAAAAGAAAATAAAGTAAAAGATATAATTAATTTTATATAAAAAGATATAAAAAAAATTTTTTGCTAAAACAAAAATAAAACAAGAGTACTCTAGAAGATGCAATAATTTATAATAAAAAGATAAGATATCTAAAAAAGATTTATATTGTTGTCCAAGTACAAAAAAAACAAAGGTAAATATTATAAAGCTAACCTTGAAGTAAAAAACAAGGTACATCAGGTCACTACTTCAAATTTATTGTTCAAGATGATAAATTTGAAGATGATAAAATTATATTGTTTTGTTAATATTTTTCCTGATTGATAGTTTTGGTTTAAAGTATCGATATGATTTAAGTATCAAATCGGCAAATTATTGCATTTTCTCTCCTTAACTCTACTACTGTTCTCAATTAATTAGGTATATTGTCTATTGCTAATTTATTAGATTTTACTTGCTGAATACTTTTTATTCCTGACTGCACCAACTTAGATTTATCATTACTCATGTGTACTGCTTGTGTTATAGTAATGAGTAGTAATGTTTTTGGCCTACATTTGATGTTGCCGTCTTAATTGGCTTTGAGGGAAAAGTCCATTATTGAGGTTTTTTAAAGGCATTTGCTTCCATTATGACAATGGTTGACTGAATTTACCAAGTACAATGAGATTGCACAGTGGTCATCTATCCCTTCCAAGTCCCTTTGTATATTGGCGGGCAGTTCAGCACGACATGCCCGCTCAAGGCCAAGCGTGTCGTGGGCGGTAGCTATAATTTGTAGACGAGAGGATTTGACATTTATACGTTAAACTTCACTTGCTGCGGTTGTTAATAACTTTTTTGCTGATCGCGGATAAGCCGCAACGCGGTTATTCCACTCGTGGATAATCGGGAGTCTATTGTAATTTGATGAGCATTATAGATATTTTACTAATGATACCAATTTTTTAATTTGAAATTAATATATAACTGAGAATTTCTTTTTTCTATTCGTTTACGTTTTTGGGTTAATATTTTGTCATAATAATAAGTGTCTTGCTTCTGAACACTGCATCATAAGCCATACCAGGAACAGGCTTACTGCTAGTGATTGGGATATATTTACAAACTAATTATTAAAAAAAACTAGTAACATTTTCCATAACAAATCAAAGCTATTCACTTTTCAGTCATATTCTTTTTGCAAATACCACATTTACATAGGTTTTTCAGTCGGTTATTTTGTCTGGAAGGTAAAAAAAAATAATTAATCTTAATGAAACATAAAGGTCAACACTTGAAATATTGTACATTATAA
Organism: Nephotettix cincticeps; assembly: GCA_023375725.1. Classification (NCBI taxonomy): domain Eukaryota; kingdom Metazoa; phylum Arthropoda; class Insecta; order Hemiptera; family Cicadellidae; genus Nephotettix; species Nephotettix cincticeps. The sequence continues at coordinate 57,462,183 of CM041791.1, read as the reverse complement.
ACCTGTTATATGATCATGGTTAACATAGCCCATTTATACTGTGACTTACATGGCATTCTTGGTGACTGGTGAGATTAACGAATGTTGTGTTTAGGAAGAGGAGGTCAGTCAGCCTTGCGTTTTGCCCGTCTGAGAATGGAGAAGACACAACTATGTGCGGAAGGTGGCGGAAGTGGCAACCCAGTTGTTCATTACCAATGACAAACCTAACATTGCCGGTCTTATCCTGGCTGGTAGTGCAGATTTCAAGACAGAGCTGAGCCAGTCAGACATGTTTGATCCTGTGAGTAAATAATTGGGGCCAACAATTAAGAGATGCATAACATTTAGAACCTTAACTGAAGATGATACTGAATTATTGACAACAGAAGCTTATACCAAACAATTTTACCTATTATGGTTTCTTGCCATGGGTGGTCTAATCTTATAGTTGGTAAGACTTAGTCACTGACATGTTTTGTGTGAATACTGTGTTATGATATATTATTATTTTATGTATAATCGAGGTAAACTTTCTGGGGGTACAGTGAGTAATCAATGATTATTGTGAAAACTGAAATATGGCCTCCCGTTATTATTAGTGATAGCCTATAGGCTGGATAAATGACCAGTGGGCAGAGAGTTTAAAAAGGGTAATTTTTAAAGGGGTTTTTGTTTTTATAATCTTTTTTTAACCAACCAGCACCTCCGGTGGCAGGTGTCTACCCTTCTCCATGGATCCAAGAGTTGATGAAATGTAATGAAATTACATTTCATCTTATTGATACACTTCACTTTATTGACATTTCACTTAATTTACACTGAAATTTAACAGAACATTTCCATGAATACATTTTTACAAAATAATAATATTGAATCTACAATCTTAAGAAATATACATAGCAAAAAAAATAAATAAATAGAATGTCTTAAAGTCTTCCTCACGTTCCTAGATTTGGTCAAACGACCTTCAGCCAGGCTGGTAGTTTCCTAATATAAGTTTAACAATTTTTTCTAAGTATAGAGGTGAGTACTCTGAAAAACCAAAGAAAAACAATATTAAAGAACATTAAAAAATTATAGTAAAATAGTACAGTGCAACTCGGTTATTGCGGCCTCGGCCATAACGGCAACTCGGATATAACGTCATTTATTTTTAGGTCCCGCCAAACTATATTTATTTACATAGGAAAAAACCTCGGATATATCGTCAGTAAATTCTCAAACCTCGTATATAACGTCAAGAAAATCGGGCCGAGATGAAGGCAACATATAGCTAAATAGAGAAATTTCGGTCGGTGGTGCAACGTGAGGGCTATGGCTATTGTTTAGCTACATTCTATTTTTAGAAACGCCATTTCATTGCTGTCTTACCGCTAACCAGAGCTATGCTGCTCTTCTGTTCAATTTAAAAAAAGCAGATTATTTTTAAATATAACAAAATAAGTAACTGCAATGTAACCATTTTTGTCATGAAACAAGCTAATGAACTTGGACGCTTGTCCCATAAATAAATAATTTATATATTTATAATTTGGTAATAGTCATCAGTTTTGACAAATAAGTACATAAAAAATACTTCTGCCGTCTGTTGGTGAAATAAGAAACTACCTCAAGAGAACTGTAGCCTGTGGAGCAGGCCACAGAATGTTTTTCTATTTTTTTTTCACTATGGAACAGTCTCGTATTTATACATATGGCCTAGATTGCGGCACTACAATAGTCTTGAATGTCTAGGCATAAGTTAAGACCCAAAGTGCTGTCTCTTACTCCAGGGACCATGTAAACTCAAGATACTTTACTGCTTCACCAATGACATATCTCTATTCTTCTCTTATCTTCTAACATTTCTTCTCTTGCTCCTTCTTACATCCTTGGTCTCTCTACTGCAGTCTAAGTCTTCACAGAGGCCTTCTAGCATTGTGTTTAACATTGTATATCTATTTTAATAAGATGTAGTTGTCATATTTGACCCAACTACCTTATTATTGCTATGGATTAGTTTTGTGCCTTATGTGCAGTGACAAGAGTACAGTAGAACCTTGATTATCCAGGGAAGGATAAACCGGGCAGCGGGTTAATGGGGGCCCAAAACTGGCGAAAAATTATTATTTTAAAAGAAGTTTTTCATTGTCAACTTTTTCATGAAAACTTTTTTTAATCTCAAATACATGATAATAATACTCTATACTAACATAAAATTAGTTTTGAAACATTATTATAATTTTACTGAAAATATTCTGGGTACCAACTAAAGAGTTGATAAACACAAACTTGTATTAAAAATAAAATATCAATCAACACAACGCAACTCAGTATCTGATTGGCCCGTGGCCGACACATGCACTAGATTGCGCAGTAGATACTGCTCATGTGTGTGGGCGGGGAGAGAAGACGGACAAACGAAGAGAGATAAGGAAGGAGACTGCCAGAAGTCGATGAGTCATCACCTCTCTCCTCAGCCGTGTTTTGTTTGAACAACAGCTAAACTGACTTGATTTTTTAGTTGTCAGTTTTGATTATTCTGTCGATGAGTTACAGTTTTGAATTAGTGTTTCAATTCATTTCATCAAATCTATTGTTTCAATTTAACTGTGTCTGTATATTGTAATACTTTTAATTAAAATTGTCCCAAGTTCTGTATTGTAAAAATGTCAGATAATGGTTTGCATGCGATAACAAACTGCCCGCATTCAAAGTTATCATTGATTAAGATCTGTTTAAAGCATGCGGACAACTAATGATGTAAACTGGCGGTTTTTACGTGAATACTTTGAATTATTATTTTCTTCATTCCGAATAACCGTGTTTTCAGTTATCCGTGCCTCCTCTCCTGCTGAATATCCCGGATAATCGAGATTCTACTGTATATAGATAGAGTGATGCTTTATTCCCTTTTCCTTCAGTTTCAGTTCTTAAATTGGAATTGGTATCAAATCAAGAATCGAAACCCAAGTTTTCAGATGTATAATTGAGAAATTTTGGAATTAGCACAGCACTAGTGTTATTGTCTCACAAATTTTATTTTTGGGCCCCGTTTTCTTAAGCTTTCTTAAAGTTTTATTTTTTTACAGAGATTGCAAGCTAAAATAATTAAACTAGTAGATGTTTCGTATGGTGGTGAAAACGGCTTCAACCAGGCCATTGAGTTAGCTGCTGAATCCCTGCAAAATGTCAAATTCATTCAAGAGAAAAAACTAATAGGTAAGGCACGTTGTGTATATTTTGTCTCATATATTTTATAAAGTTTCAGCTGTTTTTACTGTGTAGCTTTTTAAGTGTTGTCATCCTTGATCAACGGAACCTATTTATAAATTATTTTATACCCAGAGAAATTAATTATATATATATATATATATATATATATACGGTATATGAAATTTAACCCTTAAAGCGCTACTGAAAATCTTACTTTGGTCATTTAGTGTAAAAATAATCAAAACATTTTTCCAATTTTTTTTAGATTTAGGTTGCTTAAATAAAGTAAAAGACCAAAATTTGTTAAATTTATATTAAGTGATGATTTTAAAATTATTTTTTAGTTTGCATGAGCCAGTTCAGTTAATAATTTGTCACATTTATTGGGGAGAAACTTCGGCAAGAAAATTTTAGTTTTTGTACTGCAAAAGAGGGCTTTAAGAGCCTTAGCTGAGCTACATTTCAGGGAGAGTTGTAGAGAAGTTTTCAAGACTCTGAAGATAATGACATTAGTAAATCTCTATATGAAAGAAGTCATCCTTTATGCCAATTAAAAAACACTTACACAATATAGACAATTTCATGATTACAACACTCAACATGGTACGAGATACTGTCTACCAGCTCACCATCTCACCCAATATGAAAAGAAATCTCCTACATGGGCATGAAGCTGCATACCTACTGCCAGAAGAACTGAGATGCCACACCGGGAGAAGAATGAAGACTGCTCTAACAAAATGGCTGCTCAACAATCCATTCTATACATTGACCGAGTTAGTGGAAAGAAGATCAATAAACTTTTTTTAAACCATCCAGCAGACTCAATTTCAATACGTGATGTATTTTGAAAATAAAGAATATTTGTATTTATACTAATGATTAGTTAATAAATCCTATACGTTAAAAACATGCACACAATACAGCACATGTTTACTGCTAAAAAATAATGAAAATAAACACACATCGACAAATGTCATAAAAACAAAGTTAGCGAAAGTGAAAGGAAGCAGCTAGCTGGAATAACTGGAAGCAGCTGGCTGGAATGACTAGCGTTTATAAGCGTAAATAGCAGACTGGGAGTGGACAAATTTTATGTAATACTTAAGAAATGATTTTTTGCAGGACGATACTTTGATGAAATCAGTCAAGACACAGGCAAGTACTGTTTTGGTGTTGAAGACACATTGCGTGCCCTGGAGTTAGGTTCAGTGGAGACCTTGATCTGTTGGGAGAATTTGGACATCCAGCGTTATGTACTAAAAAACCACACAAATGCGGAGGAAAAAGTTCTTCATCTCACACCTGAGCAAGAGAAGGATAAGACACACTTCACAGACAAGGAGGCAAGTCTTATGTGTAACTTTGGTATTACACTGTCTGTTTGGTTTAGGCTATTTATAACCCTTTGAGGACCAGGCGGTCAATTTGTGAACAGTAGGTTTCATGTGCGAAAAAGACCAGACAGTTGATTTATGGGTGGTCGCTTTCACTTGCGTTAAAGACCGGGCGGTCGATTTCTAGATAACAAACTTTATTACTTGTAGTTTTAATGATATTCAATCTATAACTAGTTTTATATTAATGTTTAAGTACTATACAATGATATTCTTAACCTAACCATTAAATGTTTATTTGCAATTAATATATTTTATATGGAGTTGTAAATAGGTTAGATCATGGATATGTCTAAAGGGAATATTTTCAGTCATCTAAAGAGCTGTTCTTATAACCAATCTATGACGCCATTCACCATTCGGGAACGTTTCATAGGATCCAATTTCATTCGATCCAAAACATTAAAATAGAGAAAATATAGAAATAAACTCCTGTTTCATAGGATCCAATTTCAATCGATCCAAAAGTATAGTCAAGTTAGTAAGTAATAGTCACTGATGTTTTTGAATGGAGTGTATTCGAAATACTAAGCCCTAAAAGAGAGAAATAAATAAACGCTGTTTCATAGGATCCAATGTCAATCGAACCAAAAGTGCTGGATTTGCGTCGGAGAAATTGAAGGAGTTAAAACATACTGTGGTTGCTTCTTCAAGATGATGGCGTTCAGAATTGTTCGTCACAATTCACTGCCGAATTCGCTGGTGAATTCAGAAGTGAATGGCGTTAATAGGTATATTACTGTACTGACATAGTACTGTAATATATACAAATATACAATAAAGAACAACACAAAATAAACATAGGCCTACGTTGGTACAGATTTCTCTCGTAACAACTTCGGATAAGTGTTCTATTTTTGAAAACCACAGTCAAGTATTTCAAAATAATAATTTAAAACAATAATGTACACAAAACATAACGACATTGACTTTCTAATAATATATAACATTTTATTATTTGTAATATACGCTGAGAAAGTACGTTTATTAAACTTTCTTCTGTACGACAAAAATATATCTTGTTTCAAGTCGGACTGTATACAGGTTTATGACCCAGTGTTTGGAAGCAAGATAATATTGACGAAGTAATAACATTAAATTGTAAAAAATAAATGAAAAACAACTCAGTTCAACCATATTGTATTTTTTTAAATTAGACACTATTTTTTCGTCACTAATTAGATTTGCTTACCAGTAGGTCTACTTGAGCTCAATACTAAATGTAGACCTTGTAACTTTGATACTTATGAAAGAAACTAACTTAGAGTTTGCTTGTTATTATACCTTTTATTAAGATAGTACATTTTTATTTTAATTTACTATCATAATACTAAAACTTAGGACATGTTTCCAAATATTCAGGACAGTGTGTGAGTATTGAGTTAATCTGTAAACAGAGTAAGTAATAAGGACATTTTTAATACGGAGGACGTTTGGATACATAAAGGACGTAATTTTTAAAAAACATACAAGAATAACAATGTTTTATGTGCATATCAATACATTTATTATAATGAGTAGGGGAGAGTTGCCAATATCGTACCACTTTATTCATTTTAATTTTTCTCTTCAGTACGGCTTGAATTGTTCTCAAATAATATATTACAACATGTACTCTATTTTATATAGAACCATTCCATATATTTTTCATACTGAAATGTTGATTAATATAATTACTATGAATATTTTTCCAAGCCTTTACAAGTGGTACGATTTAGGAGACTAGTTTCCTAAATCGTACCGGTGGGTTCCTAAATCGTACCTCCATTAAAATAACAGTTTTTAATGAAAAAGTTATATTAATAATAAAGTAAAATTTAAGATTTAAAATTTAATTTTATTAGTTGTAACTTACACTAAATATACAATAGTTTTAGTACAAAACAAGTTATTGAGTGTCAAGATCACACTGTACATCTAAAAATAGTAAACGATAATGAAAATAGTCATAAAAATTAATTAATTATGTTCCTTATAAAGTATAAATCAGTGCAAATAAATGTCCTCTAAACAAACTTTGAAAGTGATAGGGCCTATAATTTTCAATTTAGCCTGAGAAATTTCCATCGATTTTGAAAAAAACGCCCTCGCAGTGTAACAAACTGCACTAGACTACTCCACACTAAAACAATCGTAGATTACGCAGATAATAGCTCAACGTAAATATATCATACATTACATGTTGTGAAAGAACATATAAATATAATCACTCAATCATTATTCATATTAATGAATGAACATGAAATAGTATAATGGAATTTATTTTCCTTCTGGCGGTGCACATAGCATTTTAAGATATCGCGCCCTATTGGTTAGCCTGCAGGACGAATAGCATTTTGAGTGATCTAACTGGCATAATGTTTCGTCTTAGGCTCACAAGAGCAATATTAATTTTTTGACAACATTACTGGCTACACGATAATCGTAAACAGATGGTTCAGATGTCAAATTTAAGGTAAAGTGGTTATCTCGGGAATTACATTATTATTTAAAAACAGTTTTTTAATATAATTACCTCACAATTTTACTGGATAATTAATTGACAAGTTGATCTAATTAACAGTCTAGTTTTTAAGCCGATTCTTATGGCGAATTATACAATTTAAAATAACTCATAACCCCCCAATTTTTAGTATAAAATCCACCAAGTGTGCAAAGTTTGGTTTTTGTAACTTTAATAGTCATTTATACATAACGTTTTTTGTATAAAATACAAAATGATGGCTGCGGCTAAACGAAGGATTTTTTGACATATGTTTATAGTAAGTATTTTTGTTTAATTTGATGAGTACTATCACCCCTCGCAGTTTCTCCATGTCTTTAATGAACACCCTGTATATATTGACCTCTGGGCACGTAAAAAAATAACATGATCCCGAGCTTAAGTCTTGCCATGAGACCTACGGTAATAGTTTCTTCCCTGTGGGACATTCGCTAATAAGAAAAATATTTTCACCATAGTTAATTGTTATTAGTTTACATAGTTTTTAATTAGATAAATTATATGAAATTTGTATCATTATTAAAATTTCCTATGTTTAGCACTTTTTTAACAATCGATAATGAAAAAATCAAATAAAATTAAAAAATTTTGAGGGTAGTAAAATTGTTCAAAATTTAATAAGGATTTCGAATTTAACATTATTTTTAATTTTTTAAAAACAATAAACGAGCAAACGAGATAATCCCGACATGATGTCCCATTAACCCTGGCCCCCCCTGGGGTTAAGTCCGAGTCTAAAACCATTGTTCTTTTTAGCCGAGACCAAGCTCTTTGTGCTAGAATTTGACTCGTCAAGCCGACAGTTTATCTTTTTTAGTCCGGGGTTATATATAATTGGACCGTCAAGCGAACATTTTAAGCCCGGGTTTATCCCTGCCATAATTGCCTCAGGTCTAACCGTTTGCGCTCGGGCGTAGCTAACCTCGAGCTTGTCAAGCCGATTTTTTAGCCGGGGCTAAAAAACCAGTTATAACTGGATTTTGCGCTCGGACTTAAGATAACCCCGAGCTCGTCAACCGGCCCAAAATGGATTACTGGAGAGGTATATCGGCCTTGCAAGAAGGATCAGTTTTGAATGTGATTTTTTCATAAGCTAAAATGGATGCAAAACTCTAATCCCCGTTAACAGCCGTCCCTCGTGAAAGACTTTTTTAGTAATTCCAAGAACACTAGGCCGACAGGAAGTTACCCAGCCTCACTATCCTATTTGAAAATGAGAAATACGTTAGTTTATCTCATCTTATTGGTGAGTGAGGATCTGGAGAGTGTAGTTGTGATTTTCGTGTACTCTATTGAAATGGAGCAGGTTAGGGAAATTGGAGGTTTGCGCGACAATACTTCGTACTATCATCGCGATGATGGGTTTTTTTATTTAGCCAGTGACAGTTCCTCGTCTGTGGTTTAATTAAAATGTAAAGACTGGAAGTTTCGGCACTGTCCAGGCAGAGCTAAAATGCCTTTAAATGTGGAAGGCCGGTCCAGAGATAATTTTGTCTTACTTACTTGATACTTGATAAAATCTAGGGGAAAGATTGCACTGCGACCTGAGATCTATTGTGCCCCCCAGACTAGTCTCTAGTTCTTGCCTAGAGAACCCCCTCTAGTCCTAATGCCTTAATAAAGTTTAGTATAACGAGGGGTTCTACCTTTGGAAAATCCTCCACCGCCACCTGGTGTGTTCCCAAGCTTCTGGCTCTCTTCTGACCTATCGCGTCACACTCAGCCAATAGGTGTCTAGGTGTTTCCTCCCCAGATTGGCAGAAGCGGCATTCACCCTCTTGGACAATGCCCATCTTGCTCAGATGACCCCTGAGCCTACAGTGTCCGGTTAGAAATCCCGTCAGTATCCTTAGATCGTTTTTTCTTAAGCCTGATTATGGTCTCAGACCTTCTTATATTATGCACTCCAAGCATTTCCTTAGCCTGTCGGCATCCTGAATGAACAGTCCAGGCTTTCCCTCTGGCTTCCTTCTCTTCCTCCTTTAATTTCTTTTTGAAAAAGGAGTCCTCCAGTGCACAACCTGGCTCCGGTCCAACAAAGGGGGTGGCTGCCCCTACCCTAGCCAGTTTGTCTGCTACTTCATTCCCCTGGACACCTTGGTGCCCAGGTACCCAAAGTAGTGACAACTTGTTGCTCTTCCCCAATTGATCTAGACTGCTCCGACAGTCCCAGACCATCTTGGATCTGAAGGCTGCTGAGCTCAAGGCTCCAATGGCAGCCTGGCTATCTGAGAGGATCACAATCTCCCTTTTCATGTATCCTCTGCTTAGGTTGAAGTGTGCACACCTTTCTATGGCCTTGACCTCTGCTTGGAATATGCTGGGGGAACGCCCCAGTGATTCGTTGTATTTGATCCTGGGACCAAATACCCCTACACCAGTCCCCTCCTCGGTCTTGGAGCCATCAGTATACCACCTGATGACCTGATTCCCGAGGGAATTTAGGGTTTTCCCGTCCCAGCTAAGTTTATTTCCTAGCTCCACATGGAATTTCCTTTCAAAGTTATACTTTCTTACCATGGAATCCCTTGGTCGTTTCATCAGGTCCCTTAGGCCTGGCGGAAGTAGCTCCCCGCAAATTGTGGAGGAAGTGTCAAAGCCACTCTTCTCCATTCTAAGCAAGGTCTCCCTTGCTGTTCTCTCTACCACAAAGTGTAGGGGTGTCAGATTCAAGATCACCTCCAGGGCAGCAGTAGGACAGGATCTCATGGCTCCTGTAATAATAACGCATGCCAGCCTCTGTACTTTCTCCAGGGCTTTCTTTGTTGCTTCAACTTTGGTTCTACCAGCCCAGACCACGCACCCATATGTAATGATAGGCCTCACTAACAGGGTATACATACTTCTTAGTATATATGGGTTACAACCCCACATCTTCCCCGCATACCTCCTGCATGTCATCAGGTTATTACTAGCCCTGTTGGTCACCTCCTCTATGTGTCTATTCCACATAAGTTTCTTATCTAGTATTAACCCTAGAAATTTCACTTCTGATTTCCACTCAAGCTCCTCCCCCCCAAGCCTGATGGTCTTCAGATGCTCAAGTCTCCTCTTTCTTGTGAAATGCACAAGTGATGTCTTCTTATGGTTGACTGACAGCCCCACAGACTCACACCAAGCCTCTGTACAGTCAAGCCCCCCTGAATGAGATCGCAGAGAGTGTTTTCAAACCTCCCTCTTGCGATGATGACCACATCATCTGCATATCCGATGCATCGCAAGCCCTTCCTGGTTAGTTTCCCAAGAAGCTCATCGACTACCAGACTCCAAAGGAGGGGTGATAATACCCCGCCCTGAGGGCACCCCCTCACTGTACCCATTTGAATAATTCTATTTCCTACGTGTGTTTCCACCGTTCTTGTGGACAGCATATTCCTAATCCAACGGGTTGTGGTCTTGTCAACCCCTCTACCTTCCAGTACCCCCTCTATTGATAAATGAGAGGTGTTATCAAAGGCTCCTGTTATGTCCAGGAAGGCACATAGAACGGTCTCTTTCCCGTCCAGTGCTAGCCTGATCACTTTTGTCAGCTCATATAGGGCAGTATCTGTTGATCTTCCCGCCCGATATGCGTGCTGTTGCTGATGTAGAGGGTAATCCCTCAGCACTTCTGACCTTATGTGGTTGTCCACCATCTTTTCCATTGTTTTCAACAGAAAAGAGGTTAGACTTATGGGACGGTAGGACTTAGGTTGACTATTGTCCTTTTTGCCTGCTTTTGGAATGAAGGTTACCCTTGCCCTCCTCCATTTCGAGGGTATGTACCCCGTTGCTAAACTACATCTCATCACCCCTAAGAGGTAGGGCAGTATCTCCCTTTTCCCCTCTTGGAGTAGTGCCGGGAGAATGCTATCTATTCCCGGCGACTTGAAGGGCTCGAAAGAGTTGATGGCCCATTCTAACCTACCTGGTGAAATGACTGCTTTAGCCACTTTCCAGTCATCCTTTTGAGATCTAACTGCTCTTGGTTCTGTTGTCACCCCCCCCAGCGGTCTGCACCCTGGAAAATGCGTCTCCAGGAGAAGGAGAGTGCGTTGAGCCTCATCCTCTGTATAGCCCCCCGCCGGGGTTTTTAGTGACATTGTCCCATAAGTACAGTCCCTAACCAAGGTCTTGTGCAAACTGCCCCCTCTGGAATAGAGGTAATTTGCCCACAAAACCTCCTGAAGCTGTCCCTTTTTGCTCGCCTTATCTCTTTGTTGTACAGAGTAAGGGCCTTGGAGTACCTTTGCCACCCTCCATCTGTTTTTGCCCTATTGAACAGCCTTCTAGTTTCCACCCTTAGTTCTGATAGTCGGTTGTTCCACCAGGGGACATCCCGAGGTGAAATGCTTCATTTCCTGGACTAAATATTATTAGAAAGACAATGACGTTATATTTTGTGTACATTATTGTTATTATTTTGAAATACTTGACTGTGGTTTTCCAAAATAGAACACTTACTTATTATTACTTGTTGCAGTACTATACTTATTAACGCTGAATTCACCAGCAAATTCAGCAGTGAATTGTATGAACAATTCTGAACGCCTTCAACTTGAAGAAGCAACCCCAGTACAGTTTAACTCCTTCAATTTCTCCGACGCAAATCCAGCACTTTTGGATCGATTGACATTGGATCATATGAAACAGCGTTTATTTATTTCTCTCTATTTCTATTATTTATTTCCTCTGTTCTATTATTTCTATTATTTTAGGTATTTCTACCATAAATAATTTTTATCTTAACATTTAAACCAACTCTCATCAACATCTGTTCATAAATAAAGGAGTTTGCCTATTCCCTATATGATTAATATGGGAAAAGAGTATGCAGGTTTGCTGCCATGATAAACACATAAACTATGATTTTTAAGCATAAATGGATAGATCTCAACCATATGAAGCTAAATATCAAGTTTTATCCAAAAATATTGATCAATATGGGAAATATTAATTTTTCCCTATCCTCCATAAGATTAACATTGGAGCCCCACAATACAACGTACTGTGGTTAGATTTTATAATACCTCAGTAACCGTTGGAGATAGAGAAAAACTTTAAGGAACTAAATTGTGTAGTTTTTAAAGCTGATTCCAATAATGAATATAAAATTAAAAATTTTTTAAAATTACATGTGAAAAACGCATAAAACCCCATTTTGGGGTACAAAACCCCCTCAAACTACCCTATGTTTGGTTTCGACTCAACCCTATTATATTTACTTCCCTGTAGGAAATAGGTTAGATCATGGATATGTCTAAAGGGAATGTTTTCAGTTTATTTAAACTACTGTTGTTATTCTTATATATTCTAAATTTAATACTATAGCTTTGGTTGTTTCTATGGAAACACTTCCCCTGTGATACACAAATCTGCTAACCCTCTCTACCCCCAGAGCTTAGACATATCCATGTCAAAAATAATTCAAACCCATTACTTAACTCTTGCATAACCTTGATACACCACTTTAGTTAGTTATTTGACCAAGTGTGTTGTTCACAGAGTGGGGTTGAACTGGAGCTGGTGGAGAACCAACCCCTGCTGGAGTGGCTGGCCAACAACTACAAGAGCTTCGGTGCTACTCTGGAGATTATCACGGACAAGTCTCAGGAGGGCTCACAATTTGTCAGAGGTTTCGGTGGCATCGGAGGTCAGTATCTCATTTCAAGGTGTCATCAATCTTAGTAATCTTTTCAGGCATGGTTAATCATTTTTTCTATAGCTGGGAAGAACGTTTTGAGAATTGTGTTTTGTCATATTCAATGAAATCTTGGCTGCCCATAATGTTATTGTTAGTTAATTTCATAGTAAAGCAAAATCTCATATAGAATACTTTTATTAATCAAGTGTTAGCTGAATTCATTGAATAAGTAGTGAATCTTGTGTTGTTGAACCTAATTAAAATTTTAAGCAACCATATATATGAAACAAATTAAGCCAGTGGAAAATCAGAGGTTATTACTAAACATTCAGATAACTCAATTTCCTTGACTATTTAAGTTAAATAGGAATAATTACACACGGTGTTGTTGAGGTGCAGCACCTTGGTGTGCCGGAGACAGTATCACACCAGTGATTTGAAGGAATGATTTTTCATGTTTGCTTTTATAATACAAAAAACACAAGCACAAGCCTGCTTCGGTTTAGTGTCAGTACTGATTCGCATAATGGATATTTTTATCATGCTAATTGACTTACAGGTTTGCTAGGAAAAATATCAAAACATCAATATGCAATTCGTCATTGATATTACATTAAAGATAGTATGCAAGTTTTATATCTGTTGTGAAGATGTAATTTATTTGGAGTGGTTTATTATTGAACTATACTAATATTTGAACATGCTGTTCATGTTAAAGAATAAGAATTTATTGCGTGATTAATTGAGGCCAGATATTTGTGACTGGCCGCTATATTTTTAACAATAAGTTTCAAGTTTCCCCTTGTCTGAAGTCACCTGTGTTCCCAATTTTTATATTTAGTCTTGGCTGCTTTTTTCCATTGGAGAGCATGTTCCAGTTATATTATAGTTTGATGGGTTTTGTATGTAAATTTAATGGGGTTCTTTGATCTTATATAGTTTGTCAAATTGCAATAACAGCTTTATTTTAATTCAAGATTTGCATGAAGCTTAACTAAAAGGTTGAGGTTAGTTGATTTGCAACCACATTTAAGGGTTCAGAAATCTATAATCTCCAAGGAGCTTGTCCGTTTGATAAAATATTGCAAATGTTAACTGATTGAAAAGACAGGTTGCTGTGAGGAGTGGTAAGTTGACTAATGTTAGTGTCTGGTATTTAATGCAAACAGGGATTCTCCGTTACAAAGTGGACTTCCAGAGTCTTCAAGCAGATGAGCCACTAGATGATGTGGACCTAGATGAGTATTGAGAGGTGACTTGCCTGCCACTGTATTCCATGTTGCATTTCATTATTTTAGATTGAGTTTTTTCATTATTTTTCATCATAAGTAATTTAAGAAATATTCTGCACACGCTTATATATTTTTCAACTTAAGACTTTGAATTTTTTGTATAGACTAATGGAACATAATTAAATTAAATCATTAAACCATTAAACTGTACCTTCTTTAAAAAAATGAAACCAAACAGGTATCTTTAAATACCTTGTATTTGTAGGTTTAGCTTTATTAACCCTGGAACTGGCAGTCATTTACCATGTGGTGACAGACTGACATATTATATTTAGCATCACTTATTGTTTATGTAGGCCTATATGATTTTGGTCAAATTCTTTTGTGATTCTTTTTATGAAAATATATTAGTTTGACTTTTTCATTTACATGGAGAACCACGTTTTTCAAATATAGATTATATTTGGGTGGAGTCAATTCCAAACATCGATTCTCGATTCCAGAGTCACAGAGTTGGCATCGGAATCGAAAATGATAGTCTTAAGTCGATTCCAATTCCAAGTGTTCATTGATCCGCTGACAACAAATGGCAAAAGAAAGAATTGATTATATTAGTTTTCCTTGGTGCAATTTTGTATAAAGATATTTCTTTATACAACATCATTGTGTCATTGTCTGTTTTGTCGTCATTGTTTTGATGAAACTTGGCTCAAATTATCGCACATACAGTTAATTGTCATAGCCGCGTAAATAAAAACCAGTATTTCTCAAAGCAATCGGATATCTGGCTCCGACATGAAAGTGTAACAAGTACCCAGTAGAATTCAATAAATATCCTAAATTTCTGAAAAACCATTTAAAATGAGCTTTTAAATTCAAAACTTTGTTTATATTACATCGTCAATACGTTATGTCTTTGTTTGAACATTAAAATGCAGACGGCAAATGACGTAATTCGTATCCTTTTGAAATAACATCAATGCAAGAACGTTATTGGTCTGTCCAAGGGTGCAATATAATTATTCTTATATCAGTTACTGATAAACTTCAATACGGTATTATTGAATTTGGAAATACAAACCAAATCGTCGTCTATGCTAATTATCAGAATACTGTTAATTATTATTCTGTGAAATGAACTTTTTTGGCAAAAAAACTTTAAAATGAAGATCTTAAATTTTACAGATAGGTACTCATTTTCAATGATAATTAATTTTTGTAACGGGATTTGCTGTAAAACAAAATAGGCCCATTTAATATTTATTTCTATTTTTCGTCAAAATAATTGATATTACAATATATGTATATAGCAGACTATTTTTCTGACTCAGATTCACCAATTAGCCAGTTTTGAGTAAAAGGACACCTAATACATGCAATACCAGGGGTACCAAATACACAACATTGTGCTAATTTTGTCGATCAGTTGTTAAATTTGCTAACATGATGCTAATTTGAGTGACGTTTTAAGCGTTTATAGTTTAATAAAAACCGTGTTCCCTCATCAGTGAGTTACATTATTCTGATAATCACAATTAACAAGCCGGCGCCATTATTTCTAATTGTATCATTAATCCACCTAACAATTGAAAATAATAAAAAATCATATTTTAAATAAAAAATATAAAAATCTATTAAATAAAAACTTTATTTACTATAAGACATTTAAAAATATATAATTTTACTATAATTTTATATATTGGAAAAACTAATTAATTTGGAAATAATTTTGAATAGAAAATAAGTTTCTAGAGAATAGATAGATAATAAGAAAAATATATTTCTTGTAATATTAAGTTTATTAAAAATTAAAAATTTTAACATAACATAGAGAATCAAATGTGAACAATACAAACCAAAACATCTGTTAAACCGTTTCATGATTGAAGATGGCAACAATATATGAATAGAGGTTTTTCATAAAATTTAATATTTATATATTAATAAAATTAAGTTACTAAACAATTTGTAAAAACTCAAGGGTATATAATAAAAAATAAAAAAAAATTTATTTTTTGTAAATTTGTAAAGCCACTGTAACAAACCAATTAATAATTTATGTAAAATAAATTAACATCTAAAAATCATTAAAAAAAATCAATGATCACTATAAAATTATTCTAATATAAAAAAAAAAAAAGACGTTAAATTAAATGTTTTTTCCTCTCATTCCGTTTACTATTTTGTACAACGAGTTATATAATAAAACTTAGAGTTTTTGTTCACGTCGAAAACGTTATTTAAATAATACATTGTGTGTTTTTTTTTTTTTTCTAAACATAAATTTATATAATCATAAACAAAAATGTTTTAATTTACTTAATTATAATAAATTTTATAGATTCCATCGATTTCCAGGCATTTATTTGACCTCCGTCAACAAATATAACGCTTTAATAGAATTTACAAAATAAATTATTTTTTTCAGTGTCACCAGGTTTATATAGAGATTTGCAGCCTTTAAAAACATGTTTATTAATCCTAGAAGTAAAGATATATAATGTTATTTAGTACTAAAATGAAGAATAAAGAAATGTTTAAAAAAGTATTTAAATCATAAATTTAAATATTTACTATTTACATGAACAAATAAATAAATACATATGTAAAAATCTTTCTTGTTTATGTTTATGGTTGTGTACCTTATATATATATATATATATATATATATATATATATATATATATTATTATTTTGTAAATGAATACCATTGTACCCTTGTATCATTTCAGTTTATTTCACACAACATGTTTCGAGAATTATCCCATTTTCAAGTATAAAATTGGTATTCATTTACAAAATAATAATAATAGTAGCCCTAATAGTGAACATTCATAAAACAATATATATATATATATATATATATATATATATATATATACAGTGGAACTTGGTTATAACGTCATTGAAGGGACCACACAATTAATGACGCTATATCAGAGTGACACTATAAAAGAGGTTACATAATTTTAATTTAAAACCGAGGAAAAATAGGGAAACACATTTTTTACATGAAATTAAGACATTTAATGAAGGTAATTTGAAATACACCGTAAGTTTATGTTTATGACTGACTGACTACTCTACTTTATAAAAAATCTAATTTGAAAATATTGCAATGAAGTTCGGCTTGGTGAATTCAACTGTTGGTTCGATTTTAAAAAACAAGCCCGAACACACGTCTGCTATCTTACGTCCCTCCTCACACGCTCTTATAACTCACACCTTTTCTTCAGCAAAACCTTTCTCTTAACACTTGCCATTATTTTTCAATACTGTATTCGTAAATTAAAATAACGAAAAACAAACTGTAAAAGACATACACTGAACTAACGATATCTACACGAACTGTAGATACGTACAAACGGCATCACAGTGCTTTTATGCGACGTGAGTCACTGACACTGACCTTGATGACCGGCGACAGCGATATAGGGTAGGGGAGGGGGTTGGGGTGGTTAGCGGTAATACAGCAATAAAATGTCGTTTCTAAAAATAGAATGTAGCTAAACCATAGCCGAAGCCCTCACGTTGCACCATCGACCGAACTTTCTCTATTTAGCTATATGATGCCTTCATCTCGGCCCGATTTTCTTGACATTATATACGAGGTTTGAGAATTTACTGACGATATATCCGAGGTTTTTTCCTATGTAAATACATATAGTTTGGCGGGACCTAAAAATAAATGACGTTATATCCGAGTTGACGTTATGGCCGAGGCCGCAATAACCGAGTTGCACTGTATATATATATATATATATATATATATATATATATATATATATATATATATATATATATATATATATATATATATAATATATATAAGATATATAGATATATAGATAGATAATTTGAACAAAATAACAAAATTAACATATACCGTTGCTAGTGGTAAAATCATGAAAATTTCAAAAATCACAAAAACTCATATTTGAGTCGAAGCAATTCCCTTATATCACTGTTGCAAAACTAATATCCTATTTTAATAACAAGACAATAAATAATAACTTATTAATGCATTCCTACATTAAAAACTATTTAGAACACAAAATATTATCACTGTAAACAAATGTATTGCACAACAATAACAGTCAACAGCGCGTTGACAGAGGACAGACTATGCCATTTAGGAAAAAAAATATTGCAATCCATCATCTTTCAATGATCCGTATTTTAATGACAACACAATAAATAATAGTATTGTATTTCATCACTGAAACTTTGTTGCACAATGATAACTGACGAAAAAGACAAAAGAATTAATTTATTACAAATCCATGATCAGACAGCGGCAGACGACATGGGCAACAAAAGTGTTTTCGCGATACAACTATACCTGCAAAATAATTGTGCCGGCTTTTAGAGTAAATTGATATAATCGGATTATTATAATTTACTAATCAGAGAACACAGTTTTTATTAAACTATAAATGTTTAAAAATTCCCATCAAATTAGCATCATGTTAGCAAATTCATCAACAGATAGATGAGAATGGCACTAGGTCGTAGGGTACTTGGTATCCTTGTTGTTGTATCGTAGTTTGTGAATCTGGTTCAGAAAAATAGACCGTTATATCGAAATATTGTAACCAATTATTTGTATGAAAACAGAAGTATTAAATGGGCTTACTAGTTTTTACAGCTAATCCCGTTTAACATGAAAAATGAATGAAAAAAAAAAAAAGAATATACTGTACTTGTTTTGTTGCCTAAAAAATCATTTCGCGGAATAATATAACTAACTGTATTCCGATAATTGGCATCGATGATGATATTCAATATCGTATTGACGTTTATCAGTAACTGAAATAAGAATAATTACAAGGTATGTTGCATCCTTGAACCGACCAATGACGTACTTGCATTATTTTAAAGAGGATAGGAATTTATGTCATTCATCATTTGCACTTTGGTGTTTGAGACAAGATATTTCGCATTGACGATGTAAACTTTAACAAAAAGTTTATGTATTACTGCTCATTTTTTATATGGTCTGTAAGTAATTTTGGATATTTATTGAATTTTACTGGGTACTTGTTACTTTCTTTTCAGAGCTATATATACAATTGCTTTGAAATGAAATATTGGTTTTTATTTACGCGGCTACAACAATAATCTGAAAGTGAACAATAATTTTAAGTCGGTAGGGCGACAATTGGTTTCCTGATCCGAGTTTCACCAAAACAATGACGACTGTATCTTATTAGGATATAATGACGAGGAAAGGAAACATAGGCCTCGTTCTTTCATTCGTCGTTCATCGCTGGCGGAACAGGCGATGAACGCTTGGAATCAAAGAATCGTAACCGACTTTCGGCGATCATTTTGGATTTTTTTTGACACAAAGGTGTCAATAAAACTGTCAAAAAGGAAAGAAAGAAATCAAAGTTCATTCCATGCAAAATACTAATGTCCTTTCAAACCCTGTGGGTACTATGCACAAATTAACAATCTAACTATTTAACAAAATAATAAAACTATTTATTTGGAAGTAACAAAACTGTTTTTCTACTGTTCCAATCAATATCAAGATCTTGTAGGTTATTCTTGCCAGGTACCCACGTTTACAACACAGTAAACCACTAAGTTAACTGTTGACTGTGATAGTATATATTTACTAATAAAAATACCTTAGTTAAACATATTTATAAATAGTTTCAGAGCTAAAAGCACTAATAACAATACAAATAATAGGCAACGATGTGTTTACATCAGAGTCACTAAATCGGCTGACGACTGTGTTAAAAAAACAAAGACTTATACTACCTCACTCAACAGCTGTCAGATTATTGTGGTAAAAACTGATTTA